>RJWH01000007.1:0-55105 GCA_004363575.1 Solenodon paradoxus | reverse complement strand
TTACTGAAAGGAAAGCATGCTGAGATGTCAGAAACCGCAATGGAGTAATCTTGAGGCAGAAATGTCCCTGGAAAGTTTGAGAAACTGCAAGCAAACCAATTCAGTTGATTCAGAATAGTCAGAGCAGAATAGTAAGGAATAGAATTGGGAAGTGAAGGGTAGAGAACTTATGACCTTGTATACTAATCTTGACCATATAATAAATGAGTAATGGTGGGATTTACCTCTTAACATAAGCTTGCTGCTGTGTTGAAAAACAGTCTATGGAGAGATAGGGATGGATGAAGACAAGGAAGGGAGCAAGAATGAAACCTGTTAGGAATTTTTTGCAAGAATCCAAGCAAGAGATGGTAGTTACTTGAGGAGGTCATAAGAAGTGACCAAATTCTTAGTATATTTGGAAAATTTGGCCAGTAAGATTCCTTGATTGAATGTAGCATACGATACAAAGAGACACTTTAAAGTTGATTCCAGGTTTTTTGACCTGCAAGCTAATAGGATGGTATTTTCTGAGTTGGGGAAGACCATGAAGGGAAGAGATTTGGAGAGTAAAACCAGAAATTTAATACTGGACATATTTGAAAGAGCTTTTAGACATCTGGTTATAGATATTAAGTAAGCAATTGGACATAAGAACCTTGGAGTTTGGAACAGAGATGTATGCTGTAGAGAAACATTTGTAAGTTGACTTATAGATGCTGTTTGAAACAGTGACACTGGAAACGAGTGACACTGGAAACGAGTGACACTGGAAACGAGTGACACTGGAAATGAGTGACACTGGAAATGAGTGACACTGGAAATGAGTGCCACAGGACACCCCAAAAGAAAATAGTCCAAGGACTTCTTTTCTAAGTTCTGGCAAGGTGAGTACCCACAGCGTGCTCAGACCAGTGCCATTTTATGCCTGGTCCCAGAATAAATAAGAGTCTCACTCTTTTCCCTCTACAGGGAACTTCTTTGAACTATAAATTACATGATCACTCAATGAATATCATTTGTATCTGTGCTTTATGTCCATGCATTTTCTCTAGATCATTAATCCAGTGACCTCCCACCAGATTTTTTTTGCCTTCCATCCTTACCTTTTCCCACCAACCTTTAATCTCCTTCCAGAATAATCATTCCATACACAAACTGAACAATGCCATTCCCCTTGCTAGAGTTTGTCTTTGGCTTATCATGCTGAAGGAGCATATATTCTTTAGTATGAAATTTGAAACATCTTTTCTGTCTTATTCTGCCTCTGTCTGGCCCCATCTCCTGCCGTTTTGCCTTTCCCTCTTTTCTTTTCACTCATGAGATGAGAAATTGCTTGTTATCTAGCTCCTCAGAAAAGGGGATTTTTTTTTTTTTTTACTACTATTTAGAAGCTGCCACTCAGCTGCTGAGCCCCCTGAAGTGCTCTCCTGCAGTACAAGAGCTGTGTGGGCTTTGGAGGCTGCCCTCTTTATGACTGTTCCTCCAGAATCCTCTTTTTACTTAGACACTGTTGGAGATGTGTGAATAGGTACTACCCACCAGCTGCTACCACATGCTTAGGGTAGGTTTTATGAAGCACAGAACTGTGAAAAAATGAGATTGCCAATATTCACCAATTCCTAAATCCACTCAGAGACTGGAGGGCATAGATACTGTTACTTGGTGACCAGCAATTCCAAAAACAGTGTTGTGGAAGATGGGTAAAGAGTCTGGTGGGAAAGCCACAACCTCCCTGAGTTTTCATGAATTTTCATAAATTTTCTTAAATAAGCTACTGTGTTTCTGAAAGAATCTCCAGAGACTTTGAATAATTGTCTTGGCTAATTTTGATTAGCTTAATAATTTCTATTTGAGAGGATTCTCCTAATTTCTCACCACCATCCTGGAAATTTTGTCTCCTATAATATACCTTTTTATTTTTACATGTAAACATTTTCTGGGATCAAATAAAACTCTTAAGCATCATTTAAAACTCACCATATGAACGTATACCATATAAAATATATACCAGTTGACCCCAAGAATCTAAGCAAGAGTTGATTCTTTCCAGAAGTTATGTTGTCTTCAGTCCTTCACTATTTTAAATCAAGCTCTTGTTAATAGTTTTTATATATATTTTGTCCACTTTCTGAGTGTTCCATTAGTGTATATTTTTAGAGGTAGAATTATGGAGTAAATCATGTAGAACATTGCCAAATTTCCTTCCAGAAAAATTGTACCAATTTCAAGTGGATACGTGTTTACTGATTTTCATAGGAATTTGATATTAATGTTTTTGATCTTGCTACTAATTTGATGACTAGTTAGAAATTTGGCTTATGATAAAATTATTTCAATCTTGTGCTTCTGATCTTCAGCACCTTTGTAAAGTTGAAACTGAAGTCTCTTTTGTAGGTAAAGGCAAACATTTTTAATAAAAGACAAAATCTGACAAGCTAAATAACAAAACAAAAGTGCTATTTTCATTACTGTTTGCTATGCAAGGTAGTATGAATTTTTTTCTTTGTTATCATGAATAGTATAGGTTTTAGAATATACATTCACTTCCTGCTCAGCTTCTTCACATTTTTGTTTTCCAAAAGTAAATTCTCAGGCAACAGAAATATATTTTGTTTGTTTAGATGAAAAATATGTAAGGGAAATTGATAGATGATCTAATGACATTGTAATTGTTGGTAAATATAAATTGAGAGCAACTTTGACATTTTAAATATATAAAGCAATAGATTCAGTGATGTAAGTAATGTTAGATATTAAATCAAAGAGAAATCTGTCAGTTTTGAAAAAGTTGATTATTAGCAAAATCTCTGTTATTTCACTTACAAAATATGGGCAGCACATAGATTTGTTGAGCTACCCCACACACATAATATTTATGAGACAAATTGTGAACTTTCTAGTTCTGTGTTTGAATAATTGATTATTAAATAAAAGTTATACCATTATATATTTAAGACATTTTGTAGGCATAACTTTTTCACATTTTGCTCCATTGTCTTCTGTAGACCTAGATTCTTGTCCCTCCACCCCACACACCTCTTGTACAGTATAACACTCTGGACAAGGCAGGTATCAATGACATAATACATTATCAGTGAACTAGGAAACGGGGACATTGAGGTTCGGCTAGAATATGGCCTTTAACGTGCTTTTATTGCTACTATAGGTTAAGGTTTCTGTGACTGTTCCTTAACCAGTGTATTACATGTACAACATTCTTGACACTTTTTCTGGGTTCAGCTCTAAGTAGCTGAATGGTCACTTTTATTTCATCCTCTGTATCTTTTATTTTATAGGAATTTCTACTAAATATTGATGTCAAAACTAGTTTTCCCAGTTGAAGAACTACAGTTGCCCATTAAGATTTACTAGCTCCATGGCATGCGCTGGTGGCTCGGGTGTTAAATATGTACCTGGGATGTAGTCCACATGCAGCCCAAGCACTGGATTTGTGGTCCAGGTCTGGGGGAACAACTAAGATAAACAAATAAAATATTTCTTCCTCCTCTTCCTGCCCACCTGCCTTCTTTTTTTTAAAACTACTAGATTGAGTTGATTAACTTACAAAGTAGACTCTATTTTTAGTTTCACTTTATTTTTAGAGTTCAATTTTGACAGAATTTCAATGGAAGGTAGTATGGTGCAGCCTAAACTTTAATTAGATTTATTTTACATAGTAGTGATATCTGTATATAGATTGATAGATACAGATATCCATCTATTTATATATCTATATACATTTTTTAGAAAGAAGGAAAAAAAAATATTTATGTGTTCGTTTTTTGGTGGTTTCTCATGGCCCTGGGTCTCAAACGTGGTGTACGCTCTCAGCTGGCTTTACATGTGAACTACTAGTGTGAAACGCTTTCATTTTTTTATTTTTTAAGAGAGGAAAGAAGGAAAAGATAAAATGTTTTATGGAAGGAAGAGGAGGAAGTACTCCTATATAGTTTTTGTTTGTTTTTATTTATTTTGGTTGCTCAGACCCAGTGTGATGAACCCGGTCCTTTGGGCATGTAATGGGTCATGCCTCAGTCTCTGACTTAGTGCCTGTGCACCTTAAAATATTTTTTTATGAAAGTAAATGATTGCAGTTATATGATAAAAATTAGCTTTTCTTTAATAAAAAGTTTTCAATACTGTTTCTATTGGTTTTCTAAAAATGGGCAATAACCTTCTGAGGATTTAGCTTCCTTTTTTTTTTTTTTTTTTTTTTTGAGAAAATGGGTCTCAGATTGCCTTTCAAAAATGTTAAGGACATTTAGGTAAATGACTCTAAGCTAATCATCAGGAAAAAAGAAAAATTAAAAGTACTACTAGAAATAGCAAAACCAAATCTTTAATAATAAAGTCTTCATGTAGTCTCATTTGACTCTGTCTTTATTGTTTAAGGAGAGACTAGAAACTATTATTTTTATGTTATATTTTCTATCACAATATCATCAACAATAATTATCCAATATTATTGTCTAATGAACAGAGATATTATGGTTCCATAAGGATTGTAATGATTACAGCCTTAAAAATGTAAACAATTGGCACACCCTGGTGGAGGAGCATTTATGTTCACCAGCCTCTAGCTGCGTGTAGTCCGCATATATCCCAAGGATCAGAGTTCTGTTCTGGGGCCACGGGGAACAACCAAATTGTACAAATTAAATAAATAAAATGCTGCTTGCTCCTCTCACTGCCTGCCTGTTTACACACACATGTATATGTGTGTGTGTGTGTGCGTGTACATGCACAGATCTACACACAATTGACTAACCTTTGATGAAAATGCTGAGGGATGTCAGGATGTGCCCTTGGGGCTCAGGCTGCTGAGCTTCTGCTGTGCAGGCCACATGCAGTTCAGGACCAGGGTTTGGGTTCCAGGGCCATTGTGAAAAAACAAATAAATAAAGACCCTCCCTTCTTCCTTCCTCCCTTGCTCTATCCCATGCTTCTTCCTTCTCTTCCTTCCCTCTTAAACATAGAAAGAAAAAAGCTGAAGGATGTAAACCTCATTTATAAATTTTAAAGTTGTGGTTTGAAAATACAAGTTTTTTTAAAACGCCTGTAAAGGAAAACTCGTAAGATGAGATTTATTATCATTTATTTTAAGAACAGAGAAAAGGAAACCACCTTGAATTTTTAGCATTCTCATACTGAAGTATTTGTTACTTGACATGCATATCTCCATATGCTATGAGTACATTGCTGACTGAGGGAGGATAGCAGAAAACATGATGTCTAATGACTTTTTTTTTTAATTTTCTTGATGGAACATTGTATTATAACATCATGTTGCTTTAAAGTGTACATCATGGTTAAGATCATGAAGTTCAACCACCACTGGTCCAATTCTCTTATTCATTATATAATTGGCTCCTTTTACCTGATTCGCCTCCTCTCTTTCCCCTGGTAACTGCTAATATGTGTAAACTAAAAATCTATTTTTGTTTGATTTGGTGCCTCTTTTTTTTTTTTTCCCCTCTGTATACCACATATGAATGAAGTCATACGATGTTTTCTTTCACCTTCAGACCTATCTCATTAAGTATAATCCTGCTAGGCCCATCCATTTTATTGCATGGCAGGATTTCATCTTTTTTTTTTTATAATAGTATAATTCCACTTTGTATATTAATGTTTATCCATTCTTCTGTGGGCATTTAGGTTATTTTCATTTCTTGGGTATTGTAGATAATTCTGCAGTAATTATGGAAGTAGATATATGTCTTTGAATTAGTGTTTTGTGTTTTTTGAGTATAGACCCAGAAGTAGGATAATGAGGTATATGGATTTTCTATTCTCATTTTTTTTAACTTTTCAATATTTTTCATTTATTTTATTTTTAGATTGGCTAAGTTGTATTTCATGTACTGTGAAATGTTGTATTTCAGCACTGTTTATAATTGTTAATAGTAAGTTTTAAAATTATCATAAGGCACACACTGACATCTCAGGCATTAAACCTGTGACTGGGGTATGGGCCATGTAAAGTCCAAAGACCTGGATTTGTGACTTGAGGCGAGACAAAAAATGAAACAAATAGATTAGAGTGTCATCATCCTTTCTTCCCTTCCTTAAAATGCTTCCTCTTCCTCTGTTTAAAAAAAAAAATAAGGAAAATATGTTTGAACTGTGTTTGATCTACCGACATGTAGTTATTTGACTTGAGTTCTTTTCAGGATCTGTTTAATGTTTTTACATTTTGTGCTGGATGACAGAGTTGGCTTACAAAAACAGATTGAAGGTGTCAAATCAGAAGGAAGCTAGTAAACTATCATTTATTCTCGTGATTTTTCTGCAGAATGAGGAGCAAAATTTTAGTGAAGTATCATTTTATCATAACATTCTGAAATAGGTTTAAGGTATACATCATTATAAGTAAATATCTGTATTTCTGCATTAAATTCATGACCAAACATCAAATTTTATCCTTCATCATATTATTGACCCCTTAACTTCATTTTCTTCATAACTCTTCAGTAAGTAATATTCTTATGTTAGAGTGGAAAAGAATGAAATGTTGAATATCAGGCTCCAGATCCTCCTCTTTGAAGTATTTGGTTTCCAGAGAATGGTTGTTTTGGGGAAGCTTCAGGAAGCAATTCCTCTCTGTAAACTGGTGCAGTTAGTGCCCATATACGTAGGGCATAAACAAAATAGCATCCTTTGTGTTTTAGGCTGCTGAGATGCTGGTGTGCAGACCATGTAAAACCCAAGGACCTGAGTTGAGACTCAGGCTTGGGGTGGAAGAGCAAAATAAACAACTAACTAGATAAATAAATAAAAATGCCCCTCCTCCCTCCCTCCTTCCCTCTCTGTCTTTCTTTTTTTATAAAAAAGAACATAATAGGAAGACTAGTATAAAATAATTCTAGAAAGTTAATTTCTTTAGTTTATGGTATGTAGTTATTTAAACCCTATTTTCCTGATAATTTTTAATCCTTTTATCTATCCAATATACTAAAATTATTTTACAAACTGCTAGAATCCTCAACTCCCTGTTTCTTGGTTTTTGTTTTGTTTTATGACTGGGAAAATATTCTACCAATTTAGCTTCAGAAAAAGTTATTTAACATTGCTGCTATATTTTAAAATATTTCCTTTTTTTAAACCCATCCTTATTTTGTTGACCTTGTAATCCTCAAATAACGGATAAAGTAAATGAGGACTTAGAGCATTAAATCAAGCTTTTCTGATAACTTTATGTCCAAAAAACTCAAAACATGTAATCCTGCTCACTTTGTTGTGTTTTTCTTCCACATAGAGATAATAGAATTTAGTTAATAATTCATAGTTTGCTAGAGACCAACTGACAATGAGCTCAGTTTTTTATTATTTCTATAAAAATATTTTATGTTTGCATAATTGCAGTTGAACTAGAGGTGAAGCTAATAGGAAGAGACAAATATCCACCTAGGGAAAAAACAGTGTTCTGCCACTTGAGATGAACAATTTGCTCCTGGCTTGTAATCTTTAGGAATGCCTTATAATCTATAGATTCTTGATTCCTATGTAGTGGGTAGTGAGGGCTTACTGAGACTTATTTATTTTGGGACACAGTAAAGTTAGCAGAGTATTTCATTGTGAACTGCATTAACATTCTATAATTTAACCACAATAGACTAGCCCATAATTCTAGACCTACATCCCATTACATCCTGACCAGGAGTTGCTATCCCACTGGCAGGTGACTAAACTGTCAGTTATCCTTGCTGAATTAACCAACATTTCTGTGGTGTCTCCCAACTCTGTTCATGCCATGCCATGTAGAGAAAGTGATGGAGCTGGGCAGCACCTTGGGTTTACTTGTGGTCTTGGTACTTGACCCCGGGGCTCTGACTGCCCTGGGATCCTTTAGCCACCAGAAGGTAGAAGGAATCAGCAGTATCAGTGCACCTGTAACGTGTGTGACACACCCAGCATTCTGTTCTCTGACACGAAAGCTTGTGCTTTCACAAGTGTACTTAGTTTTTACACCATATTGTGTAAGATTTAAAAAAATATATTTATACTGAGACTAATATAGAAAAGAGACAAAATTAAAATTTCTTCAACTGTTATGAATTTTGCTGTTGACAACTCCCAGTGGCTACTTTTCTTATGTTGGGTGGAGAATATCTCAAGTGGCCCATTAAGTCACTCTTCTTCTCCACTTCAGTTCTGAATTAAATAAGAAATAAACCAGAGGTCCATATTTACTAATAAGCCAATTCACACTTTTCTTTCCTGGCACGAGGTGGTAAACCACTAAGAGAAAAACAGGGTTATGTTATATTAAGCTCCCACCAAACCCTTAGGAAACAGCATGAATGGGGAAGAAGCATTTTCTCCACTACATAAGTGATTTGCCATCACTAAGTCTGAAAAGCTGTGAAAAGTAAAAGATTTTATATAACAGACAGGATTGCCTAAGGAGCTCTTACCAGTGCCTTTCAGAACAGTGACCCCTCAACCTAAAGTTTTTCCAGTGACAGGTAATTTTTATACATTTTATAAAACCATTTTAAAAGTCAGAATGTTTTCTATTTTGAGTCAACAGCTTTAAGATTAGGAAGCATAAATATTTTGGAAATAGTATTGTTTGTAGATAAATATCAATTTTCTTAATCTTTTGTAAATTCCAAAGAATCATTAGATCTTAAAATATATTTAGCCTGTGAATTTAGGTGAGGCGGTAGATGACATTTCTAGTATTCAAGAATATTTAGAATAATTTTTAGGAGGTCCTTTTCAAGTAGAAAAGTCTGGAAAAGGAAGAGCTTAAATTTTATATGATATTATATCATTTATATTGAAATAGCTCTTCAAACAGACTTGAATGGCAGTTGCTATATTATATCCACCTTAACTCAAGGCTCTCTATTTTTAAAATCTTATTTTAAATATGAATAAACATTTTGAAATGCTTAGATACAATTCTATTGTAGAAGACTCAAAATTTTATTTTTTTAAAGTTAAGTAATACTGTGCGAAGAACCTGTATACAATTTGATAGTGAGACAACAAAAGTTGTGATGAGGTGGTGATTTTTAGTTGAACTGTTTTGAAAATTGCTGTTTGTAATGATTCTGTTGTATAGAAAGATCACATTCTAGAGATTATATCCAAATATTATTTATATGTTTTATATTAAAAAACTTTGATGTGGGGTGGGTTTTCTAAGCTAAGAATAAAATATTTTATAGTAACAAGTGACATTTTTTATGTTGGTTTGTCTTTATGTCTAATGCTAGATGACTCTGTAGAGTGGTAAGCTTCCTTTTGCTTTATAGCCAAAGAGTAGGTAAATCTGCACCTTGTTCATCAATTTCTCTGAATTCAGAGAGAAACAGTCATTTTGGTGGTGGGTCTGAATTGAATACTCTATAACCCTGCTGTGTTACCTGCTTAATAAATAAATATATGCTGACTTGACATGAATTGCTTCCCCTATTTTACCATCACTGATTGTAAGATTCTAAATTTCACCTTGTATTGTCTTAACATGTTCTACTCATGGAGTTATTGAATGTTTATAGGATGAGTGAATGGGTGAATGAGTCACTCTTATTCATCAGTACAGGGAGCGATAGATAGAAGAGAATGTGGTTGGTGAAGCTTGAAAGGAAAAAACAGGGAAGGAATCAAGGATGTTGCTTTAGGTTGTGTCATTCATCAAAGGAATTTTATTTTCACACCTATTTGAATGAAATTTTGGCAGCATCTTTAGAATGATATGAACATTATAAAGGTAAGAAACTTTGGAAACGCTAATTGCTAATATGACACTATGATATAAATTTGTCATGGCGTATGAGGAAAACAATAGTTATTGCCACTGCTGTGTGTGACAGACAGGAAAACAATAGACATGTTACTTGGCAACAGGCTGAAACCGCATCATTATCACCATAGAGTCATGGAATCTGTGAATTGGAAAGGATCTTAAAGGTCATCTAGTCTAATACCAAGCTCAACAGATGTCCATCTAGCCTGTGCCTGACCATTTCTACTCATGGTTACTTATAGTGGTAGTCAGTTATATAGTTGAATAATCTCAGCAGTGAAATGGTTTCTTAATTCCCACAAAAATCTGGCTCTTTAAAACTTCTCGTTGATCTGATTGAATAAATAAGAAATTAGATGAAATACATTTGCTCCTTAGTGGAATAGTATAGAGAAAACTTCACTTGGAAGATCTGGGTTTGTGTTACAAATGAGCACTTGCTAGTTTATTCTTGGCCAACTCATTTAACCTTTGAGGTCTCTACATAGATAAGATGGGGATGTTATAGGGATGAAAAAAGATGATATTTGTGATAGGATTTTGGAAAAGATAAGATGCTGTAAGTTATTGTTTTTCATGTTGTAAGGTACTGTTTTTCATGTTGACAACAGTTGTATATTGAATAGAGTTACTCTGTCTTTTCTGTGGTCCCACCTTTTCTCTAGGTGTAACCACAGTTCTCTTTTTGCAGTGTGATAGGGCTTGGTGCCGAGCACAGACCATGCACACACACCAGTGAACACAATGATACAGTGTAATGTGAAGCAGGGCTTATTCAGCAAAACCTACAAGCAGACATGCTGCAGAATATAGTTGGCCCCTTTATCAGTTGTTACCCTTAAAGAGAAGCATGCTTTGGCCAGGCATCCCTGACCTATATAGGAGCCTGACTTCCGAATAGAAACACTATTTCTTAAAAGCTCTGTGTAATAATGGCAGCTGGAAATAACCATTTAAGAAAGTGAAAACCTCCAGATTTTAGTAACTGTTATCACCGTGTTCATCTAAAGTGACTTCTTAGACCTGCTAAGCATCTGAAATCTTGGAGGGAAAGAGCTTTTGTGATATTATTTTTATCAATCAATGTAATTTTATAAAAATACTGTTGTCTTATACCTTAACATTTTACATGTCATTAAATACTCTTATTACAGAGTTAATTTTGAATGTCTTAGTGGTCTTTTATTGGATATATGTAGTTATTAATAACTTTCATTATTTGGGATATTTCAGTTTCCAGATTTTTCCTATAAATATTGTGATGGACAGCCCTCTCATTAATCATCGAGTGTATGTATGATAATTTCCTTGAGGGGGTCATTCTTAAAAGAATACTAATTAGATCAAAGGGATGTACCCTTTGCCAGTATATATGTATATATATGTTTGTATATGTATATGAATTTGCATATGCATAGGTGTATATGCATTCAGTAATATACTGGTAAATGTTTAACAGACAACCCTTCCTTGGAACAAAAAGCATATATATGTACGTATTATGCATTATACTGATATAAAGGATGTATAACACATGATTTACAAGTAATACAGTAGTCTTTATTATATATTTCACATAATTCATTCTCACAGAATGGGTTCTTTAATCTTTGCTGAATTCTTGTAGCTACTTATGGTTGCAGTTGATGAATTAGTTTATTCCACTACATATATGGGAGAAAAGTTAGTTTATGTTAAGGGAAAATATGTGAGTGAAATAATAAAGATATATATTGAAATGTCACCAATTCATTATTTATGAGTGACTACTTTGATGACCCAGATTTTAGGTTTCTAATATTGGAAGAATATTTCCTTGATTTGTATGTTATTCACACGTATGTGGGCCTATCCCTGCATTCACGTGGGCCTAACTGGGGCATCTCAAAACACGGAAACTGGCTTACACCAGAGTGAGCCTGTGAGAGCATGAGAAAGAGAAGTCAGGGGTATCCTGAAACCTGATCGCAAAAAGGATAGGCCATGATTTTTCCATATTCTGTTCGTTAAAAACTAGATATGTGGGTCCAGCTCACACTCAAGGGGAGGAGATTGCTGGGGACAGATACCAGAGATGAGGACCACTGGGAACCTGTTACCCCAAGTGCACTCTAATATTTAGGTGACAAATATAATTTTTGGTTCAAAGAGCTCATTCAAAAGATCCTTTTATAGTTTATGCTACCAGAAAAGAAAACGGTATTTGTTAAATATAATCTAAAAAGAAATAAAATATTTGGTCCCATTGAAAGTCAGCTTCCCCTCACCTCCAGGTTCTTTCCTAGGTCTCAAGAGGAGTAAATCTGTGAGAATTAAGTTTCCCACTTGGAGTATTTGGGAGCAGTGAAAACCCAGATGGGGACAGAAGTCGGGAGAAAGGAGGAAATAATAGAGTTCTCAGAGTTGTTTATAAAATCTGAGACTTGTCCCACACCAGGCTTCTGAAGGTATTTACTATTGATTTGATCAGGATCATATCCCAAGGCTCGCCTTGCTTTCTTGAGATAGATAGGATGGCCCCAGGTGGCCAACTGTTTCTCTACATGGAAAAGCCAAAACTACTAGTCATTGAGCCTGGGGACACTACATGCACATTTGAAATACTCACACTTTTTTAATCTATTTTAAGATCTTTCAGGACCATATAGATCTTTTAAATCACATGAATTTCCAATAAGAATCCTATCAGTAGTTTTAATTGTAGAATTGTAGAATTGTATTCAGTGAATAAAAATCTCTATTGAGTTTTCATGTAGATTTTTTTTCACCATTAAAAATCTTGGAAACCTTTTCTTACTCCTCAACATTTGAAATAGTTTCTTTTTCGTTTTTAAAATTTTCTTGATTTCTGCTTTCTTCCACAGGTACAGCCTTAACATTTGGGTCTCTTCCTCTGCCCCCACCCCCCGCCCTTCCTCCTCCTCCTTCATCTTCTCCAACTCCTTCTTCCTCTCCTCTCTCTCTGCCTCCTCCTGTCTCCTTCCCTCCCTTCCTCTGTAGGTAACTCTCTCACCCTCTCTATTGATACCTGTAACTTTCAAGGTTTCCCCATTTCCAATAACTTCATATGCCAAAGCATGCTCACCAGTAATTTTACATGTAATAGCAGTTCAACAAAGTTATTTTTCCCAGTGAGGAGTCATGCTTGAATGCTGCTGCTGCTCTTCATCCTTGCCTTTCTTTTTAAATTCTAACTATGCTTTCTGAGCATCCCTCTCTACTAGACTGCTTTCCTTACTATATTTCTTAGACTGTTGAGAGACAAGGCTAGCTATCATATAAAACAACCAAAAACCGGAGGCCATTTTTCAGTTTTCCCTCTTTTGTGCCTTATCTTAGCCAGTCACAAAGTGAAATAAGTAAGAATATATAAATATCAGATCTTTCCTATATATATCTCCATTGCTACTTAGTTCATGTTTTCATTCTTTTCTTGTTTGAATTACTGTTCTTTCTCATCCTATCCTTAGTTTCTTTGTTTCTTTCATTCCGTTAATATTTGACACCAGTTGTCCTCAGCCCTCACCTTTTATACAGCCTGTGACTGACCACATTGTTGAATTCTTAGTGCTGAGCACAGTGTCTGCGCATGCAAATATTTTTAAATAAATACTTGGTTTTTAGAGACTAGTGGGAGTCAGTATGAAGAACTCCTTAAATATCTTCATGCTACTGAGTATTGTTTTCTAGAATATTGGATGTTTTTCCCACTGGGGAAAATATTGAATCCGTCATTTTTTTTTTTTTTTTTTTCCTTGTTACCCTGAGCTGCTTCTCCTTGTTTTTTTTTCTGAATTTAATCTTTTACCTGTTACATTTGAACTCTGGTCCTGTTTTCCTCCTTTCTCCTTGGAACCCTTCTACCATCTGACATATTATCGTTGATAAGCAATTGCCAGATGTATATGTGATTATTAGCATCATCTTCTCCATATAAATAATGAAGAAAATATTATATAGTTTTACAATGAACATAAACTAACTCTTCTGATAGGAATAAGATCAAATCTTATTTTTCTTTACAGAAAGTGCTTTTTAGCACACATTTACTATTTGCTGATGTTAGAATAACAACAGTAGCTATAGTTTAACTACTACCAAGAATTAATTTTATTATTAGCTCTACCATCCTTTGAATATTTTTTAATCTAGCTCACAAATTCATTAAAATAATAAAATAATGCATTGTTTACATCTTTTCAATCAAAGGTAAATAAGTATTGGCTGAAGATTTTAAACTAACAAATAAGAACTTTGACCTTAGACTTCAGTTATATAAATGTATTTAAAATATATTTAAAATAAAATATAACAGAATCCTGAGTAAAATTTTACTTAATTTTAATGCCTTTTTCTAGAGTGAAAAATTATTTTCCTTTTAATATTTTTGAATACTAAAGATGTGGAAAACATGGCGAAACAGAGCAAGGAATTCTGGTTTGATCACTCTTGGTATAGACTATAAAAATTACTGTGATCATCACTTTTCAATTAGACATATTGAGGAATTACCTGAGTATTATTTAGTGGTCAGTTTTTTAACAGGTGCTGATTAAAAAAATATTTTGTTTACTGAAAGAAGATTGACTATTATATATGAAGTTTCTGTTCTTCACTGTTAAGCTTTAAATGGTCAAATTTGGCTTGTTTGATTTTACTTTTATTTTTTAAAGCAGATAATGCACAATACCTTGTATTCTACTATGCCTCAATTATTCTAAGGGCATGGTCACATTTTTAGCCCCCACAAAGCAGGGTGGGGCCTAGGGCACTTGGTTTTCTGTTACTTTTTGTTACAATATGCCTTATAATTTATATTGGCTTCTTTGTATATATCTTCAAAATGTTTGGGAAGCAGTCCTTAAGAATTCATCTTCCCACCCTATAAAAATAATTAATTTATCCTTTTCAAGAAGCAATTACTGTAGCCAGTTTATTGATACTTTTCTATAAATAATTGATGTAAATATAAACATATATGTGACCCTACATGTAATTTTTCACAAATGGTAAAAAAAACTTGTCCACTTTGATGTACCCTGCATCTTTTCATTGAACAGTGTGCCATAGAAATGGTTTCCTTTCAGTACCTATAGTACTTCTGTATTATTTCTTTTCCTTTTGCATAGTTTATTGGTTTCTTATATTATTAATAAATATATTATATATTAATTTATTATATATTAATAAATATATAAAAATCATCTTTATTCATGAATTTAAGTTAAGTATTATTTTTTTAAAGGAGAGGTACAGGCAGAAATGAAGGTGAGTAGGCAGGCAAACAGGAAGAGAAGAAGATGTATTTTATTTTTTTTAATCTAGTTGTTTATTGTGGTTTTTCGCCGGGTCCCAGGTCTCAAACCTGAGTCCTCTGTGGACTACGTCTAAGTGAGCTTATCTGTCGGGCCACCAGGGTGCGCCATAAATGGTCAGTTTTTAAGATGCTTTGTTAATACCTGCTTAAAATAGGTGTGTATTCTTTGTATGTCTACTTCAACAAAAAGAACTTTTGAAACTTCTTAAAATTTCAAGAGTTTATGTCAGTGGCGGTTACTTTCCACTGCTGAGGTTTTCCTAGATATCAATTTTCTCTCCTTGGCTGAACTATTGTGTTTGTAGCTGGGCTTTTATTGTACAAGCAGAATGTTTTTGATCATATTGTATTTACATGACAGCCTGGAACTGTGGCATTCCGTCAAGTACATCGTACACATTTAAAACATTGTCTAAATATTTATTCACATGATGGATTACTGTGGCTTAGAAAAGGCAGTTACAACCTATTGAGTAAATTATTTTAGTTTTAAAAAATTTGGAAAGGCTTTGAAAGGATCATATTGATGTCTCATCTCAGTTAGAAATAGCCACTGAATACTTACTTTTGTCTTTAAATGACATTTTTATTTTTAAGTGTTTAATAATAAGACAAAACAAAGGAGGAAAAAAGAAAAAAAAAATGAAGTCAGTTGCCTGCAGATACAGGATTTCCTACTTCCTTCCCTGGAACAGATGCCATCTCTCCATCAAGAAAAAACAAACAGACAAACAAATCACAGGCAAACAAACAAAAGAACAGTATTGCTGCAAAACTTCATGGCTCCCAAAATGTCAAAGATATACACAGTGGAAATTGCAAAAACATTTGTAAAAAGTGGATGTATTTGACTCAGCTTTCAAAAGTTAATTTTCATAATGTTGCAGTTTGATTTAAATGTGATGTTTGTGAAACTTCTGTTAAAGAAATAATTCATTCTTTTGAAGGCAACTCAAACTTGTGTGCTCCATGCTGCTTCTGTTCTTTAAAAAAGGAGATGAGGTTTTGCTTTTAATTTAATTTAAACGTGTGTGTGTGTGTGTGTGTGTGTGTGTGTGTCTGTATGGTGTGTGTTCTTTTTTTCAATCATGTGACACCAGGTTCTTTTATTTATAATTCATTGTTTGAGCTTTACAAACCTTTTGCTATTTATTTGATAGTAATTTGTTTTTTTTTTTCTTTTAAAGCAAGTGAGGAAAAGAGTTTGTATTTTTTTCATGCAATAAGTTGAGGCCTTGTAGGTTTGTGACTGTAGCATCTTTTGACAAGCAAATTAGACTTAGAAAGAGCATCCATTGTGGAGCTTGGGGCATATGGTGCTACCTTCTGCAAATGTAACTCAAAACAAGCCAATCTGTTCAGTGAGGGGTCGTGTTCAGACTTAGGTTCTGAAGTGTGCAAGTGAAAAAGGTAGCCTCTTTCCTTAAAGAAAGCTGTAATCTCAGTAGACAAATGTACCTGTCTAAATTGAAGCTAAAAATAAGAGAGGTTAGAAAACACTTGCAAACAATGTCATCATTTTTTAAGGTCTGAAAAAAATTAACTTGAATGTAAAAATAGTTCAGGAAAACAATCAGGGTAGCAGAGACCCAATAAAATGGATTTTCTCACTATTTTCCCAGTATTAGGATTGTTAATGAAAACATATAAAATAACACTATGATTAAAATTTAGTATGTGGTGTCTCACAGTATGCCAGCACGGTGCAAAGATCTGTTCTGAACAGATCGATTGAGCACATTATTTTTGTATGTCAACACTGCTATTGGGGTTATCTTATTTAGAACTGATAGGCAAAATAGCCCAGTATGTACACATTCTGGAATTTCAACATATGGATAAATATGAGGGAAGGTCTGCTGATGAGTTTTAAATTCAGATTGTCATTTTGAACACACACTTCTACAGATGGTGGAGTTCTGACTGCCCATCAGAGCATCGGTACCTTCGAGACAGCTGTTGCATCTAAACCTCTTTTACATGCTTTAGGTCAAGAGCAGTCAAACCTGTTGTAGCACCTGCTTTTGCATATGCAAATCTGTTGTTTTGTCATTTCATTAAACAAGGAGAGGTAACAGTCTCTTGTGGTTGTAAATAAGTCTGGAACATCGCCTACATGAAATGAAATCCAGCAAAGACAACTGTGATTTCTGTTGTGTAGTCATGGGAGGTTGCTTCTGTTTGGGGCTTTGTTTCTGGAAGACTGCCCATAATTCAGAGGGTGGGTGGGGGCAAGTTTATGTTTGGAGGCAAGAACGGGGAAGGTGTTTGCTGTCATTGACTGTAGGGTAGTTGTGAAGTTTGACATGCCCAGAAGCTACCGAATGCCATGTGGGGCCCCGTACACTGCATACCTCAGTTTTCATCATCTGGTGAGCCTGCAGCAGGATTTCTAGGCACTGGAGCCGACAACATGTCTACTTTGCTTTGGAGCTCATTGATCCACGGAGCAGAACATGCTTGTGGGATCTTCCCTTGTTGTAGAGGGACATAAATGATTGAAATGCTTTCTTTAGGAAGAAAATGTATCATTTGCTTATACACTTCACTGCTTATGGGAAAGAAATTGTTAAATTGTAGCGCAAGCAGAGTTTGCTGAAAACTTTCACTAATGTTTATGAATTACTGTCTCATTTAACTTTGGCACATTAGAAATAAAAGTGAAAAAGCACAATTAGTGGGAAGAGAGGGTGGAAGGAAATTTTTATTTACTGCTTCTCTAAAAAAGTGTAGTGGCATATAATGAAAATGGCACCTCAGGAATTGCAAACTGAAGATTTCACTTTATGTTGCCATAGATTGCTGCGGGGGAGAAAAGGGACAGACTAGAATTGATGAACAAATGTTGCATGCTGTCATTTTAGATTACATTATTTTGCTGTAAAGTTGTTACTAATTTTTCTTTGAGAAAACAGTACAAAATGCCTCTGACAGAAAATAATGCTATACATCTGTTAATTGTAATAATGATGTTGAAGTGTGTTTATTCTGACATGGATTTTCAATAGGCAGGAGTAAAATTATTATTTAGCTTTGGGGGAAAATTAAAAATTCTTCTCTGACCTTTTAACCTTGTCAAATGATTTTCCTGCTCTTGACACAGTGCATTATATTTGCAAAGGTTGGAAGTTAACTCTTCAAGGTACCAGACATCATTTTTATTGGGATATTAATTCTCAGAGGTGCTAATCTCATCAAGATTTGTAGGCATTTTCTTTCATAGGCCATTCTGATTTGTAGCTCTTTCTTTTCACAGCAGTATTAAATACCAAACCTTCTCTGATATGGAAGTTCATTAGAGATATGTCTTTGATGGCAGCCCTTTCCTGGCTTCAGTTTCAAATACCTTGATGTAAAGCTTAAGAAGCCATTGTGTTGTAAGCCCTCCTTGATGTGCCTTATTTAGATCTGCATAGTAAATCAAGGAAAGTAAATAACAAGGCAGCAGATGGAAGCATGGAGATAAGGCCAGTGAACAATTGTATTTGTATTTTGTTATGATGTTGACAGGAGCTAAAATTCACTAATCTAGTTCAACTGATCTGCATTTCAAAGAAATCTCATTTAGCAGCAACTTGAAGGTTTGTAGGATAAAGTTCTTTTATTGAAGCTTTTATTGCGTTCTTTGCTAATTTATCTGGTCAAGATTTAGCCTTGCTTACTTAAAGCTGCAAGCATGTTACAAGGAGTCTTAAATACTATGAAAGCATTAATGTCTAGACTATGAACTGAAGGTAATTACATATCCAGTCTTGAATAGGGTACATTTAGGAAATACTGTTGTCCAAACTCAATTGTCAGGGCCATACAGCTGAGGTAGTTTTATTTTTTTTACCTCTTCTGCTTGTTTCCTCTGAGATTTTTTTGACTTCATAAATAAGCTAATATATAATCAACTACTCGGGAATTATGCATAACATGAGTAGATCTTTAAATATGAATCTTGATGTTGTTATTCATGCCCTGTTAAGAATGGAAGATTATTAGTTTTGTGAATCTGATATTTGACTCTAGTTGCTGATATATAACACATAAGTGAAATATGCTTAATGTGACATTTAAGATGCTGTAATAAGCATATTCTAAATAATGTGTACAGAGAATATTTCTAATTTTGATTATTTATAGTTAATGAAAATTATTTTGGAATGTAGTCAGAAAAATTAAGTATTATATGTATGTATTTATAAATTAAATTTTGAATAAATTTGGCTTATTTGATTCCAAAAGGAAAAGAACAGTTACAATGAGCTCAAATCCCAACTCTGCCACTTTCTTGAATAAACCACTTTCTTCTGTGAATCTCTGAATTGTGGAGGGGTGAGGAGGCTCACAGAGTCTTCCCACTTCAAAGATCCTGTTCATTCATTGATAGTTTATGTCAGACACCAGACTTGACACAAAGATTATGTTGGTTAAGTTCTTTTCCCTAAAATAAATCAAGCATAAATATCCCATTTTCTAGAATTTACTTCTTATACAATAAGCATTGGAATAAAATTTTTACTTCGTTTTCTACTCTTAACAGCTCTTTGAGTGACCTCTGGCATGCTGGCTGGTTTTCTTCCCACTTTCCATAAAACACAGAGAAAATTACTTTAGTGGCCTTTATGAGAAATTTATAACATCATTTAAAGCAAAGTGTCATGTAACATGATTTTCATACACACACAACTATAATTTTGTTTTGGGTTCTAAACGTTAATGTCTGAACTTTAGAGTAGGATTTAAAACCAAATATTTTACTGTTTCTTCAAGTTTGTCTAGTACATTTTCTACAGAAGTAACTCAGGTAAAGATTTGGTTGTCCTCAATAAGATCTATTTTTGATTGATTGATTTAAAAGTTGAAAATAATGGTAGTGAAAATGATTTCCTAAAATTGATGCATACAAAACATTAAGAAGGGTTTAGCATAACTGTCTTCCTTTGAATTATTTTCTAATTCTAACTTGCTAGTTTAATTCAGTACTTGCTTTGTAATAAAGTTGCATTGTAGAAGATACTAATAAGACATACTTTTATCAAATAGTTTTTAATTATAGGCAAGAAGTTAAATATGTGGACAAAAGTATCAGATGATAGATTTATTGAATGGTTTTCAACTGGGTGGTATAAGAGAAAATGGTGAGGGATAGGAATTAGAAATTTTCATGGGAAAAAAGGAAAAGAAAATCATTTTAGAGATAGAAGAGACTTGTTTTTAAGATGTTTTATAGAGACATTTGGTATTTTGGGGTATATGCTTAAGACAATTTGTGTGTTCTTGAGTAAATGGAAGATTTGAAATAAATGTCTGAAGAGATGTAAACCATTATTAATGTGAAGAACCATCATTTAAAGTGAAACTGTTTAAGAGGCAATAGAGGGTAAAGAGCTGACTGAAACAGAGGATGAAAGACTGCATTCATAGGCTGTTTTAGATCATAAAATTAAGCGTAGCAAGCATTTCTTAAATTGTAAATGGATTGTACACCGAAAGATCTTTGTTTTACTGGTTGTTTGGAACTCAGACCAGATTTTCCTTAAGAAGCCATTTATGAGTTATATATATATCTTTTAGGCTATAGACTAACCCTTGATTTAAAGTTGAGGCAAAAAAAAAAAAAAAAGAGGGAGATGTGGTATGGTTCATGTTCCTTACAGAATTATGTAAATATTATTTACTGACAGATGTTTTTTAATGGAAATGTTGTTACGTTTTGAAAATTGGATGACTTTTTTTTGTCCTTCCTCTCTCTCCCCACCTTCCCCTCCTGTGAGTGTGTGCGTGTGCGCACCCACACACATTTTTCCAGCCTTTCAAGAAAATTCTCATTTGGTAAAACCAAGCCTTCGTTCTTACACAGCAAATGCAATAATTGTGTGGGGTTTAAAAAACACTTCTTTGTAGAGATTTTGTCACATTACCCTACAACTTTCATTTATCTTGTACCAAGTTGCTTTTATATGGAGAATTTTATTTTGTGATTACATTGATGTAGTTGATGTTTATCATACATTCACCCATTCATAAACCTAACCACTGCATGTAACAATATTTATAAGTGAAGTATTCTTGTATTACAAATGCAATTTGCTTAATAACAGATTATCTATTATTCTAGGAGGTATGCATGTCTTCTGTTGCCTTTGAAACATCTATATTGCTTAATTTTTTCCTTAACTGTTGGTTGCTTCCTTGGTCTAGGAAGGATATTATCAGATTTACATTTCAGAAAAACACACAAAGAAATAAAATAAACAAATAAATGCATAACTACATAGTGTTGTGGCATGTGAATTCGAGGGAATTAAGACTGGAGGATGGAGGACCAGCTGGGAGATTACTTACTGGTAGGGACTTTACATCTGCAGGACAACAGAGTGATATGGACTGGATATGCACATTTACAATAAGTGATGTGTTTGATGCAAGATATACAGTACAGATTATGAAAAGGAAAGGACAAGAATAAAACCTTGGGAAAACTAACTTTGAAGAGGTATACTAGCAGAGACTTTAAAAAGGTCTAAGAGGTAGGAGTGGAATCAAGAAAGGTGCAAGCCAGAGAGGGGATTTTAAAAAGGAAGGAGCAATAAGTTAAATGAGTAGAGAAGTTAAGCAAACTAAGAATGAAGAAGTCATAATACCTTGTGCCCTGGTGCAATGGTGGTTGGCCACATTCCATGTATATCTTGAGTGTTGGGTTCCTGTCCTAGGTCTGGGGATAGCAACCAGGATGAACAACAACAACAAAAAATGATTGGAATACTTCTTCCTGACTGTCTCTGGTTGCCTTTTTCCCGCTTGTGCCTTTTAAAAAGAAAAAAAAAGTGACATTTGGATTTTTCAGTTAGGAGATGATTTTTTTTTTTGTTAATCAAATTTTTAGTTTTAAGGATGTCAGTATTTAGTAAACCCTTAACCATCTGTCAGTTTATGATATTAAACTAAATCATAATCTTATTCTAATCCCAACAAAATACTTTTGTCATGGAAAATAATAAATGCAATTTTTTATTAAAAATAAATAATCAAATTACAAACAATAATAATGACACTTTGGATAAATTTATAGCATTATTAACCAAACTGAGGCACTTTTGAGGAGGAAACAGATAACAATAAATAATTACAGTAAGAACCATGTCTACGCCAGGCAATCCAGAACGAATTCTTACCCTGATTTTTATTTATTGAGCTAATTTTGTGGCAGATTGAGACAAGTTCTTTATCAATTTATCTGATTTAATGACTATTAAAGATTTGTTTCCAACATTAATAATTCTTCACATGTATTGACTTCCCTGTCAAAAATGTTATACACAATTTAGATGATTTTACTGAGTTGTGTATTTAAAAACAAATCTAGTACCCACTATATACCAAGTTCTTGTCTAGGGAAAAGGGAAATAAAGATGAGTAATACATAATTCCCACTGTTAACAATATGCTAGTGTCACTGAGAGAATCTGGGAACAAAATTTCAGTGCAGAGGATTCTGGCCAAGACTGCGACCTGCCAGGAGCCAGACTCACATCCTCCCTACAGAGCAACTAGAAATTCAGCTATTTTCCAGAAACAAACAAGAAACGCAGACAGAGAGCATATAGAGACACAGCAGCAATTTGACAAAAAGGGTAGGTGAAAACATCCAGGTTCAGAAATATACTACAGACTTGGACTTGGGATTCCACCGAGGTAGAGGGGCTGGAACTGTGGGAAGAACCTGCCCACCCAGGAATTGTGAAAGGAGGAGAACCCATCTAGTGGGACCAGGACACGGAGTCCAGGGAGAGGGTCTAGGCACAGGGCAAAAGAGGCACTAGTACCCTGGTGGTTTGAACAGGAGGCCTGATGAGAAAATTATGCTGGTGCTGCCATAACCTGAAGGCAGCTAGTGGAATTGCCCACCTTTACACACCCGCACCATATTGCCTAGGAGCTGCAAGACTTGCCCACCAGAAAATCCCACCCTCAGGCTTAAAGCAAGAAGAAATTCTTCCAAGGGAGAAGCCCTGAGTACTACCCACTAGCACAACCTTGTGGGTATAGATGAAACTGCAACTTGATTGCCGAATGTGGGCCAACTGCAAGGTAGTTATTGTGGTTGGGAGCTGGGACTCTGGGGCAAAGGCTCTGCATGTCCCACACAAACTCCAAACCCATAGACTGAACTTTTGGGCAGCAACAGAAGGCTCACATAAGAACGCCAAGAAATCCAACTGTGGTGATGTCATAAAACTCAAGAAATCCCAGTGTCCAAACCAAGATTCAGGCTTACTTGGTGCAAGCCATCACTGCAGGAAAACCTAACCCCCAGAAACAATCAGAATGTTAAACAAAGCAAAGACACAGAGAAATATACATGAAATGATGAATCCAGTCAAAAACTCAGGAAAATCTGAATACAACAGACATCTGAAAACTACCTGAGAATGAATTTAGAGCAACAGTGATAGACATAGTTATGGAGACCAAGAAAATAGTAGAGGAAGAAAAAGAGAACAACAAAAAGGAGATATGACATGAAGCAGCTCAAAATAAATGTCAAACAAATAAAGAACATAATAACTGACCTAAAGAATTCAGTGGAAGGACTTAAGAATAGGATGAATGATGCTTCTGATACAATCAGTGAGCTAGAAGATAGGGAAGAGGAATATACTCAAGCAAAGCAGCAAAGAGATAAAAGAATGCAAAGATATGAAGACAGCATTCAGGACCTATGGGATAGCATCAAAAGAAACAACATTCGCATTATAGGGATCCCAGAAGAAGGAGAGAGAAACTGGGGCAGAAACTGTATTTGAAGAAATAGTAGCTGAGAACTTCCCTAACCTGAAGAATGAAGCAGGCTTCCAGAGCCAGGAAGTGCCAAGAGTCCCTAATAAAAGAAAAACAAGCAGACCTACACCTAGACACATTGTCATTAAAATCTCAGAAATACAAGATAAAGAAAAAATCTTAAAAGCATCTAGAGGAAAACAAGTCGTATGTATAGGATTCCCCATAAGACTGTCAACAAATTTCTTAATAGAAATTCTATAGGCCAGAAGTGAATGGAATGATATATTCGAAGTACTGATAGAAAAGGATTTTCAACCTAGGATAATATACCTTCAAAGTTTATCATTCAGAACTAAAGGAAAGCTTTTCCTGTAAGCAAAAGTTAAAGGAATTTATTACCATAAAACCCATTCTATCAAAAGTACTAAAAAATGCTATATAAAATATAAATAGACCCCACTTAAAAACCGTAAGCAAGAATAAAACAGGGTGGAGGAGAAGAGAACAAAAATGTAGATGGTTAGAATGAGTGGTAGACTAGTCTACTTTCAAATTAAAGTAGGAAAAAAACAGAATTCTTAATGCTAACTTCAGGGTAACTTCAAAATACATCTCTAGGAA
The DNA here is from genome assembly GCA_004363575.1 of Solenodon paradoxus. NCBI lineage: Eukaryota > Metazoa > Chordata > Mammalia > Eulipotyphla > Solenodontidae > Solenodon > Solenodon paradoxus. Next base: position 30,653 of record RJWH01000007.1, on the reverse strand, counting down.
AAAAACAAAGAAAAAAAAAAAACAGAAAGGGAAACCAATGAAAACATAACCACACGTACCCCACTTAAGAACAAGGAGAACAAAGAGTATCTGGAACAAAACGCAGAAGACAAGTTACAAAATGACACTAAGCAGTTGCATAGCAATAATCACCTGAAATGTTAAGGGACTGAACTCACCAGTCAAATGACACAGAGTGGCCAAATGGATTGAAAAGGGTAATCCAACCTGCTTTTTGCATTCAGGAAACTCACCTTTCAAAAGATAAACAAAGTCTCAATGTTAATGGTTGGAAGACAATCCTAGAGAATTCCCTACTCTTAAATATTTTGGAAGAGTTTGAGAGGAGTGGTTATTGAGTCCTCTTTGAAGGTTTGGTGAAGCTCATTGGAGGAACCATCAGGTCCTGTGTTTTTATTTTTGGGGAGAGTTTTCATTACCTTTTCATTTTATTTGCTTGTGATTTTTCCATGGGTCCTATTCAAGAACTTGGCATATATTGTCTTATTTAAAATAAGCCTATGATATAGATTTTATTATCCCCATTTTATAGATGAGAAAAGCATAGCTAAGAAATCTACCTAAAGTATAGGATATAGTTGTCAGAGCCAAATTTCAAGTTTATCTTTTTTGCCCAAATGCTATCTGCTTAATATTTTACCCTGATTAGTTCTGTTGTTATTGATACTGTTTTGTTTGAAAAGATAATGCTCTCCAGATACAAAATTTTTAAATTTTGCTTTCATCATGATGAGTTTTTCTTTTTAGTTTACCTTATTCTTCTTAATAATTCTAATTCTTAAGTTTTCTAAATTAAGGAATTGTGACTCAAGCTTGCATATGAATTTCTATATATTCTATTATATTCATTTTGAAGTTTAATTGTTTTGGAAATAGCCAATCTATTGAACTCTCCTGAGCTTCTTTTGTAATAAGTGCTTACTGTGATAAATTATATTCTTTTCTGGATCTGGAAATTAAAATGAAAAAGGTAATGACATTCTTGTGTTCCCTGGTAGAGTAGTGATTTGGTTCACTGCCTCTAGCCAAAGCATGGTCCACTTACATCGCAAAGATCTGGGTTTGTGTCCTGGGCCTGGGAGAGCCACAAGAATGTATAAGTAAATGAAAATTAAATTAAAAAATGCTCCTTCCTTTGCTCTCTTCCTGACTGCGTGTCTGCTTGCCTTCATTGCTACCTGTGCCTTTCCTTACAAATTTTTTTTTTTCAAGAAAAGTAAAAGGAATGGCATTTTGACACAGTCTGTAGCATGAACCCTGAGGACATTATGCTAAATAAAATGAACAAGACCAAAAGGGGACAAACAGATTCACTGTAATGTGGTAAAGTGTCAGGATGACTGTATAGCTTGTGAAAACCCAACTAGCATTTTAATATATTATGTCTTGTAATATTTAGGGTTAAGATTATAGTGTAGTTTGCTTTTTGTAAAATGATTTTATTAATGGAAAAGAAAAAGTGTAATTGTATGTGTAAGTGGATTTTCTCTATCTTATAAAATATTTATGTGTTTGTGAGTGTGTGCACACACATGCACAGGATCAGTTCTTTATCACAGAGATACATTTTCATATCTATAATGTGATTTTACCCACACTCAAGCTATATTTTGTGAAGGGAGTCTGGCATATTTCTATGACACATTTAGTAGATATGTATGACATTAATTAGCATAGGTATTGCTATAAATGACATGTCAGTCCTGGACAACAAAAAGGTATTTGTTACTGATGTCAGTCATTCATCCTTTGTTCAAAAGGTTTCCTTGAAGGAATGTCATTGATCTTCACGGACAAAACTATTTCTGTGTCCTAGAAACTAAAGAACTACCTATGCATGAAAAGTCATAGGAGATATTCATATAGAAAATGTATATTGGTAAGTTTTTTGTAGTAAGACTGTAAATTTGGTCAGGATTAGTTGACTCTGGGAAAGAGAATGTAAGTTTTCTCTTCTTAAAACCTAAATTTGAGTGTATTTTTTCTTCCCCTCAGCACTTTTATTTTTGAAAGACAAATTAGTGTTTTTGTTTCACCTTGAGGTAATTTTGGGGCGCTAGGTAGATTATTTCAAGTACTACTTGTATTGTTTAAAAATGGAAGGTATCAATTTATCATCAGATTAATGGCTTAAAGAGGTACTGTTACCCATTTACATTATGAGTTTTGTATCTATTTGATGTATGTATTGATTGGCTTCATTTATTTACTATTTTTCCATTCTGTTTTTTAAAATCACAAGTGCAATAGTCAAGCTTTTGAGTAAAAGCAGCTTCAAAGTGCGAACAGACACATTTCCCTAAACAATTGACACTTTTTTTCCAGTTTTTCTCCAAATGATTCTCTTATATTCTAATTTATTATTTAGTGAAAGATATGAATGACATTAAGGTATGGTAAGTGGGTGTGACCCAGAGTATGGCACAAGTTGAAGGCATTTGTCTTAATATTTCATATTAATGAGGCGGAAAATATCAATTATTATAAACTTACCATTTGATAAAATTTGTTGAATAGAATTAATTTTCTTTATTATGAATATTCCTACCATTCAACCAAAAGTCAGGCAATCATGTATCACATTTCTGTGTCCTGTAAAAGTAGAATGTGTTGTATTATAACATCCTATAAATTTGTTAGAAAACTAACATGTAACCAGATTAGAAAGTACTTATGAATACTCTAATCTGACCGACATGCTTTTTTGGAATAGCAGTTCCCCAGTCTTAGACCCTCCTTTGAAATTCTTACTCCACATTTCTTGCCCTGCCTTACAGATCTTCTGTTATGTTTCTGAGCTGTCTCATGCTCTTGAAGTCATCTTATTTTTTTTATTTTTTATAATTCCATTAAACTTTTTTAAAATGGATTTTCCTTTACACTTTTCTAATCGTTCTGTAATTCTTTAGCCCTAAGATATTAAAATGAATGAGTAAAAATATTTGATACTTAATCATCTCTTCCAGTTCATTCAAACTCATGGATTTGGAAAATTTTGTTAAAGTCTTTAAAAAGTACATTTGAGTAGGCTTTTGTAGTCATTTGGATTTTGAATATTAATTTTCTCTTGCTTTGCTGCTTAGCCATAAAAATGAAAGAGCAGATAGATGTGGGTTTCTTTTAGTGGGGTTAATTTAAAGCATTTGATTTATTTATTTTAATATTCTATAATGGCAATTCCTATTTTCTCTGTTCACCTCAAATCCAAGAGAAAGTAAGGAGATGACCCCACCGCCCCCAGTAAGAAAAAGGTTGGATGCATTTTGTAATATTCGATTAAAAGTATAATTTCCCCCTAGATCAAACAAATAACAGAAGTCTGTTGAAGCTTTGTCCTGACCTACTCTGGAAGTGGAAGAATACTCTGGAGAAAGGAGCACATTGCAAGCACAAAGAATAAGATTCTGCAATCCTGGGAGAGAATTCAAGTCTAACCCTCTAAATGTAAGTCATCTACATTCTACATAGCCATCCCTCCCTTTTTATAGATACTCAAGTATCAGTAGAAAAATACGTGGTGATGGTATAATTTGGATATTTTTCCCCTACCAAATGTACAGGTTTTTTGTTTGGCAATTTAAAATTTTCTGTTTGTGTTAATATTTTCTAACAAAATCTAAGGTGATACTATCTGATAACAATATTTCATATAAATGGTTTAACTTTAATTTTATCTTCTGTGGTGAAGTGTTAAGAATTTTGAGAGCACTCTGTTGAAATTAAAGTAATTCCACTGGATTTGATAGCTATAAATGTGCGATCATAAACCCTTTTGCTCTAAATTTGGATTATTTTATATTTCTTGAGTCAATCTTAATATACCTATTTAAATTCACCTCCCAGTAAGAGAGACGCTGAATTATTTTTTCACTTTGCATAGTGAAACTGAATTGGACTGATTGATACCCATAATTTACTATAAAATATATAATTGTTACCATCTCAGTATACTGGGAAAACTGATTCCCTATCTTGTTAGGAAGAACATAAAAATGTGAGTTAATGATTTTATAGAAACAGAATTCAGTTACTGTTCAGAAATTGGTAGAAGTAGAACAAGTAAAGGCAGTACTTGTTTAAGAAAATTATTTGGGAAGAAATGTCTTGTCTTCATCACTTTTATCTAGAAATTACCCAATGTATCATCGTTGTGATATAATTGCAGATGTGTTGTAATATGTAGTGTGATGATTTAACAGTGGAGAAAGTTTTTCATTCCTATAGATCAATGATAAAGTATTATTCTGATTTTTAAATCCATACGATTCAGTAGAAAATGAATAATTATTACAGTTGAATGTATCTAAATCATACATTCTCCCAATTTTCTCAAATTGAAACATAACTCTTTACAGGTTTTGAATGTGATAATCTTATTGATATAGCATCTTGCCAAGTTGTTAAAGTAGTCCTCAGTGAGAAAGATCCACAATTTCTAGCCTCATGTTTAATCTTGCTATCTGGAACACTTTGATAGAGTCATGCGATACTGTAGTTATTCCTGACAATCTCTAATTGTGAGTTGGAATTCTTAAATTTAGTAGAAACTGTGCATAAAAATGAAACTTTTTTTGGCTTTGTTGTTAGATTGTTCAGTTCAAAATTTTTCTGTCGTTGAATCATTCTAACATTGATTCACTTTAGAGAAAACTGCAAACATTATCATTCCTTTCATTAGTATGAGACTATTGCTCTTCATTTAAAACTTTAATTTTTACAAAAAAATTTATGTCCATTTGTTTGCAATATTGAATAAATTTCAGTACAGCTTTGGACCTGACATCTTTTTTAAAGAAAAGATGCAGACAGAAATAAAGGCAGGTAGGCAAGTTGGCAGGAAGAGAGAAAAGGAAGAAGCATTTTTATTTTAGTTATACATCTTGGTTGTTTCCCTAAGCCCCAGGATGTGAATCCAGGTCCTTGGGATCTATGAGAACTGCACCAACTAGCAGTGATGGATCTAACTACAACTGTATCGGGGCATGCTGATGAATGTATGCACCACCAAAGTTTTAGTACCATTTTCCACTGTAACATTTAGCCCTTCTACCCACTTCTTTCACCTTTATTCTTCCCTCTTGACAACCATTTTTTAACTAAAACCTCAATTTTTTATTGAAAAGTATTATGAAACTTTGAAGCGTTGGGTAAATCTGATGTTCAGTTGTGAACTCACCTTTACTGGTTTAAGGTTGATGAATGATTGGAAAATACTACTCATAGAAAAAAATTTTATGAACCTCTGCTCTGTAACAATGAATGTGTATAAAATATAGCAGCAGTAACTTGGTCAAATCTCATAAATATCATGGGGAGAAAAAAAAGTGAACACAAAAGAATAATGCAGTATGATTTCTTCTGTATGAAGTTCCCAAATTAAGCTATAATGTTTAGGGATGTAGAAGCGATTACAAAAAAAGTAAAGATAATAGTTAAGACTTCAGTAAATGGTAGTAATTGAGATGGAGGTTCCTGGAGCTTCTGGTGTGTCAGCAACATTCTGTTTATTTGCTGGACTTGGGGTTACAGAGGTACTTACTTTATGAAAAGCCATAGAAAGCAAGATGCCTTTCTACTATGAAAAGAAACAAGGTAAGGATGTCCCCTCTCACCACTCCTATTTATTATCATACTTGAAATCATGGCTAAAAAAAACAAGATAAGAAATAGAAATAGATGGTGGGCCCTGGTGGCTCAGGTGTCAGCCTGCAACTGGGGCTCAGTCCATGTACAGCACAAGGACCTGGGCTTGTGGTCCAGCATCACAGTATCAGAGACAATTGAAATGACCAACTACATAAATAAAATGTTTCCTCCTCCCCTCTCTACCTGCCTGCTTCCTGCCTGCTAGCCTTCATCTTAAAAAAGGAAAGAAGGAAGGAAGGAAGGAGGAGGGAGGGAGAAAGGAAGGAAGAAAGGGAAGGAAGAAAAAAGGAAATAGAGTTACGCTGATTGGGAAGGAAGAAATACAATTATTTGTTTGCATATGATATGATTGTCTATGTAGCAAAATTCCAAAAGAATCCACAGGTAAGCAGAAATCCTCCTAGAGAAATTAAATGCTATAGTAAGATTGTAGAGAACAAGATTAGTATATAAAAGTTTGTTGTTTTCCTATACACCAACAATGAGCAACTGGGATTTGAAGTTAAATGTATAATACCAATTTTATTGATGCTCCCCAAAAAGCTGAAACAGATATCAATCTCTAAACTAGGTATAACATTTGTACAATATTGGAAAATCTACAAAATTCTGGTGGAAGAAAATCAAAAGAAGATGAAAATGAATGCAAAGATATTCTATATCTATGGATAGACATACTCAGTGTGATTATGATCAGTTCTTCCTAACTTGATCTTTATATTCAACACAATCCTGATTAAATCCCAGTAAGTTACTTTGTGAATATTGATTAACCGATTAAGTTTTTGTGGAAAGACAAAAGATCCAAAGTAGCTTATACAGTGTTGAAGAGCAGCATCAGAAGACTAATCTTTTCTGACTTCTAGTATTTGTATGACACTGATGAAAGAACAGATCATTAGAATAGAATAGAGAGCCCAAAAGTAGCCCCACAGGAGTTTAGTCAGCTAGCTGATCCTTGACAAAGGAGCAAGGTAATGGAGAAAGGACTGTTTTTTGTTTTTTGTTGTTACAAAAAGCAGTACTAGATCCATTTACAAAAAAAATTGTAGTTGCACACCCACCTTCAAACTTTTGTACAATAAGTTAAATATGGATCATAGAACTTAGCGTAAAATTCAAAAGTATAAAACTTCTGGAAGATAACATGGGAGAAAATCTTAGCACCCCTGGGTTTGATGACTTTTTAGATAAAACATCAAAAACACAATCCATCAAAGAAAACATGTATAGATACATATCTAATAAAGACCTTATATCCAAAATATACAAAGAATTAAACAATAAGAAAACATAGCCTAGTTAATAAGAAGGAAGAGCTTTTGAGTTGATCTCATTAAAGAATGTATACAAATGATATGTAACTATATGAAAAGGTGCTCATTATTTCATTAGGGAACTGTAAATTAAAACAAGAAGACACCACTACACACCCAATAGAATTGCTAAAATATAAAACACTGACAACACAGAGACTGTGGAGCAACAAGGACTCTCATTGTTGGAAATGCAGTGATACAGCCACTTTGAATGATGGTTTGATAATATTTATGAAGCTAAATACAATCTAGCTGTTGTGTTCCTGGTAATTATCTAAATGAGTTGAAAATGTATATCCATGCAAATATTTGCATAAGAATGTTTATAGAAACTTTACTCATAGTTGTCAAAACTTGGAAGTACCAGAATGTCCTTCGGTGGGTAAATAGATAAACAAATAATTCGTACAATGAACTATTATTCAGTAATAAAATGAAATAACTTATTAAGTCACAGGAAGACAAAATGGAGTGAATGAAGCCATGAAAAGGCTACATGCAGTATGATTTCATTCTATGAAACTCTGTGAAAAAGCAAAACTATGGAGATTACTATATTTTTGTTACAAGACCAATGGTTCCCAGTGGTGGAGGAAGCAAGGAATGCATATGTGGAGGACAGGAATTATAGGGTAGTGTAACTATTCTTTATGGTACTTACTTCTTTAAGTCTGTACATGACATTATGCATTTGTCAAAACTCCTAGAGCTGTTCAGCATAATCATTGAACCCGAAAGCAGATGTTAGTTAATATTAATGTTTTAATATGGATTTATCAGTACCACAAATGTACCACACAAATGCAAGATGTTAATAATGACAAACATGATGTATTGGGAATGAAGAAGAGGTTGTATATGGGAAATCTGTTCTTTGTCAATTTTCCTGTAAACTTAAAATTGCTCTAAAACACTGACTTTATTTTAAATACTATTTTGTATATCCAATATAATTTTAAAATAGAATTGAAAAATCAATCTCTGATTCTGTTAAGTAGAATTCTGAGGAAAAGATAGCTTCAAATTTGTCTACATGGAATAGTCAAAGTTTAAAAAGGTAGCATTTTAAAATCAATAATTTGTGGCATTTCAAAACAATGTGTTGTATTTGAGGAAAGTGTTAATGTCCATAGAGGAGGACCTCTAAACTTGCATATGTTTAGCAACTTGATGTGATAGTTTAGTTACCCTGCGTAAATTTTGTCTTTGTTTTTAGATACTTTAATTTTGAATTTAAAAATGGGTATTTTTACAATACAACTCAAACCAATTCTTTTGTAATAAGTTATTCATCTTTATTGAGTTATTCATGACTTATTTCCTTAAATTTTAACACAATTTTAGCAACTCTTCATGGATGTCAGAATCACTTTCTAATTGAGACTTTAATTTGTTAATTTTAACAGTAGTATGCCATAAAATAAATAAAAAACTCAGATGCTCTTTGTATTGTTTCTTTGAATACAAAAAATTCTAATATAATTTCATTTTAAAAATACCAGATAGGGCTGCTTTCTAAGTCCCTTTTTAATCTTTGTTTCTTTCTTTTTCTCTTTTTCTTTCTCAGCATATTCTTTTGTTTAATTTTTCAAGGAATGTGTATAATCTTAGCTAACTCATTGACATTAACAGAACCTAGTATTTTATTATTCATAAAAATGAAATATAAAAACATCCCCTTTACTTCATTCTTTGGATTTAGCTAGGCTCAACACAAATGTGTAGGGGGAATGCATCTGTTGCTATTGCATTTTTTTTGTTTCTCCAAAAATTTGGCATTTGTAAAGTATCTATGATTTTGATTTGTCTTGGTTCATATCCATATTACCAAGGAATTACATCTTGAACATATTCAACTAAGAAGTTATCTTTGTAGCAAGTTTTCCTTTGCCATATTGAAATTTTGGGATTAAAATCAGATTTTGTTTAAAAAAATCAGATATGTTTCTTCGTAGTGCCAAAATGAATTTTTTTCTATGTTGAAAAGATACAAAGTAATACTGTCTCTCTGAAACCTATTTGAAGAGAACCATGAGAAAGAAATCCTTTTTATGTTTGATACCTGGATTCAAATGTTTCTCCGCCACATATTTTATATTGAACTTGGAGTATGTTTTGCATATGAAAGAAAGGAAATAATAATTACTTCTTGATAGGATTTTGTGAAAATTAAATGATCAAACAAAAAAATGTCTGTCACACAACAGGTGTTTAATTGATGATAGTTGTCTTTCTCTTGCTGCTATTTATTTAGGGGTGTAGTATATATGGGTACCAACAAATGTATATTTATTTTATGTATTTATGTGTGTATACACACATATATGAATAATTATTTCCATATTTCTGTCTCTTTTTCCTCTATACCCCTGTATGTATCTTTCTAGATAGCTCTATCTTATAGAATCTGCCGTTACCCCCACCTCTCTGTTAATGTCTGTATTTCTACCTCAGTCTAGCTAATCAACAGGGTGTGCACTACAGATCATTTATTCAGTTTGTTAACTTAAAAGCAGATAATTCTTCTGAAAATAATACAGTTTTAGAATTCAGGAAATATGGATTCTATACCACACAGAAATATTTAAAAGTTATTATTTCTTTGTACCTAAGTATTTCTGTAACTTTATGTTAGCCTACCTAGAATCTTTATAAATCCTTAAAAGAAGATAAAGAAGACCTAAAGTGTGGCGTTCTTTTTGTTTGTTTGTTTGTTTGTTTTGTTTACATTCCAAATAAGAAATAGTTTTGTTTTGTTTTTCTGTCAATGTGTAATTCAGAGAATGATATACTGTTGCATCTTGATTAGAGTTCAAAATGATGTGCCTTGGTCAACTTGAGAAGCTGTATGAGAATATGAGAAACAAGATTATTTATTAAATATCTGAAAAGAGACATGTCAGTTTTATCAAGACAAAGAATACAAGGTAGGAATTAACTCTTTCTGAAAAATTGACATTCATGTAATTTCATTTTTACTGCATAGTAAGGCTCCAGTTTCTTATAGCAGCTTTGTATAACTGTCTTCATAACTGATTTGAATTTTTGTAGAATAGTTATTTGAAAAAATGAGGTGTAATACTCCAGGTTCTTTTATAATGATGCAGGCTTTCACCAAAAGCTGCTGTTAATATTTTAAGAAATTATCTTGCATATGTTGCCTAAATGTCTTACCTCAATTTGTGTCTTGTGACTGCTGAATGATTACCTCAAATCTTACTAATTGGCCTCTCTCAGATACTAAAGGGAGTGTTGTAACAAAGAAACAATGCTTTAAATACCAAAATAATCCCATCAAGGTAAGTATTTATCATGAAAGCGTGACTTCTGGATTTCAAGTGGTTATTAAAAAAATAGATAAAACTTGTATTTTCCTCTACTGCTTAAGGTTTTAAAGACAAAATTGCAAAGAAAAGCTTGTTAAACATCAAATGGACCTTAACCTCCAACACTATCTGAAGGGTCAGTTGGTTTACCCATTGTGTTCACTTCTGAATTAATGATACAAAGGGGTATCTGGGAAAAAGGGACCAAGCGTGACTGGGAAAATAACACTTTTTTTTTAGTAGGTTTATTGATAATCTAGCTTTGTAGAGTTGCCATTTAAATTTTATTTATTTATTTTTTTTAAGGAAAGGTGCAGGCAGGAATGAAGGCCAGCAGGCAGGCAGGAAGAGAGAGGAGCAAGAATCACTTATTTATTTTATATAGTTCATCTTGGTTGATCCTTCCACCCCCAGGATGGAGCCCAGGTCTTTGAGATGCATGTGGCTTGTACTGGCTGGAGATGGCCTTATCCACTAGGCTATGAAGGCACACTGAGTTGGCAGTTTTACCCATGCAAACATTTTTATTTACTTGCTCCATTTTGACTAGAACCCTGTGGAACAACATAAAGGAGCACTGAGAATGGTCTTTGATCAGGTATTCAAGAATTGTTTGAAGACGTATGTTCTCCATACCAAAAGATTTTTTCTGTTTCTGTTGAGCTCTTAGATGTACAGTTTTTGTTGTACAATTTGAAAAGGTATTAATTCTCTTTTTTCATATTATATCTTGTTTTTTTCTATATGTAGAGTATATTTGAGGTTTGTCTAAAAGGCATCAAATGTATTAAGATCTAAAATGTTCACCCAAAATAAACACCCATCAGCCTTCTCAGATAAATAGGTTGTAAAATATCTGTTAATCTAGACCATTTAATTAAGATTGTTTTTCACTGAAAAAAAGTTTTCAAGATTCTCTACTCTAGAATCTAAGTGATAGCTTTATTTTAAGATCTTTATTTCAAAATGTTGCAAACAGAAAACAACAGAATAGGTACCCACATATTCAAATTTTGAATGTGTTATTTTGTTATATTTCTTCAGCATTCATTTCTCTTTTTAAGAAGAGATTTAAGAGCCACAAATAGAGTAAAGGCCACATGCTCTCATCTATCCCCTTTTCTCCCTCTGGAGATATTTACTATACTAAAATTGATCTGATTTCTTGTTTTTTGGTTTTTTTTTTTTTTTTTTGAAGTAAGCTGCAAAAATGATAAATGGTCATCTTGATGAATTTGCATAGAATAAACATTTTTGTATAACCAGTACCTAGCTCAAGAAGTAGCACATTTAGAAGTTTCCCATTCTTTTCCACCTTTTATGTAGTATCACCTCTGCCCCTGCCTTGGGACACCATATTATGTCCCATTAACAACATTTATTACATTTGCCTGTTTTTGAACTTTATATGAATGGAATGATTTGGTATATAGCCTTGGTGTCTGACTTCTGTTTCTTAATATTAGGTTTGTGAACTTCTTCCATGTTATTATGTGTAGTGAAATATGTCTATTCTGTGTGCTAACTAGTATCCTGTTACATGAATAGACCACCACTTATTTACTTCCATTTTATTCTAGGATATGTGGGTTGCTCTCCTATTCTAGGCTATTAGGAACAATACTGCTATGAAGATTATTTTACATGCCCTTTTTATATTATGCATACATGTATAGCTAGGAGTAGAATTTTTGTAGCATGAAAGTCTTCTATATCATCATGTCAACAGAGTGTTTATATCTTAGATTTTTTTGTATTATGGTATCAACACTAGTAGACACTGACAGTCTTCTAAAGTAGTTATCCTAATTTTCCCTCCCACTGTCAGTGTATGTAAGTTTCAGTTAGTTCAGATTTTGTCAACACTGAGATTGCTTTTTTCATTTTTGCCATTTTGGTGGGTAATAGTTAACTGACTTTTAACTGCTCTGTAGCACTGTATGACTTGAATAAGACATGGTTATTTTAAAATCCTTTTCTCAGCAAAGGAACAATTTGGTGGTTTTCTGTTTGTTTAGTTACCCAAACAATACAAAAATGAGCTCATTGAGAATTTCTTTAAGGTTATAACTTGAAGTAGAATATCTGAGTTTTAGAATACCACATCTTTATTTTTACTATATATTGCTAAATTTCTCTCTAATGGGATAGTGCCATGAAGGTGATCATTTTAGTTGTATTAAAAATTATACACATCAAGAAAGTATATAAATATTTCCTTTTTGAAAGGCACCAGTTAAACCCAATACCATAGAATTTATGGGAAATTTAGGGAGAGATAAAATATCCTGCACAGTTCCTGGGATGTAAATGGAGCTTTCGTGATTATTTTCACTGTTGGATTAGTTATCAGTATATTACTGCAAAATGCTCATTCTAGTGTTCATTACAACTTAGGTAAATTCTCCCAAGCTCTAAGGTAGCTTCCTTAAATCTTTGAAATTTCTTTCTTTACTAGAGCTTTATTTTTCATGGCACAACAGATTCATTAGCATATATCTTGATATTGAGTTTTGATTATCTGCTTGCATTATATACAGAGATAGTTTGGAAACTTGTAAATTTGATGATCAGATTTATATATCTGTAAAATTTGTATTGCGGACTGGAGCCTAAGCAAATTTTGAAGTGGAACCAAAGTTTACTTTATTGTTATCATTAAGTTTTAAGAAAATTACATGAACTTTTGTTTTATAGCTTTTAGTAGTTAATATAAAGATATTTATCTTTTCTACTAGACAGAATCAGCATTTGTAGAATGACCAAAAGCAAGACCTTTAAGCTAGCTTCTAAAATTTGACACTATCAGTGAGGTGGGTCAGTATTGGTCTCAGAAAGAAATCTAATTAGTTTATTTGTTGCTATTACTTTTTAAAATTTCTATTTCTCTCATTGCCATTTCCCCCACTCCCTGCCCCAAGATTCTTAATTAGTCTTGATCTAGTCAACCCCTTGTTTCTCTCTTCAGGTGAGAAATGTGTATTGTTGCCCAGAATCTCTTTCAGTTATAGTCCCTCTATTTTTCATCATGGGCATCAACACAGCCCTCTCTCCACCAACAAATAAGTTTTGAATAATAAAGCAAATTTTCACTTGGAATTCATATAGATTTTTCAGAGAATAATTATTAGGTAAATTACAACTGAATATTCAATTATTGCCAACTTCTTAACTTTTTAAAGTTCTTTATACTTAGTTGGGTCTTAGCAAGCTTGTACAAAAGGCATTTCTGATTTTGTGCTTAATAGAACATTTCTATTGCATTCCTGTTTGGATTAATAGTCTTATGATTAAAGTCATCTAAGATTGAATTTGTTAGTTTTTATTATTTTAAATCTATTTTAAATATTTGAATTTGAATCTATATAGATCAGGAATTGAACTATTTTAAGAAAAGTAATGTCTCAATAGTTTCACTATAAAGATGAATGTAAATATATATATATATATTTTTTTTTTTTTTCCCCACTAGGTTTAAGAATCAGTGTCATAAGGTACCATTCTGTCTTAAACTTTCATTATTACCATGCTATTTAATATATATTCCTTATTCACCCTGTTACCCCAATGCCTGCAGTGATGCTGATACACAGTTCACATTTAATAAATGGTGAAATAATTGATTTTGATGTTCTTTCTCAAAAAAAGGGACATTGCCCGTTTGTACTGCACTACAAGGTGAATGTTAGTCTTTAGCTTGATTTCAATCCCTTGAAAGACTATTTGAAATGAAAACTTTATAATGATTAATCAGTTAATATTTTTTAAGACTTTGCTTAAAGAAAATCTTTGTTGATTAACCAAACATAGTTCCTTAGAGTTTAAGCAAAAAATAAACAAAAAAAGAACACACCCAAAAGCTGTTGTTGTATTACAAAGGGTTCTTTCTACCTTTTGAAAAAGTCTTGAAATACAAACATCTCTAGCATTAAGTCCACTCTGAAGGAGACATTGTCATCAGTTTTGATCGTTTGTTTTGGGAGTGTTAACTCCTCCATAATTTCTCTTTTGATATGTTGATTCTCAGGCCAATTCTAGTTTTTCAACTTGGCCATTGAATGAGTAAAGTGCTGACTGATTTCTGGAACAACTTTGAGGATTTGTCTATGCTACACCATGTAATGCCTGCAGAGTTGTGTTGGTTTGTCTTGGTGGATGCCACCTCTTCTATTATGATCTTTGCTGTGGGTTTTTATTCTTGTATTGTCATTGCAGTAGTTTTTTGGAGAGGAGTGGATAGAGTTGTGTGTGCTTAGACTGCTGTGTTTGTCATAAGTCTGCCAAAGATGTTATTGTTGATAAATCTAAAGACAATTTGCATCACTCGTTTTTCCTGAAATATTTAGCACTGCTGAGTGCTTTCTTTTCTTATAGTTTCATGTTGTCCTGTTTAATACTCTTCCCAAATCTCCTTTACCCACCTCAGTTTTAGGACTTTCCTCAGTTCTGGCTTTATCTTCTCTCTCTCGGCATTATTCAAAAGGAGCTATTTTACTCTAAAAGCTTTGACGATCACTTTATGCTGGGATTCCTACTTTTGGATCTCTCACTCGTTATTTTTCCTCTTAAGTTTGAGATCTACATTTATATCTGCCTCCTTGACATTTCTACTCAAATGTCCCAAGTAGTCCATAAATTTATATACAAAATTAAGCTCATTTCCAGCTTCTGTCCTGCTATTAAAAATATCATTTTCTTATGATATTTCCTGTCAAAGCGAGTATCAGGGGACCTGTATACACTCAATTGACTATGTCAAATATTGGGACTTTCTGCACATGTTCCTTCTTCTTGTGTTGACTTTCTAGTCCCCTTAATGCAACCTCCATAGTGGATCATGAATGTGTTTCACTGTCCATATTCCACCGAGACTACTTTAGTCTTTAAAATTTTCACTTGGGCCATTGCAATGAGTATGTTTTACCCAACTCTTTGTGTTTATAAAGGATAAAAACTCACTAGTTAACCTTGGAAAATACAATTGGAATGGTTTATATAGTCTGAAAATTTGCAGTTGTTTTCCCTTGAGCTTAGGGGTTAAAATCCAAACTCTTCAGAGTGGTCTACAAGTTCCTGCAAGTTCCTGAAGCAAGCCTGCTCCTTTACAATCATCTTTCTATATTCAGCATATTTCTGACTATTTTTACTTCCTCCACCTACTCTGGCCTGATTTCATTAAGGCTTCATGTTCTTTTATGCCTGGTGACTTTTGTGCATGCTATTCTTTCTTCTAGGACTTGATGATAGATGCATGAAATGAAAGATTTAGGATGATCCTAAGATTTCAAAATTGGTAATTATGTTTCCATTTTCCATAGACTTTGGTAAATTAGTATATACAAAAATCAAGCATCAAAATATAAACATGCATATAAAGCCTCTCTAGCCTAACTTCTACAACCTAAAATATTTTATACCTTCTCTTCGCATAGTGATTCCCTAAAGACATTTTGCTCTCTACATCTCTTTGACTGTTCTTTTCTCTTTATGTAGCAAGTGTTCCTCTGCTTGTGGTAAATGAACCCATACTGTCCTTTAGGACCCAGTTTAAGCACAGCTCCTCTGGAGGCGGTGGCCTTTAAAACTGTTGAAAACAGCTTCCTTTCTACCATGTGTGTACATTTTCTAGACAATGTGCCTGAGTACTGGAAAATTTAAGTATCTTATCCACTTGATAAATGACAGAGCCAGAATTTGAACTTTGCGTGTTTTTAACTCTCCTTCGGTAAATCAGTCATTACTTAATAAAGTCTTATTAGATCTATGCATCAATAAATATATAAAGTACTATATGACCTAATTAGTGAAACAAAGGCTTTATGACATCAGTGAGAGTTAACTTTTGATTTGACTGACATAGATGATAAAGATTTGATAGAAAGAGTAAATAAATGTTTAACCTTAGGATGGTTCATTTCTAAGTCAGTTTCAGGCTTGCTTTGTAGCACTGTAAGATCCCACTTGTTCCTAAAAAAGGTATGAGTCTGATCTTCAGTAAAATAGGCCATGAAATGATGAACAGTTTCTTTTATTTAAAAAGGAATGTATTTATCCATCCGTCTGTCTGTCTGTCTATTTACCTATGTAATGTTTTCTCTTATATTTGATTGACTTATGCATTTGTGTTTTCCTCCCCTTAGCTTGATTATTAGCTTTTTGAAGAGCTTTACCTTTTCATAGCATCTCTGTAATGTCAAGTTAAGCTGGATGATTATTTGTGTGTGTATGTGTAAAATCGGTGTTGGTGTTTTATCTCTTCATAACTTAATTTTAGGGACAAAACTTCAAATATTTTCAAATAGAATAATGTAGCTGTTAATTACTTTATCCATACCAACAGTTGGAAGCAGTAATACTATACATAAAGAAATAGAACTAACTTCAGTACTGGGTTTAATATTATCTTTTTAGGAAAGAAAAATACTCAGGAATGCATAATGTCAAGGACATACTCAATGAAGAAAAGCAGTTTATGTTGAATCTAGGCAAGAAGAATGTTCTTTTCTAACATTTAGCTAGTAGGTGAGTTTAAATATCTATGCAACTCTATCTTAGGATTTATTTGGCCTTTTACTTTTTGTTTTCTTTTGAATATCAAGAGATATTCACATTTGAAAGGACATATTCTTATTAGCTCTAATGAGTTTTTTTTTCCTTTTTTTGGTAAATGAATTGAATATAAACAACTATTGTGTTTGTCTTTTTTTGTACAGAAGATTTCAGGCTGAAGATCCTAGTCATATAATTAAAAGGACTAATCCTATTCAATCCTTGAATCCGTCTATAGAAATAGAATTCTTAAAACATATACACAAAAGGGAATATGGTGCCTGGTGAATTTTATATCATGCTCAGACAAACTATTATATTTCTAAAACAAATTTAATTTTTATCAGGAAAAATCATTCTTTTTTTAAATTTCTTGTACATTTGTAAATGTAGGCATTATAGGCCATAATGGCACTAGGGAAGTTGAGGGGAGAGAAGTAACACTTGTATTATGTTAAATCAGAGAAATAATTGCACTTGGCAGTTTTTGTTTGCAGAATGCAGGAGAGGCTGAAGGCTTTTGTACAGTTCAAAGAGCACATTCCACAGATACAGCAGTGTTGGTTGCCTGTAGGGATTGTCAGAATCAAGGGTGTTGGTAAAAGTCTGAATCACAAAAGTCCAGGCTCTGGGGCTGTGTGTTTGTAAAGGCAAAAAAAAAAAAAAAATTTCCATGTCTTTGAAAAGCTGTTTAGAAATTAGCCTGATATCATGTAAATATATTTTAAAATAGCACCTTTACTTAGTTTTTAATCTGCTCAACAATCAGATAATGTGCTTGTTTAGCCTTTGCTGCCTCTCCTTCTTTAACCATTTGTTTTTAGCTTAAGGTTTATGTGTTCAAATGGGGAAGCATAGAACTGCTGACTGTTAAACTGTCAATTAAACTTGGTAGAAAAAATACAAATAAATTATATTTCACAATCATATATTCAACTGTTTTACACAATTAGCATATTAAGCAATTTCAACAAGTTAATTCAAGACTCTTCAGAGATCCTTCTTTAACTGAAAATATGCCAAAGGCTAGCTTTATTCAACTGACATGTCAAGACTTGTGCTCAGTTAACACTTGTATCTTTTCCCTACAGAATATGCAACTTACAGTTTCTACTGTTAACTGAAATTAGGTTGCTCGAAGTTCTCTGAAAACTGTAAATTGTAGAACACATATAAACTAGCATTATTCAATTTCTTAAAATGTCTAGTTCACATAATATTGTATGTATGCTTTCTATTTTTTCTATCAAGTCGTGACAAAGTATATCAGCACAAATGTGTTGACTATATTCTTAGATTTAAAAAGTATCTAATTAGTGATGCTTTCATGTTTTTTGGTTTTAGAAAAAATCCCCCAAATCTTATCTGGAACTAATCTTGAATTCACCAGAATTTGGGATAGTGTTTTGTTTCATACAGATGTGTTTTATCCAAGCTGTCCTACTCAATTGCCAGAAGATTAGTTTTCATGGACGAAACAAGAGAAACATTCTATAGTGAACATACTTCTGTGCCTATTGTACTAGAATTTTATTTTTACTCTTTTGAGGTGTGTACTTTCAAGTTAAGAAATGCTTAAAACATGAAAAAAGAAAGAAATTAACTTAGCAGAATCCATTTACCCACCATTCAGATTTAGTAGATGTTGCTATTTTGCTATTTTAATTTTGGGTTTGTTTATTAGAAATCTTAAAAGATCAAAGCTTTCTTTTTTGGTTTTGAAATGCTTGTTTCTGCATTGGTTGTTTGACAGCAACATCCTATAACTCTTAGTTGATATTTCTTTCCATTTTTGACATTGGACTAGTTAATGTAGTTTGCTCTAAATGGCTGCAACTCCTTGGCAGTGTAGCTTTAAGAAGACCCAAAGGCCCTTCTGAATTTCACCTTTCCTCATTATTTCCATAAAACCTGAAATTATTTTATTTTCCAATTTTTAGACTTTGGAGGCTATTATTAAGCATAAAGGCTTTAGAGAGGGAATAACACATTAAGCCATTATTGGCCATTATCATCATCACTCAGAAGCTGGTTTCATAGAACTGGATTCTAAGAAGAGGGTCGCTGGAAAGGAGGGAGTGCTTAGGGTTAGCTTTGTCTTTAGCATTTCATAGATGTGTGGAAATTGGAAGTTGCAAATGAAACCTGCAACAAAGGATTATATAATACATCGCAAAACTCTTCACTGGGACTTATGGGAAAGAAGAAACAAGTAAAACCACATGAGGTCCCTGACTTTTGATAACATTCCTATATATCTCTAAATGTAAAGGGAAGCTGCTTTTTGGTTTTCAACATGCATTCATATAATTTCTCAAGTAGGTGCTGTTAAACATATTTTACCATGAGAATATTGAGTAACAAGGGAGTTATGTAACTTTCTGAAATCTCAGGATTGGAGGTTAAAAATCTAGAATTTCTGCGTTAAGTTCATCTGTTGACAGTCTCCTTAAACTTCGTATGTTTCATTACCGTAATGTACTGCCTTCACCAATAGGCTTTATCTAAAGATCGCCTGCTTTGAAGAAGGTTCAAGTCTTATTCTTTCCCTAAAACATTCCCCACAAAATTAAGTGCTTTCATTTCTCAGAATATTTAATTCTTGAAATACATATGCATATATTTTTATGGTCTTTCATATTTTACTAATTATTTACATTCTGCTATCCCCTTAAAACTTGGGTCCTCAAGTTTACTATTTTTGGTTCCATTTGCCAACTCAGCACTGAGCACTTAATGAATGTTCAGCAATACCTGGTTCTGGATTTAGTTCCATTTTCCATTCCCAGTTCTATTACCAGCTGTGGGATATGGTCAAGTTACTTAATATTGATGATCTTTCATTTCCCTCTTTGTATGATTGAGTTAAAACTAAAATCTTTCTCAAAGATTTGTTTTGGGAAATAAATGTAATATTACAATATAGAGCACTTGCTTTTGCTTGGGCCATAGTGTTTAATAAATCCTCATGCTTATCATTGTTTATCATGATCATCAGCAAATGCTTTCAAAGTGAAGAATATTCCATAGAAGAAATTCTGTTAGAAAATTCTCTAAACTTTTCTAAAAACATGTTCTTAAAAAGAAACAAATACATAGTTCAGAGGAGTCTGATGAAAAAGAAAACACACATACTCATACACATTTTATTCATGATTTTAAATTTGGAACTGCCTCCAAAACAACAACAAAAAATTTAAATCTCTTTTCTTCTAAAGTCAACAGCTCATCTCCTGTTCTGGTAGCTTCCTAACTTTTTGCTTTCATTCACGTTCACTAGCACGAGTTCTTACCCCAGGTTCTTTGCCTCCAAGGGTTACCGATAGAAATGAATTTCAATATAATCAGTTTCCTTTGTAATTCTACATATTTTATTTTATGCATTTAAAAATATTATTCTGAGGAGGGATTTATAGGCTTCACTAGACTGACAGAAGGTCTCATGATACTCTAAACAACTAAGCCCCACCAGAAGTCTAATTTATTTTCTACAGAATAGTCATGGTGCTTTACTGAAAATGCTAATCGGATCATGTTAGTCCTCGGTGTTGGAATAAGATATAAACTTACTTGCCACAAGATATAAGCTTCTTACTCTGGCTTTGAAAGGCCTTGTGTGAAGGCTGCTGCCTGGCTTTCCTACCTGGCTTGCTACCTTACCTATTGCTCAGTGAAGAGGCCACTTGCTCACTTAGCCTAGTGTTGTTGACTGTCAGCTCTTGAAACCTTGCCTGATCAGGGCATTAGCACTTGCTCTTTCCATAGTTGGGAATGCACCTTTTCATACCTGTTCTGCTGCAGTTTATCCTTTGCATCTCAGTTTAAGTGATGCCTTCTCCGTGAGTTTTAGTTTAAGCTCACAGTGTGGGGGGTATATAAAGTAACTTACCACTTCTCTATTTTCATGTTCTTTTTCACAGCTTATTTCATTCACTTAGGTATTTGTATCAAATAAACATCTTTAATGTCTGTTTTCAAACTAACTTGTAAACCTCAAGGGATCACAGAATGTGTGTTTTATTCAAGACTGTCATCTGGCATAGTACCTAATCCTTTGTAGGTTAGTAAATATCTGTCGAATGAGTGGATGAATGAATGAATGAATGAATGAATTGGGAACACATGAATGATCTGCTGTTTAGAATATGTGAAGTCACTTGTTTATTCATAAAATAATTTATTAGACAATGAAAAATGAGACACCAGCTATAGCATTTAAATTCTGAATAGCTTTCCGAGTAATTCATGAGCTACAGTTGAATGCTTTAATCTTCTCAGTTATTCAGAAATGAGATGTAATAGTTCATTATATGACAAGGGGAACCACCCAGAAAATCAGAATTCAAAAATGTGCTTAACTTCCTCTCATATGTTACACCTTCCATCTGCCATACCCTAAGCCTGTACCCAATTAACTCTTACTGATAACTTTGTCCTATGATTGATTCACTTGATTACCATAAGCCAAAATCATACGTGCATCCATTGAAGCAGTTTTTGTCATATATAACATCTATTTAACAATACTTTACCATTTACAAAGAAAGTTATACTCAAATTTACAGCAATTACTTTTTAATGAAAGAATGTCAATAGCCGTTATTATCTAAAGTATATTTTTGTGCTGATTCTTCCATTAAAAATGGAAACTTTATTTGTCCATAGATTTGGACAGTAAACCTTTTATCCTATATATGGAAATAAGTCTCATAAAAGTCTAGTCTCTTATACTCCTCTCCTATTCTTGTCCCCTTGCTTGGGGAAAAAGTATTTTTTTAGAGTTAGAGTTAGGCTTGTAGGTCAGTGATTACCTGAGGATGTTTTCCTTACTAGCTAACCAGTGATCATCTTACTCTAGATGCCCTGTAATCTATAAAATTAAAAAAAAAAAATATGATTTATACCTTGACCCTTATTTAAAGAACTTTTATCCCGCTCCCGAAATTTTCTTCTTGAAGAGAAAAAGACCATTTTTGACTGTACTACCTTTATTCCTATATACCTATGATGTATTACCTTTAATTCTTAGAGTGTACTAAATGACAGAAGATTCCAACAATTAAAGATATTCTTTTTCCTGTTTTACTTTGGATGAGTGTGATTGCATAACTGATTGTTTTTAATCTTGTTCTTTGCTTGGTTGTACTGATTCTTTGTGGAGAATTTCTTGCAGATGGTGCATGTTTATAAACGCATATTTCTTGGGGAGGTTTTACTCTAGGTTAGTTAGGTTATAACAGCAAGAAAAAGACGGACATGTACATTCATTTGATGCATTTCGCTATTGAGCATTCCTTTTAGGATCCTGAAAATGTCAATATGAATATGCTATTACTTGAATGATAAATGTCAGCTTCCTACTTCTATTACTTTCTTTTTCACTGAATGAAACTAAGTCACGTCTGGCACCACTTAAAAATATTTTTATATTTTATTGATTTCTCTCTTTTTCTCTCCCTGTCTCCCTCACTCCCTTCTCCCCCGCTACTCCCCCCACCCAACCCCACTCTGCAAGGGGTGGTTGTCTGGTTGCACACATCTAGTTTACACCTGGAAGGAGACAGAAAAACAAAACAAAACAAAAAAAACCTCTTGAATCATGAAAAATCCTAAGAGAGACACTAGGCTGTGTAGTCCAATAAAAAAGTGTTTAACTCCATCCGTACCTATTCATTCCCACCCTCCCATGAGTGTAATCTGAGTGAGGATGGGATAAAAACTGAGTTTTCTCCAGAGGCACATATTCAGCTGGACAGTTAAACACAGATACTTAGAGGGTATATGATGTTAGTCTACCTATAAAAATTTTCCATTGAAGGGTTATGGATGTATAGCCTGACTTATTAACTTACTTTTTAATTGACTTTATTTTTAGAGAAGTTTTAGGCGTACAGAAAATGAGCACTAAGTGGAGAGTTCCTATATCATCACCTTCCCATTAACATTATTTTCCTTCTTATTAACATCTTGCATTAGTGTGATACATTTGCTATAATTGAAATGCTATCATTAACTAAATTCTAGAGTTCACATTTTTGTGTTATATAGTTTCTTGAGCATTAACAAATAAATAATGCACCCACTTTGACAGTATCATACAGAATAATTTCACTATCCTAACAATCCCCTGTATTCTTCCAATTCTCTCTCTCTCCTGCTCCCTCGCTCTCCCACTCTGTCCTTTCTGCTCCACTTTTCTCCCTCCCTCCCAAACTTGTTCTTGCTCTCCCTCCTTTGAAAACCCCCTGGCAACAATGGATCCTTCCATTGTCTCTATTTTACAGTGTGTCCTATAGTATCTAGTGTTTTCAGACTGGCTTCCTTTACTTAGCAATATACATTTAAAGTTCCTCCATGTCTTTTCATGGTTTGATAGGATAGCTCATTTATTTTTATTTTTGAATAACACCCCTTGTATAGTTATATCACAGTTTATCATCCATCTGTTGAAAGGCATATTGATTGCTTCCAAATTTTGACAATTATATATTAAGTTGCTATAAATATTTTGCACAGATTTTTGTGTGGGCAACTCATTGGGGTAAATACCTTGAATTACATTTCTGTGTGATATGGTAAGACTATGTTTAGTTTTGTAATAAGCTGCTAAACTGCCCTCCAAAGTGGCTGTATAGTAACTTGTTTTTATATATTAGAAACAATCTAAATTGCTTTGAGGAGTAATGTGTATGTCCATCAATAATAATTTGTATTTCACTTATAATTGTTTACACAAGTAAAATTCATTGGAAAGGTTTTATTATTTTGGTATTCATTGCTACATTGCTGTTTAATATCTCATTGATCCTAACATTGCTATAAAAGAGGTTCTAATTAAAAGAAGCTGCTGTTTAAATTTAAAGTAGTCACAACAGTATATTTTACTTTCTACAGTGTGCATGGATTTTTTATAACTTAGTAGAAATAAACCTACATAAATGGAGAGTTATGTACTGTCTTGGAACAATAATCTTTTATTTACTTTACACTTCATTTACTTATTCAGTTACCATTCACTGAGTACCTATAGTCCCTGATCTTCAAGAGACTTAAGTAATTATAAACACAATTTTACCTAAAAGAATGCCCTGAAAGCAAACTGCAAGATATCTCAAATTTTTCAGTCTTAAGTACTGGCAGTTCCCATCAATTATTATGACAACTAAAAATGTTCCCTCAAGTTTTTTTAACTTCCGGTGATTCTGTTGGTGTTGAAAACAATTGTGTGTTTAAAGGTGTGTCTCTTAGAGTAATTCAGTTTGTCCTTTATGATGTATTTCATTTTATCATAAAATAAGGTATGGTTGTAGAAATCAGTCTGTAAGGAATTATGAAGTCACAACATTTAATCAGCTAAGGACTTCAGAAATATGGTGAGATTTGTTTCAATATGTGTATTAGAAAATTGAGAGATGTAGTGTGGGACAGGAAAGGCAAGTGACTTGTACCACATCACAAAACCTGCCAGGGAAGTGCCCCCTTTCCTAAACTGTGCTGTATTCCTGTTCATTGGAAATTTTGTGTTTGGATCTCTTGTACATAAAGACCGATTTTTTTTCTCATCAGTAATAGAGCCAAGATGATGACAAAAAAAAAAAAAAAAAATAGAAGGCTCATTAACATTGTATCTTTTCTGTGTTTTGTTTCAAAGTAAATTTACAACTGCTTTAATTTTACTTCCTGCCCCCTTTTTATTACTTTGAATATCTTTCCTTTGGTACTTGTTATTCCTTTGTTATCACTGCATGTCTTTTCTTTTTACTGACTTCTTAAATCCTGCTGTATTGCTTTTTGCCTTTTCTTCTTTAATCTTTTCTCTTCTGTTTAATTTTTAAATCCTTTGCCCTTTATCTTTCTTTCAGTCTCTTTAGCTGTTCTCCCTTCCTTTGATTTTCTTGTAAATGTTACCTCTTTTTAACAATGTGTTATTTCATTGATTTTTTTCTTTTTGTTTTATCTTTAATTTTATGTTTTACTTTGTATATAAAGTAAACCTATTCTGCCTACCCATACTGAATTAAAGAGAGAAGATATTACTAAATCCTCCATACTTCATTGGAAAAAAACAGCAGTGTTTATTCAAACTTATTATTTGGATACAGAAAGATGTAGATGACACTTTTTTTTTCTTTTTTCTTCTTGCTATTAGTTTTAATTTTGAATTAAAGTCCAAAGATTGATCCACTGATATACAGCAAATTCAAATATTTTCCATTTTTCTAATTTGCACTTGTTAACTGCGTACAAAATACAAAATATGCTTTTGAAGCATGAACATTTGCTTATAGCTAGACCACAAGTAATTTTGTCTTTTATTAAATCTTGGGGATTAGCTGGAACACATTATATTCTATGTATTTGACTTAATAAATGCTGGAGTTTTCATATTATTTTATAGCTCAGTTTTTCTTGAAATTTAAGAAAAATTTGAAGCACACTGCACTAAACTGAGCTGATTATTGATTTATGAACATATGTCTGTCGTTGTGCATTCTGAGAAATAATTGTGGCAAAGATCTAGTAGTCATTTTCACAAAGGGAGAGGAATAGGTAAATATGAGGAAAAACAGTTCACAGAATCTGAGTACATGATATCTGCTTCAAGAAAGAATTTCTGGGGAAAGCTTTTATAGTTGAAGAAAGAGAAACTGAGAGATTCAGCAATTTGACTTAGTTCACACGTAGAAGGTGGCAGCGTATGTGTGTGTGTGTGTGTGTGTATGTGCATGTGTGTGTCCGTCCATCCACATGTGCACACGTTTGCATAGGGAGATATTTATTTTAAATATTTGGGGCTAGCAAGTGGGAGATCCTTGTAAGAGTTGCTATTTCAGCTTGAGTTCAAAGGCAGTTTGGAGGCAGAATTTCTTCTTTCTTGGGATACCTTTGTCTTTTTTCTCTAAAAGTTTTCAACTAGTTGGATAGGCCTACTCACATTATGGAAGGTAATATGTTTTATTCAGATGTTGAAAATGATCTCCTCAAAGTGTCTGCACAGTGACACCTAGAAGATATACCATGGCCTAGCAGTGTTGACATATACAATTAACCATCATAGCATCCCTTAATATTTGGGGTCACTTCTACTTTTACATATTATGCAGTTCTTCTAATTTTAAAACTGTTTGAAAATAATATATAATATATATGTAAATGAATGAATTGATGAATAAACACGTTACTATAAGATGCATTATTTTTATTTAATAATAAAAATGGATTCACTTTCTCTGAACGTTTCTTTCGCTTTGTGGAAGCACTTGCAGTGGAGCAACTGACAAGTGGGTGCTGAGCATGTTGGCTCACAGACAGTAATGAACTGCAGAGCTCTGCGTTTGCTCTGTGGAAATCATAACAAGCAAAATAAACTAAGAAAGAGGAGCGCCCATGTTGCAAGTCTGAAATGAAATCTAAAAAGGACTTTAGCATAGGACTTTGGTCAAAAAATAGTAAGGTAAATGTTAATGGAATGAGTATAAAACATTGTTCTCAAGTTTCAAAAGTGTGCAAATGAGGGTGGCAAAGACACTTAGATATACACCAATGAGTACAAATTCAAAATATCAGACACTGATAGGAATTGGTAAAACAGATTGTTCTTTAGAAACAGATGCTGACTTTAGAGTGAAAGATAAATTTGACACATTACAATCTACTCTCAGTTAAACTTTTTATAGCTAACAAGATTATCACATGCAAGGCAATAGAGAAGATACATCACTTAAGATCACATCCTGCATCTGAGTAATAGTTTAAAATTATACTTTTTTTCTTGTGCATTAGATGATGAATTGTATCCTCTGGTTAGTCCCATACACACCAAATCACCACTCGATTAATGTTAACTTAGTTTATTTAAAAGTAAGCATCCCCAAATTTTGGGAACAATACCTTCAAGCTATATTCTCTAATGATGAGCTGATTGTTAAGATAACTTAAGTGTAATCAAGCAAATAAATCTAAATTTCTGCCAGGATAGAGCCTAAATAATCTAAATAATTCTATACAGGTTTTTGTCCTTTTTATTTTATTTTTTACCATTTCTATATGGCTGTGATTCTTGATTTTGACACATATAATATTTGACCTCTTGAGAAGTTTATCCAAACTCTTCTGAACCCTCTGTCACTGGATATGATGGAGAATAAATTGAATGAGATGTATGAGGATTTCTGTATAGTGAATAGGTGACAGGAATGGATAGTGAATGGTTAAAGAAATGTATTATTCTTTAACTTTCATATATTCTGTTTCAAAAGTGACATTTAAAAATCTCCTAGTTCCTACAACTTATGTAAATTTCAGATGTGGATCTATTTAGGTAATTTTTATTGATAAACAAATCATTTCTATTTGCTAGTACACAAGTAGGAATTTCAGAGTTGATGTTATTTCATCAGGAACTGTGAAACAGTGGTGCATTTTAGCCCCCATCCATTCTAACTTCATTTAAATTATATCATTAAAAAATATGTATTGTGGATTTTTCCTTCAATTTTATCTTAGAATTTTTCTCTGTGTTGATATAATGATATTATTCATTAAAATACATTTTCTAAATACTGACCATTTCAAAGAGGTGTCTGTCCATCATAATTAATAGATAAG
Source organism: Solenodon paradoxus (assembly GCA_004363575.1). Classification (NCBI taxonomy): domain Eukaryota; kingdom Metazoa; phylum Chordata; class Mammalia; order Eulipotyphla; family Solenodontidae; genus Solenodon; species Solenodon paradoxus. The sequence goes on along the minus strand of RJWH01000007.1, from coordinate 3,184 downwards.
CTAATTGAAGGAATTTGAGAGCAAACATAGAAACTTTAAATTGACAATATTACCGATGTATCTTTTTTCTTATTTCCTTATACCTTAGCTTTTTCATCAAAGAATTAGAACTGTTTTCTGCTGAATATATCAGTCACAAGGATTTACTTTAAGACATTTCTGAACCACACTCCTGATAACATAGTGCTACAGCCAATATAAATGTTGCAACCATTGAATAAAAGGTGACCTGTCCACTCTATCCAGCACTAAAATTCTTCTGTAGTTAGGCAATGACAGAAAATTCCATAAGGAATAAGAGTATGGAAGTAGGGCAATTAACTTGCTATAAATCTGAAACCATACTTGATAGTACCCTAAAGCAGTCAAATATTTGGACCCAAGTACCTTGTCAGTTCTTAGTCTAAGAATTTTTCATTAAAACCAGATTTATTTTTTAAAGATCTCATTTATTTTATATTCACACCTGAACATTCATCTGGAATTTTTTTTAACTTTTCCTCATCGTTTGCTGCTTTTATTACTCCATTTTCTTTAAATTAAGATATTTTGAGCAGTTTTAAGTTCACAGCAAAATTAAGGACAAGGCACAGAGGTTTCCCACAAACCCTCTGCCCCTACACATGCACAGCTTCCTCCATTATTAACAACATCCCTTGAGAGAGTTACAGCTGCAACATTTGTTACAATTGATGAACCTACATTTAACATCATAATCACCCCAAATCCATAATTTATATTAGGAATCACATTTGGTTTTGTATGTTTTATGGGTTGGAATAAATGTATATTGACATTTATCTGTAATTATGATAACATACAGAGTATTTTCACTGGCCTAAAAATCATCTGTTCTTTTTTCTTTATCCCATTCTCCACAGCCCTTCACAATCACTAATCTTTTTACCATCTCCATAGTGTTTTCTTTTCCAAAAAGTCAGATAGTTGGACTCATACTGTATGCAACCTTTTCAGATAGCTTTCTTTCACTTAGTAATATCCATTTAATGTTTCACTGGGTTGATAGTTCTTTGTTTTTTTAAAGCACTGCATAAAATCCCATTGTATGTGCCACAAATTGTTTTTCTGCATCCAAAATTTTGAAACAGATTTTAGTCCTGGCATTGGCTTTAAAGTATTTTAAGATACTAGATAAGTCCCTTCCAGCTCTCTTGGCCCCAGGGTAGCTTCACTGCTAAAAGAGGACCTCTTCCCTTCTAACAGAGTAGAATTTCATGTTGTTAACATTACAGTGAAATTGGAGACCTGATTAAGTAGCTACAGACAGAAGTGGGTTTGAATCATGCCTCTGTGATAAAAGTTCAAATTACTTAGCCTCTCATTTGCATATGTAATATAAGGATGTATAATTATACTTACCTAATTAGATGCCTTGAGGATTGAAGGAGAATGCACATGAAATGATAGTCAATAGCAAGCTGGTACATAAGAATGGAATACATTTTATCTAGTTTTATTATTATTTAATGGATGTTCAGTACCTATTACCAATACTTTTACTATTTTCTCTTTATTTAGCTCCTTCCCTTCCTTTCATTTCTGTGCCCACTACAAGTTCTTGGTTACCTCAAAATCTTTTCTACTATTTTCTAGTTGCCTAAAAATTTTCAGCTCAAAAGGCTCAACAAAGGTCACTTAATTTATAGACAAAAATAAAGAAATGCTATCTCCAAACTTTGCTACCACCTCTTCCCAAATTGCCTGCACAGTATCCATCTTTATTGTTCCTTCCAGTTTCAGAGGGTGAATTTCCAACTGTGGTCATGTAAGATTTCTTGATTTTTAAAAAATCTGTAAACAAGAACACCAAATTAGATAATACAAGAAATTATTTAGCTGATAGCATGACACTCAATAAATATTAGCTTCCTTTTCTTCCATCCCCAGCTTTCTTCTTCCCAGTCTTCCTATGTGCTATAGAGTGAGAGCTGTCTTTATAAATCAGCTGCCTGTTCCTTGCTCCATTGCTGTTGTTTATACTTTTCCTCTACCAGGAATGATCATCCTTCCTTCCTTCCTTCCCTTCCTGCCTTGCTTCCTTCCTTCCTTCCTGCCTCTCTTTCCTTCCTGCCTGCCTCTCTTTCCTTCTTCCCTTTCCTTAAGATATAGTTTTAACATCCTAAATATAAAAAAGCATATTGAGTTTACAGATAGAGTTAATCATTACCATCATAGTAATTTATATATTTCTATTATTGAATTTGTGCTGTATTGTAAATAATTATAGTCATGCTAAAATATCAGAGTATATGATAATATAAAGACAAGATGTTTAAATTTCTTCAGCCTCATTTCCTACATAGAAGTGTCTGTTTACAGCCTACCTTTTCCTATATAGAAATAAAGGCTATGACCTGGTAGTGTAACCGTCTAGTATACTTGCAACAGTCCCAGATACATCCCGAAGTCCTGGGTCCAAGACCCGGGACTGGGGAGCATGGCGGGCAACAACCAATGTGAACAACTAAATAAAAAACAGATAAAGATCTACTTCTTCCTCCCTCTTTCTACCTGATTGCCTATTGGCCTTCATGCCTGACTGAACTTTCCTTTAGAAAAAAAAAAGAAATATAATGTAAACTGGATATGTAATTAAAAATTTAATAATCACATTGAAATGTATAAAGTAGTGAAACTAATATTAATAGTACATCTATTGAACCAATGTATCCAAAATATTATCAACATGTGATTGATATAAACAATACAGATGTATCTGTTTTACATTTTCCTTTGAATGCTGGTGCTTGTTTTGTACTTTGAACTTAATTCAGACTAACCACATTTCAAGTGTTCAGTAGCACCACGTGGCTAATGACTGCCGTGTTGGAAAGTGCTGCTATAGAAAAGAGATTTGAGAACTGAATTAGTAAGACAAGTATTTTACTCATAGCTCTGATACTTATTAGCTAAACTTATTAGCTATGTGAATTAGGGTAAGTTATTTGTGATGTCTGAATTGTATCCCCACTCCTCCCATTTTTTCACATGAGATAATATGTCATAAATCTGTTGTGTATATTGATAAATAGGACACATCTCTGTGGCTCAGGCAGTTAAGGCCACTAAAGTGTAGGCTATGTAAATACTATGAACCCCTGTTTGAGACCTGAGGCTGCGGGGCTGGGGGGACAGGAGAGGTGGGGGAGAGAGAGAGAGAGAG
>RJWH01000006.1:3198965-3268592 GCA_004363575.1 Solenodon paradoxus | reverse complement strand
TGCTACCAGTGCCTCTGATCCACTAGCAGTCCCTGTCTTGAGTTCAATTACTTTGCTAGAGCTGCTCACAGAACTCAGAGGACTATTTTACTTACTAGATTATCAGTTTATTATAAAAGGATGTAACTCAGGAATAGCAAGAAAAGATGCAAAGGGCAAGATGTGGGGAAGGTATATCTTCATTTAAGTAATTTAATTTAAGTAATTTTAAGCCATGATGTCTGTGGTCATTTGTTTTCATAATACTGGAAAACTAATCCAATGTGCATCAGAGTCAGAGAGCAACTTTCCGAAAATCATACCTTGACACGGAGTATGGACTTCACAGGACTCTGGTGCTGATGAAAACACACAATCCAGATAAGAACTATGTCAAGTGTCTGCATGTCAAAAATCTCCCAATAAAATACTAGATCTTTTTGTGATTATTAACATAACAGGGTGACTAGTGACTGTGTAGTTTCTGAAAGTGAAGCCAGAAAACACCAGCAGTGTCTGCACTGTGGACGGATGACACTTCCCTGGTCAGAACCTTCTGCTCTGGGAGCGGTGGGCGTGTGCAGGTGGTCGATGTCCACTCCCACTGCAGCCCCACTGTGCCCACCCTCAGTGGAGTTATGGGCAGCTCCCACACAGCTTTGCCGGGGTCCTGGGGGCAGGTTCCTCATGAAAAGAATGGCTGTTCTTGCTCTGCCCACCCCACCCCACCCTCTCCCAGGGCCCAACAAGTGAGAGGAAGGACACGACATATGTATCAGAGGTATTGTGGGGATGGGGCTTAGGGATCAAGAGAAATTGGATCTGGCAGAGGGTCAAAAAGACCTTGTGCTTTAAGATAAGCAGCTGCTGCAACCTGAAGGGACCAGGACCTAGGAAGAAGGGCAGTCATCAGCGGAGCCTCCAGGATACTGCTGCCAGGAACTCCAAGAGCACTAATGCTCTCTATACGAGAACTTCATACACTTCTGTTAGCCCCTAGTTTTCCACAAGGCCTTGCTATACTCCACAGCTTGGTCTTGGCCATGTCATGGGGTCTTCTGGATGGCCTGAGCCCACAAGTTTTGGAGATTGAAGCAGTGACCTTCTTGCCCTCTTCTGTTGCCCATTAGTCGTCTTCACGGGCAGGAAGCTGATGGGCACCCAGCTTTCTTAGCAGCACCAGCAGCACTAGACTGTGTGCTGAGTCCATCATCCAGCTGGGCTGCCAACACCTTTCACTGTACTTTGTACCTCTGCTTTTCCCTATACACACTGTTCTAACAAACTCTAAACTTCAGCATCGTTGCCACTTGGAGAGGCTGCGAATTTTCAAAATCATCCTGGCTCTGTTTTGTATAACAGCTCTCCTCTCATTTAAGTTGTCTCCTCTTGCACTGTTATAAGCATTGATAAGAAACCAGGGACCACTGAAGCACTTGGGGGGAATTCCTTAATTACATTAACAAGTTTGTCACTTACAAATTCTGCTTTCCATGTAACTCCAAGAGACAACTTTGCGAAGTTTCCTACCTCTTCTAGTTTGTAAACACATGGTCCTCACTTCCATTTGGAGTGCTTTGTGGCAGTGTCACATCCCTATCTTTACTAACAGTCTGTTCAAAGCTTTTAGACCATCTTTATAATACACTTCAAAATTCGGACATTTGTGACAGCAACATTTCCAAAGGCCAAATTCTATTACTTACTTAGTGTTGTGTAACAAGTTACCACAAAGTTAGCAACTCTAACAGGGTCTGTGAGTTCAGACATTAACTTTTAGACTCAGGTCAGCTGTGTCCTCTGACCAAAATGTAAATGTAAATGTAAGAAATGTGTAGACCATCTAATCTCTGTCTGTGAAGACTTCTCAACTTAAATCTACAGTAGAAATCACAAAAAAGAGTAAATATTTGACTAATAAAAAAACATACTTCCAGGATTGTTATCCCTTCTAAATCAATTCACGCTTCCTCTGAGGTATTTCAAACTTCACATCTCATTTTTTTAAATCCAGCCTGATAGATATGGCTATAACCCCTGGAAATTATTGAGTCCTATTCAAAGGCTGCTATTTTTCACTTTTTAAAAGTATTGTTCATCTACATAATTTCCTGATACATTAAGCCAGAGCTTCTCAAATGCAGGGAATCTTATTAAAATGCAGATCTTGTTAAAAGTGGGTATGGTGACACCCACACAGTTGATGAAAAACACTTGGCATTTTTAGTAACTCATGTACTGAGTTAGAGATATGGCTGGGTCTCTTGCCATGACTATCAGCCTCCGACTTCTCTCAAGTACACATAGTTCTCTATTCTTCTTGTAAGAACTTTCTGGATACTTAGCAATCTTGTTCTCTGTAGCAGCCCAATGTTAGGGACTGTCAAGTAAGGCCTGGCACCTACTCAGTGGACAACTATACAATCCTAAAGAATCTGTAGGATGGTAGAGTACTGCTTATGTTTATTAATAATCTTTAATGATAGTTGCATTTGAAGTATAATTATAGATAAACCTATTATACTGTCTGTTAGAGAGTAAAAGGACCAGGAGAGGAGAAATCAAAACATGCTGGTATGGAACTGTGTATGCTTCATTCTCCCATCTGCATTCCATATATCCCAAAAGTTCCTCAGAACATATAATAATTTTTTATACACACTAAAACTTTCTTAAATTGTTCTAATGGCTCAGAGTGGGAGAACCTACAAGTGGAATTCCAGAGATAAAAAAAGGAAGACTTTAATCTACCGATGAACAGTTTGCAAAGGGAATTTTTCTAAGCTTTAGTTGTTTCATTAAAACATTAGTTGTTTCATTTTTAAAAGGCTGTGGTATATGTACTCAATGGAATTCTATGCAGCTGTTAAAAAGACTAAATTGTGCCCTTTGCAAAAGCCTGGTTGAAATGGAAATGATCATACTAAGTAAAAAAAGTCAGAGGGAAAAAGAGAAGTACAGGATGGCTTATACATGGAATAGAAAGAAAAAGCAAACAGACAACATTCAACAAAATTCATAGGATGCAAGACTGGCTCCCAGTGGGGATCAAGGGGCAGGAAAGAGAGGAGGCATCCAGGTGGAGGTAAAATTCACTAAGAGTACTCTGGTGGTGAGTGCAGTGTGAAATACAGACTGAGGTATGATGCCAATATCCTAAGATGAATATCGCAATGTTATCAAAAGAAAAAAATAAATATATTTTTAAAAGACATCAAAGCACCATATTTCTCCAAATAATCAGGAAGCTTCAACTAATACAGGATAAGAATCCAGGGAAGAAAGGAAGTAAGACTGGAAGGAAGAAAAGAGTGTTATAAACATGTACTGAGCATTAACATGTCTTAGTATTTCCGAATTAATATTTGATTTACCTCATATGATCTTTACATTTTATCATGATATTTAAGTAGGGAACATTATCCTTATGAAAAACAAAGCACAAGGAACATTACAAAGAGATAAGGAATACAAAAATTCTTAAATTCTAAAACCTACAATGTTATTCTCTCAAGCTTTTTCTCAAAAGAACCATTTTTAGGGTCTTTTCATGCTTTTGTAGTTATCTTAGAAAATGGAGTTTTCTTCTCATGCCAAATCCAGCTTTATCCATCAAATACATTTTCTCCTGTTTAAAGCTAACAATCTTAGAGAAGTTCATTTATCTCAAGTTGATAATATCCTTTATCAAGTTACCAGGGAACATTGTTCCTTGCTTTTTAAAAATGCTGTATTTTTCTCTAGAAAGTATGTATGCTTCATATAATTTCACATATTTCATCCAATAAAGGAAATACTATATCGAACTCTGCGTTCCTTAGAATAAATATCTATGACTTTATTCTTAAACTTGGGTAGAATTTTAAGAGAACTCTAAGTAATAAAAGTTCACTTTAACTTTTAGTTTCTTAATCTATTGTTTGAGCCGCTAGAAAGTAGTCCCCTTTCCTCACTTAATAACTTTGCTCAATAGACAAGTTACCACATTGGAAGGTATCATCCTTTGGAAGGAACTTGAGTCAAGCTCATCGCCAGTTGCCCTTTTGTCCAACAGCAAGGCCAGGTGCCTCTCTGTCCAATCTGCTAAATTATTCTTTTGCTAGATGATACTGACCATTAGAGTTCAAAGACACTCACTTGATCAAGAATTTGAACTCCATTCAGTAGTGAACAACCTGATGGCCTTGACAATTTCTTACACACAAATGATGTGCAATAGATTGTATAGTGGAATTGAAAGGCAGAGTCAGAAAGAGCCTTTGAAATTAATTATGCAGTAGGATTAAGTTTTTCCAAAGTACTAAAGTGGCTTAGGAAAAATACATGTTTTTCATTTCTATGTGTACAATTGCAGATTGATATTGTGTGCATTTTCTACTCTAATTTAGGCTGTTTGAAGGGAATAAATAATGAAGCACTGACATATTTTGCATCTACTAAGCTTATCCATTAAAATAGATTTATCTGCACCATTTCCCTTAAATTACAATCATGCCCTGGTTTTACAGCAATTTTCTATATTTTGTGAAATTGTGTCTCCAGAGCTTATCATACATTCGGGGTCAGACGTGTATGGTTGCCAGGCCGTTTCATCCAGATCTGAGAACTCAGTATTACCTCCACCCTGAATTTGAATAAAATAGGATTTATTCACTTCTGTGCTCACAGAAATAATGTTATGCATGTATGTTTCTCGTGCAGTTTCCTTTGTAAAATGGGCTTCTGAACATTGTTTCTTAACATGCAGATGAAATCTGTATTTGCCTCACAGCTACTTTTTAAAGCAATTTTGATAGCTTTGCTCAATTTGGAGTTGGATGAATGACTATTTGCTATGGATTCTGATTCTGAGGTTTACTTCTAAATACAATCTTATATATGTGCAAAACATGAGACTTTCTACCTGCTTTTTAAAGATTTATTTTCTCCTTGGTCATCATCTTTTCAGCCCCATTTTCCGCATGCAATGCATAATGTTTTCAAATAATCTACAATAGGGGTTTTCAATTCCTACCCTATGGCACTCCATTACCTACTACAAACTTAAAGCCTCATATAATCTAAGAAAAAAGTCACTGCTTAATCAAGAAAGCTATGTTCAATAATTTTAAAATGCCTTGAGTTTTTAAAAATTATAAAAACAGAACATCATTGTTGCACATAATCAAAACAACTATATTGTATTATGAGCATTCCCAACTCTCCCTCCCAGATCGGGGAGCATTCTTCATTGCTACACACTGTTCTCTAGCTCATTTGCACTCCTGGATTTTCACATAGAAACATATACAGTTTTGTGCAACTTGCTTTTTTTTCCCCTGGCAAAATACAGCTTGGTACTTTCTCCCTATCAGTAGAATATATAGCTCTACTTGATTTTTTAAACACCCCTGCATAAAACTCCAGAAATTGATTTTACTATTCTCCATTGTTGGAATCTCAATATTTTTAACATATAAAAAGTTTCAGTGAGTTTATTTAACAGATTTCTAGATGTGGAATCAACTTTTGATTGACACTATACAATTCTCCTCCAGAAAGCTGGACTTACCAACAGAGTGGCAAAGTCTTGTTCCCCAAATTCTTCCCAATATTGGTACCATTGATTTTCATTTTTGCTAATATTTTAAGTAATTTGCTTTTGAATTTTACATTTTGATGCTTTCATTTGATGCGTACTGATATAAAGGCAGTTACCATTCATAGGCAGGCCAGAGATAGTTTTCCTCATCAAATTCATTCCTCTTTATTGGGATAACACTGTTCCCACTGAGGTCAGCACTCCTGCTTCTTTCTCTCCATTACTTTATTTTCAGCACTTGTTTCATTTCCAAGTTTTATTGAACTTTCCTTTCTATCCAATTGCTGCAGCTTCGTTTATTAAGGAGTTATTATTATGTACATTATTGTAAACAGAAAAGTTTCATCTTTTTCTGATGCTTATTTAAAACTTTTTATTCTTTATTTTCATCCTCTTTAAAAATCTTTTTCGTTGAATTGATCATATATTCATTGTTGTAATTTTTTCATAATTTGGAAATTTTCTCATTTCTGTATACATACTAATTCTATTTTACTACCACTTATACATATGTTTCAACACACATATTTAAACATATATACATACACACCTTTATCTCATATAAATCTGCTTTCACCTCAATTCAAATGGTAAATATATATTTTAAATGCAAAATGAGTTCACCTTGGTGGCTCAAGCATTAAGGCTGCGGCTGGGTTAGTAAAGCTCTCAAGCACCTGGGTTCAAAACCCAGGGTGAGAGTAAGCAAGCAAAACGGTTAAATAAATCCTTCTTCCTCTCCCTTTCTGCCTGCCTGCCTACTTGTCTTCATTCCTGCCTCCTTCTTTCCTTAACAACAAAAAGAGTAAAATGAAATTATGTCAATAGCAGCATAATTTCAAACATTTCTCATTTTATATAGCTTTCCCTTTTACTCCCCAATATAAAGTATTTCTAAATTGCTTACAGATAAAATATCACTTAACTTTTCCTCTGATGTCATTTCTGTAGGATAATCCATTCCACATGATTTAGAACACAGAATGAAACTGAAATGGCAATGAAGGCAGACTGGTTAATGATCAGTGTCCAATTTTATAGCCATGTTGGGTCCCAAAATGAGAGGCTGTGCAAGAATAGAACCTGTTTCTTTCTGTGCAGCTCACTGATTCCAAAAGTCAGTCTCCACTTAACTTTCAAGGTACAGAAATCAAATTACCTTTCACCTCAAAAAGCTGCCTATGTATTTGCAACCAAGTTCTAAGAGAAGCTGCTTTACTTCTTTACAAATATGAGTACTGATAAATGAATATTCCAGACCTACCTTGTCCCATGTGATGGCAAGGGTCACCAGTGACTGTCAGCAGACATGTGGTCATTTAGATTGAGCTGTGCTGTGAATGTAAAATGTACACTGGATTTTGAACTCAGTACAAAAAATGTAAAATATAAATACTTCTGACAATGACTACATGTTGGAATAATCATCTTTGGGATATTAATTTAACCTGGTTCTTTTATTACAGTTTTCAGAGAGAGGGGGAGAAGTAGTAAAAGCATTTTTATATTTAGTTGTTTATTCGCTTCCCCCACCACCCCCAAGCAAAGGTCTCAAACCTGAGTCCTTGAGCTTTACATTGTCCACACCCTACCCATCTCAGCTACCTGAGATACAAGGGTGCATCCTCTTTATGCTTTTATAGATTTTATAGCTCTTATAGATTTTAAATTACTAGAAAATCTAAATTACATATGTGGTTCTCATTATGAATCTACTGAAGAATTCTATACTAGATGTCCTGCCTCACTCACATAATAGGCTTGTGAAACTGATCACAAATAAAAATTAACTTTCCATGGGCTGCAGCACAGATTGTAGGAATGACGACAATTTCTGGTGGGGTGCCCAACTGTCATTTACTATAGGCACCTTACAGCTTCCTATATCACTTGACTCTGTTGAGTTTACTAAATAGAGATCGCTCTGTTCAAAGGTGGTATACTGGGTATCACTTTCTTAGAATGCCAGAAATTTTGCCTTGAAACAGTTAGCACTGTCCCAAGCCTGCTTAGTTTTAATTCCATCCCAAGGATTTCAGTAACAAGTCTCTGAAAAACAGGAAACCAATGGCTACAGAGATTATTTTTCCCGGCAAAACTTCAGCCGCTCATATTGATTTCATTATTAGCATAGGCTTCAAAATTATCTAATGGCCAAGAAATAGGACTAGGGGCTGATTTTCTGATTCTAGATTTACAGTTGATCTTGAACAACTTGGGGGTTATGGACACAAAGTCTAAAATTCATGAGGTCTGTTGAATGCATGAATTCAAAATCTCAAATAGAAAATAAAATACCGGTATAGAAGTGGACCCACGCATTTCAAACTTTTATAGTTCAAGGTCAGCTATATTTTATTCTGGCTCTACATTATTCCTGTCTCCTAAATATTCAAAGGTTAGTAATTTATAACACTACTATTCTCTATGGATATATTATTCAGAAATCTTGACTTTTCTTTCTTCCTTCTCTCCCTCCTTTTTTAACTCTTACCTGAGGAGTTAACATTCCACTCTCAAAAAAATGTTTTCCTTTTATAAAAAGATAAATGTGGCCCTATTTAATTCTTCTCACCCTCCTAAAAGTTTAATGGCTAAAGTGCAGGAAAGGATACTTGTGGGGATAGCCCTAAGACTACAACTTAAGCCATGGCTAAGTGCAAATTTTTTCTTTTTTAAGATCTAACTGTAAAGTTTAATAAAACTGTAACAAAGATTCCTAAAGGTATGGTAAAAATAATCTAAAACTAAAAATTCAAGTTATTTTAACACACGGGTAAGAGAAGACAGAACTAAGCACCAATGATGTTTTTATTGTGTGCTTATATACAGTCATTGCTTTTGGTTCCTTTGCTCAGGGCTTAGTTATCCTTTAGGCTTTTCCTTTTGACTTCTCTACCCTGATTCATCTTCCATTTTGCCTATCAGACTTGAGGGATTTTTCTCCCCTTTTCTCATACAGAATGAGTAAGTGATAATTTTGGGACCTAGTGTATTTAAGCAGAACATCACTTTAGTCCCTCATTTAACATTCTGGATCCATAATTCTAATCTGTTATTTGTCCGCAGAACTTTGTGGATACGGTCCTATTATTACTAATATTTAATGTTATTTGATAATCTGGTGACACTCTATAAGTCTTGCATAAATTGCTTGTTAGTTGATATTCCTCCTTCATTCCTCTCTTTCTGTATTTTCCCAAACTCACAGAGTGTGGTGGTTAATTTCATGCCAGTTTGCTTAGACGGGATGCCCATATAGCTGCTCAGTTATCTGAGTGTGATTCAGCAGTGCATCTGAGATTGACATTTGAATGAGACCAGACCCAGTAAAGATCATTTTCACCAATGTTAGTGGGCAACACCTGAGGGCTTGAATAGAACAAAAAATCAGAAAAAGGCAAATTCCATCTCTACTTAAACTGAAACATCCATCTTTTTCCTGCCCTTGGACAGGAACCTTGGGAGAAATAGCTTTAGAATTCTGCCAACCACATTTACGTGGAAAAAAAGATTGCTGTATCTCTAGGAAAAATGAAAACCACTGGGGTGGACCAGAGTAAGAAAGAGGGGAGAGAGATGTTTGGCTCTAGAAGGAATATGGATTTTCAGTTGGAATCTATTGAAGAATTTGTACATGAACTAACTATAATTTAAAATCTATCAGCATAGTGAGTGTACAAAGCTTCTTTAGCAATTTTGTCTCTTACACCACCCAGTTGGGCCTTGGATAAGAGAGAATGCATCAACCAGTGTGGGCACAATCTCCTCTGTGAACCACATGTGTAGAAGGGAGGCAGAGAGGGGACCTCTCCTTGGGACTGTAAAGGAGGCTAACTACTAAACACTGAGGAGATAGGTAATGACCTACAAAATGAGAGAGATAAGTGCCTTGGAAGCTTTCACTGCTTCATGAAACACCTGTGCTTTGTCTGAGGTAGCAACCTGAATAAACCTGCTATACAGTCCCACTTCTCAAGTCACCTGGACTACAAGGGACAAAGGCTTTTGTCCAGAGGCCCAGGGCAGTGGTGACAAAACAAGAGGAGCAAATGCTTTGTACCCAAGGACAAAATACTGACTCTGCAAGTCCAACTTTTAAGAAATGTACTACCCAAAGGCCTCAGAAACACTCCAAATCACAAATGTGGAGACTATCTGTCTCTGTGATGTAACTCAGAACCACTAATTGTCTCCCTAACCTCAAATTTTCTTATTTCTAGCTTTAAAACATTTTAATTATTCCTTCAGGAGGTTCCAATTCTCACTTGAATAGAGCACGAGGAGCCAGTTCACATTCTAACAGAGGCACAGGTTCTCCAGCAAAAACAAGATGAGCTGAGTCAACTTTACATTTTTCTTTTCTTGTGGACATAATCTAAACTAGGTTCACAATGGGAGGTGGCCCTGGGGCTAGCATAGGAGCTCAGTCAGTACTGGCAGCAATTAATGTTCAGAAAAACTGATAATAAACATGAAGACAAAAGAACTATTTGAACACTCCCATCTGCTGGACAACTGCTGGTAAATATAAAGCACTCCAGTAACTATAAGATTCAAGATGGGTGATGTATAAAGAGAATCCATATATATCAGGGAAGAAAAACTGGCATCAATACCTAGGAATCTGAGGTAATAGCGCTGTGTATATAAAAATGGTAAGGGACAAAGACAGCAATGAATATTATGAAATGCTCTAAGAGTTTATAAAGATACAAATAAAAACTAAAGACATGGAGTTTAATAACCAAATTCTAATAAAAGACAAGTATCTAGATATTTCAAAGGGAAAACGAATAGTTGTAAAGTTTTCAAAAGAACACAAAAATAGAAGGCAGAATAAGAATAAAAAATAAAATATATAAACTGTCTAAATTCACCTAGTGAAAGTTTCGAATTCCATCTTACCGAGTTTTTCTGGGGAAAAACATTAGAATTTGAATGTAGGTTTTGGTGCGTTGTTCTTTGCTCTGTTTCTACATCTGGATTATTATCTGACATGCAATAAATATTTTGGATAAATGAATGCAAAAGAAATGTTAACAAAAATTGCATAATATCCAATATAGGCATGGCACAAGTAAACACATACTTAGATTCCAGGCAGAAGGAAAATCCATATGGGCATCACTTTTCTAAAGATTAAGTTTATTACTGACAAATAAGAAAACAGAATCTTTTGAGTCTGGGTAACTAAAAGTCAAGGGGGCAGGAATCAGTCTCCAGGTATAGCTAGGTATGTCCAGTTCTAAGAAGGAACTAAAACAAAGTCCCACCACAGACAGCCAGGATTCAAGCTTACTTAATGCATTGCTCAACTAACTTTTCAACAAATTTGTGTTTCTGTATCAATCAGAACTTGACTGACTTCTAGTCTAATCTGCACAGCTGATCAGTGGAAACTACACTGCCTTTTCTTTGTAGATAAAAGCCCCACTCCATCCCAGAAAACTAGGAACACAATTCAAAGACTTCTAGAATCACGTCTTCTGAGCTGCAGTTCTAACAAAAGCCCAAATAAACACTTAACACTTTACTTCAATCAGGTTTCATTCATTCTAGGTTGCCAAAAGTCTTGAAAATACATGTGATCTTTAACCCAAGAAACTCATTCTTTGTCTTTTTAAATGACTGAGATGGCATTCGACATATTTTTGTTTACAGTACACAAAAGGTGAACTGCCCAGGCCTGGAGTCTAGCCCTAAGTGGACTCGGACAGAGAGCTCAGTGAAGTTCATTCACAAGATGCATCTGTAGGCAATCACAGTCAGGGAAGATGTCATACAAGCATATGTGAACACAGAAAATGATGTACTTTAAAAAAAAAAAAAGCCACAAAGTGAACACACTGTGCAACCCCACGCCAGTATAAACGTTTGGAAAAATCAACAAACATCAAAATGTTGATAGCGTTGTCTAAAACAGTAAAATAAGAGGCTCTTACTTCTTTTTTGTTCATCTCCATTTTCTAACGTTGGCACCATGAGCATGTATTGCTTACGAAACAAAATGGTCCATTAGAAAAACCTGAAAACGTTTTATTTTAGAAAGAATAATACTATAGGCTGCAAATCAGTATCAAAAATATTAATCTTAAACATCGTCTACCCTGTCGAAAAAACACATTTGTCAATTTTAGTTCTGTAGAAGTGTCTCCAGTATATTACACCTCGGTATTTCCAAACATGTTTTGACTACTTAGTCCTGGTAATGGAAGAAAACCGTAAGAGATTACAAACTAGAACAAAGTAAAAGCTAGCACTTTCACTCAAGCTTTTGGTGAGATCTGAAATCTATTTAAAAAGCAGTAAGCAATGTTGATTCCAATGCAAACTGTTATAGGAGCCAAATATATGAATTATGTACTCGTCAGAAGAAACTCCCCAATAAAAGATGAATATAAATCAGACACATCCTCATAATACATGAGGTTTTTATTTACATTTGACTTCACTATTTACAAACGAAAATGCTTATTCTCATTTCATATGAATAAGCTTACAAATCAAGTAACAAACAGAAAAATCAATCTCATATAGGCTAAATCTATTATAAACTCGGTTTTGTTACTCTATTTTATTTCAGTTACAGAATTAAGAATATACATAAAGTCCAACTAATAAACAACCAGTTACCTATCAAAGATGCCATCTTTTAATGTAAACATCCCACTTACTTTCCACAACCAAAAGTTTTGTTCCAGTTTTCATAAATCTCTAAATCTTTGGGAGACACACTAGGTCTCACAGTTCTAAAAGCATTTTCAAAGTCAATATAAGCTATTGGTCGAACTTCATCTGGCATTATGGTGGCAATATCAACAGTCTGTAAACTGCGAATGGGACCCAGGGAGGCCTCTCGGCACAGCTGTGTCATGTCAGCTCCTGAGAACCCATCTGATTGCTGTACGACCAGTTCAATTTCGTCTTCTCTAAGGCAACACTGCTCCTTGGACATCAGATTAATTACTATCTGTCTCCTGGCTGAAGCTTCTGGGAGAGGAATATAGAGTCGCTTCACCAACCTTCTCCGGGCAGCCTCGTCAATTTCTTGTGGCCGATTGGTTGCTCCCACTACTAGAATACGATCTTCAGATGAAGTGGTGGCCCCATCTAACTGAACTAAAAATTCAGTTTTTATCCTTCTAGAAGATTCATGCTCACCATCTCCCCGCTGAGATAATAGGGAATCAATTTCATCAATGAATATCACAGCTGGTTGTTGACACCGTGCAACAGCAAACAATGCTCGGACCATTTTCTCCCCCTCGCCTACCCACTTAGAAGTCAAGGAGGAAGCTGAGATACTAAAGAAGGTTGCCCCAGACTGACTAGCAATACACTTGCCAATTAAAGTTTTGCCAGTCCCAGGAGGACCAAAAAGCAGAATGCCTTTCGGAGGACCCCGTAAACCAGTAAAGATGTCTGGTCTCATCATGGGCCACACCACTATCTCCTTTATTGTGGCTTTGGCAAATTCAACTCCTGCAATATCATCCCAGTTCACTGGAGGTCCATGATCCATAATTTCATTCATAATAAGATTGATCATTTTTGGCTCTAAGTTCTTCAGTCGCTCATCTGTTGAATGTTCTGGCTCAGTGAGTCCTGTGCCATAAGGCTGGCATTGCATCCCCCTAACGTGATCTCCCCCATCTTGTTTTGGTACAGGTGGAACAAATTTTCCAAATATCCCTCGGGATCGACTAGCTCCCAGAGACTTTTTTATACTACCATAGGAAGACCCTGCTGCACGCTGGGATTGATGGCTCTTTTTTTGCTGATCCACCCACAACTGTTCTTTTGCAGTTTTAAAAGAAGGCAGGCTGTGCTCTTCTCTTTGGCCATTAGCTTCTGTTTTACTAACAGCCTTGTTCAATATTGGGGTGGAGATTGTATCAACAGTGACAGAACCATAACAAGCTTTCCTTTCTCGTGGGTTTTCATAGACAGAAGGAAAACAGGGCTGATTAGATGAGAACAGATTTAGTCC
Organism: Solenodon paradoxus; assembly: GCA_004363575.1. NCBI lineage: Eukaryota > Metazoa > Chordata > Mammalia > Eulipotyphla > Solenodontidae > Solenodon > Solenodon paradoxus. The sequence goes on along the minus strand of RJWH01000006.1, from coordinate 3,255,039 downwards.
TATGTCAGCATAAGGAGATCTGTTATTTTCCTTTTTGACATTCCCAAATAATGGTGTGGCATGGAGTTTTGCAGTGGCTGATTCAGAAGAAGATATTGAGAATGTAGGACAAATCTTAGTCACCTGTGGTGGCTGGGCACTCTGAGGGAGCAGTCCTACCTGGGTCGTCTCCACACTATGAAATGAGTTAGTTAATGGCTCACTCTCTCCAGAACCACCGCAAACACTAAATTTAGAAAGTTCAAAGACAACAGGCTCTTTATGAATTACAACTGACGCATTAGCAGGTGCCAACAGAGAGTCTTTGATTTTTTTCCCAGTCTGCATCATCTCCTGTATTTTACTCATTTTGAAAACATTATTTATTGACAATCCAGACTGCCACTTGTCACTGTCTGTTTGCTGAGATCTTGCTAAAGTTAGAATGCTTTCTGCATAATTATTCAAACCAGTTTTAGCATTGTCAGAGTCAATAATAGCAGAGTATTTCTCTGAATACTTTTTGAACAGTTTGGCAGCACAAACCTGGGAGATCTCAGAGTTTGCCCATGCATACTGAATGCGTAGTATCTGTGCTCGGTACGCATCTGCCTTCTGTCCTGGTGTGCACATGTCAGATGTAACTGCAAAGTAATTCTTCTGCCATTCACTCAGGTGTACAGCCTGAGAACTGGAGGCCTCCATTTTAGAGGTTCTATAACAACAACAAAAATGAAAAAGAACTAGTATCAAGAAGAAACCAAAAATAATACTTTAACCATACTTTCAAATCTCTGTTCATCTAAGGAAATATATACTGAACTTCAAGGTAAATTTGTAAGATTAGATCATTTATAAGGAAACCACCTAATCACAGATTTCAAGTATTCAATAAATAAAAGATTAAGGACTTAAGTAATCAGCTAAAGAAAGTCAGTATGGAAGACCGATGGAACTATAGACAAACAGAACAAAACAAAGCAGGGGTGGAATTTAATTCTGTGGTCTAACAAAAATGAGATAATCAGATAATCTTAAGCCTTTCACTGTTGTTGAAACTTCAGTTTTCTTGTAAGAAAAATTAAGGTGAGAATTGAGTCAAATAATGAATATGAAAATACATTGACAAATACTGCATAAACAAAAACTGAGGTTGAGAGAGGTGAGGAACTTACTGGAGCAAAGGCTCAGGGCTGTGTACTCAGTATATACAAATGTCCCTGATGCTGCCACCCCAGGGCAGAGAAACACTGAGCATACACATGGACAGCAATCAAATATTACATGTATTCAAGGACTTATTTCTGAAAGGTCACTCAAAACAGGATGCCTCAGTCTCCCATAACTTCACATAAAATATTAAAAAAGTGAAACTGAGCATACTACAATGGCTCAGATGTTAAATTTGTAGCTCTGGCATAGTCCAAGTAAAGCTCTAGGCCCCAGGTTCTCCACCCAAGGCCAGTGAGGGAAACAACCAACATTAACAATTAATAAGAATGCTTCTTCTTCTTCCCTCCTGACTGCTAACTTTTCTTCACTCCTGCCTGCTTGCTTTCCAAAACAAACAATCAAACAAAAGCCAGCAAAACTGTTCTATTACAAATGCAAGAAAAGTGTCCCCTGCTTTTTGTCTAACAATGGCAGGCAAGACTGAATGGTGAAGAAAAACACACGGAGAAAATTCTTGCAATTCAGAAATAACCTTGTAGGAGTCTAGAACTTGTTTTGCTCCAAAGAATAAAAAAAATTTGAGTTAAAAAAGGTGAAAGTTGTGATAGTTGAAATATGAAAACATGCAAAGCGCTTTTAGTTTAGAGTTCTTCCCTTAAATTGTTAAATACCTACTTACATGAAGTTAACACTATTTCAACAGAATTTTGTGTCATGTTAGATACGTAGAATGTACTTGCCAATGACAAATTTCTTAGAAAACTTAAGTTTCCTAAGAGTATTGCAAGAGAGTAAAAACCAAGAATTGGCATATTTTTAAACTACTTTCCAAATTACCTGTAAATGTAGCTTAATAATCAGTAGGGTTTTTTTGGTGCAGGAGTTAATGTCTTCATTGCTCCAATAACGCCCTACAGAGAATGACACATTATCATAAATCTTTGCTGAAACAATAAACTTAAGACCCAGTGAGATTCTAACTTGCTTAAAGGAAATAGTCAATATTAGATCTGACATCTCCTGACTAGCACTTCATCCCACTTTTCCCTATATGATTTTCTTAATCTTTTATGCAACACTGGAGAAAACATCTGAGAAGTGATTCGAAAAATGTTATCTGGCACTCGCCCACCACTTTGCACAGTCTCTTCCCCTCCAGGTCTCCAACCATGTCTTCTGTGCCCTAGTATCCATCTATTCTGAGTTGCAGTCTCTGTTCTCCTCTACTCCACCTTAGCTTTCCATTCAACGCAACCATTCACCCCACAAATATGGATGTGAAAACCAACCACCATTCAGCCAGCACAGTCATCCCGCAGCCACTAATTTGAGCGGCTTTCCTAGAGCTGAAGTGTATGGGTCACAGGAGATACTATGTGACAGTTTTGTCCTTGAAGAGCGTGATGTGACTTCCTAACCCGACGATGGGCTGTCCTATTGCTTCCTTAACGCCCGCCCCAAGTCTACACTGGGTGAGTGCCGGAGTGAAGCGCTGCACACGCCGGCGCAGCCAGGCCCTTCCGGCTCGTCTGCCCGCTACCGTGCAGATCCGGCTCCGGGGAGACGCTCAAGGCCCGGGGTTTGTCTGCAGAGAGCGCGGCCAGGGACCCTCACCGTCTGGCTTTCTAACCGTCTCCCACGGTCTCATCACACAACCCAACCAGCCGAAAAAACCCCGAGGAGAGTCAGCAATTTCACCGCCTCAGTAACTCACAACCCGCAACCTCCGAAAAGCGCGGGGTCCGCTGTGCGCCTGCGCGCTTTGACGACTCGGCCTACGCCGTGCGTGGGTGCGTGCGTGCGTGCGGCGGGGCGGGTTTGAAGTCCTGAGGGCAGTAACTGGGCGGGGCACCGCGCGTTGAGTGGGGCAGGGGGCGTGCGGTGGGGCGGGGCCGGGCGGGGCCGGGCGGGGCCGGGCGGAGCCGAGCGGGGCCGACGAGCGGGGCCGAGCGGGGCCGAGCGGGGCCGACGAGCGGGGCCGAGCGGGGCCGAGCGGGGCCGAGCGGGGCCGAGCGGCGCCGGGCGGGGCCGAGCGGGGCCGGGCGGGGCCGGGCGGGGCCGGGCGGGGCCGGGCGGGGCCGGGCGGGGCCGGGCGGGGCCGGGCGGGGCCGGGCGGGGCCGGGCGGGAAGTGGGAGGTGCGCAGCAGTCCTGGAGAGGATTTATTTGAGTCCTATGGTGGTCCTGGGAGTTTTCCCCAGGAGCATTGCCCACTGTGTAGCTACCTGGGTTTTCACAAAATTTGAAATCTGTATAAAAATCCTGCGAATTCACCCGGAGACACAGAGAGTGAATGACTTCTGAGAATCCCCACGAATACTAAGCGCCGGGACTGACTGGGGAGCACAGAAGTCAGCGGCCAGCTGCCCCAAGTAGCCTCTCTGAAGATAAGGAAAGGAAGGAGTCCGCGCTGTCACTCTAGAGCTGAGAAGGACGTGGGTGGCAGCACCTGCGGTGTCTCCTTAGTCCTGGCCGTGCCCCACTTCCACCAACTGTTGCAAACACAGCAGGGTACTGGACAGGTGCCTGGCAGGAGTCAGTGAACACTGGGAGGTGTGAGTAGAGGGCACAAAATCGGCAGAATTAGGACACCTACAATCTATTCTGACTGATTCACCCCCAGCTCGGATCATCACCCTCTCCGCACGCCCCTTTTCCCAGCCCTGAAATGGGAACTTGCCCAGAAGACTTTGGAAAGCACCCTCTGTAACAAGTCTTCAGAGAACAGTACCAGATTAGGTTTCTTTGGTGAACTGCAGTTTCAGACCATGTAACAAAATAGCCACTTTCAGGCCCTTGTGGTACTTCATGTCAAAAGTCTGTAGGTCGCAGCTCCTGTTCTAATGACACAATCTAGGAATATCTTATAAGACAGCTTTCCAGTTTGCCATTCTGTCATCTGCTCCCCTGGGCTTCTTACCTCCTTATGGCAACGAGGCCCTACAATCCAAGGACTAGTGCAACCATATTTAAAGCAGAAAGAAGGCGTCAAACTGTGGGAGACTGTCACCCAGGGAACTGATGGGATCCCATTCCAGAAGCAGTGGAGGATGGGTGCTGAGTGCCAAGCGTGTGCCTCGCATTTAATGGAACACCCAACCTGTTTTCAGAAGCCTGGTCGCAGGAGGGCCTAGGTGCCTCCACAGTCCTTGCTCTTTCCTTCTCTAACTTTCAGGGTCCTTCCTAGGTCTGGTGAATTAGGTTCAGGACCACTCAAAGCATTTATGAGTAAGAAGAGTTTTATTGAAAAAATTTAAAAAAAAAAAAATTTAAGGAAAAAGAAAAGGCACTCTCAAGAACAAAACAGACCTTCCTCTTTGAAAGAAAGAGAAAAGTGGAGGCAGATTTTGAAAGGACCCCAATCTTATAAAGGCCAGTTATTGGCAAACTAATTTGTTGACTTGTCTTCCTGTGTGGTCCATCTGTCCTTTGCTGATTAACTTTCCTCTTATAGTCTGGCCTTATGCAGGTATTGTCATTTGATGTCAGTCCTGTTTTTCAGCTTCAATTCCCTATTCTGTGTGCCTTTCATCTCCTCCCCAAATTTGTACCTCCTAGAAGAAGTCATTCCCAGAAAGCCAGTAGCCTCCCTCAGCTTTTCCAGCTCCTTGGCTCATTGTGAACCTTCCTGAGAAAGTAAATGGAGAAAATGACTGTCCAGTAGCAAGTAACATCATAGGACATTGAAATGTAAAACCTAAAGAAAAGTGAAGCAAAATCATTCTGAAGACCTTTCTTAAAAAGATTAGGTGATACATTTTTAAAGACTGGCAAGGGTTACATAAAAATGAATTTATTTCTTGGCTTATTCTAATTGTTCATAATTTGTTAAGTAATTTTCTAATTATTATAATTACCCAAAATATATAATAGAATAAAAATTAAAGAAAATATATGACTGATACAAGGGATCCCAGAAAGACATGGGTAATGCCATTTTGTGGGGGCTTCATTATGTGAATTCTGGGCTGGATTCTCTGGGGCCTTTGTCTCAGTCTTTCCTGGTGGCACCTCTTTTGACCCAAGGTCCTTTTCTTAGTCTTTTCTGATAATAATCCTTATATTGCTTTGACTAATGTCTTGTATTAACATCTTAATGAATTTCTTAACAGAGTCTTTGTCTCTGACTCTGAATTGCAGCAGTACTGATGAAGGGCTCTGGGGTTTGGTGGCAAATGAATGGTTCAAGAAAGTATTCTTTAGTGTTAGGATGCAGTTTTATAAGTTTATTAGGGAAAATGGAAAAGAAAGAAAGCAAAAACAGGAGATTTCGGAGTCGGTAGAGGGTCTCTCTCAAAACAGGACATGGGTTTCCACGTCTGCTGAAACAGGATGGGGCCATCACGTCTGTTGATTCTAACTTGCTTTTGGATGGGCCTTGTGGCTATTCAGTAACTACTTGAGGTGCCCTTTGGGGCTAGAAAGTTTACAGCAAGAAAATGCTCTCCTGTGTATGTGTGGGATCTAAGCTGCCTGCTTCTCACTCAGGCAAGATGGAGACTTAAGGGCTTTTGGGGGCGTGTCCTGGTAACCTGGAGAGAAATGGCAGGCATATCTAGGGGTGTGTCCTAGATGTTGGTTTCTAATAGGAGATACCCCTCCTGGGGTCTCTTTCAGGTTTTGCCAGTTAGTCCGCTATTCATACATCTGCCTACTGCCCTGTAGATTTCAAGTTACGTTGTTCCTGCATCAGTGGCACCTGGAAAGGCCATGGAAGCTGCTTACCTTTTCCCAAAACTTGCCCTTGTATCTCTTCTCTCTGGCTGTTCCTGAGATGGTCATCTAGTAAGTAATTGGCTTCCTAAAGTCTGTGAGTCACTAGCAAATTAGTCAAATCTGAGGAGGGTGTCCTGATGCTACCAGTATCAATCAGGTTCTTCTTCCTATCTAGCTAATAAAAAATGGAGGGCACAAGTAGGAACAGAAAATAAATGCATTCTTTGACCAAAGAGGAAGAAGGGAGCTCCTGCTCAAAGTGCCTTGTCAACTCCTTGCCACATCTGGTTTAGGTTATATGTTTTTTATAAAGAAAGACATGGAGTTAGGTTTTTGAGAACTGCAGACTTCAGGAAAAAGAATCAGAGTGTTCCAGGATGACGGAACCACACCTGCTCTCCTATTCTTACTTATTTTTTAAAAGGAAAGGTGCAGGCAGCAATGAAGGCCAGTAGGGAGAAAGGTAGGAAGAGATAGGAGGTAGGAGGAATTTTGTTTTGTTTTGTTTTATTTAGTTATTCACACTGGTTGTTTCACTCCAGACCCAGGAATTGAACCCAGGAGTATGTGCCCTGCATCTTTTGGAGGCAATTGACCTAATCGCTACTCCATCGGGGTGCATCTCCCCATTCTGATTTAGTCTGGATCAGAGCTGCCAGAAACCAGAGAGATGGAGATTTAATTTGTCCTTCTTGGCCTTTGTCTCCTCTTCCCCTTCATTTTGTTTGTCATTTCCCATAGTTCTGTACATACACATTTGGAGTCACCATTATTTTCTAATCCAAGGTTGGAAATTCCATTATTCTCTGTAATCTGCAAGTTATGCAGCTTTGGTGATTCCTAAAAGTAAACTAAATAAGTTAGCTTTGGTTTAACCATTTTGAAGAAATAGACAAGCATGACACTGGGAACTCTGATTTATAAACAGAAGTGAACAGCCACAAGACCCATCCAAAGCAAGTTAGAGTCAACAGACGTGATGACCCATTCTGTTTCAGCAGACATGGAGACCCATGTCCTGTTCTGAGAGAGACCCTCTGCGGACTCCAAAATCAATGCCAGCCATACATTTATCCGCAACCCATACCCACATTTTCTCTGCTGAAACTTCCCGTTCCCATCATTGAAACTCCCCCTCCCTATTCTTGCCACCATTCTTTTTCTCAAAGAAACACAACTCTCTGATGGTTTCTGCTTACCCTATAAAGAATGTACCAAGAGCTAAGCCCAGTGGAACATTCACTTGGCAGTGAGCTTTCCCAGACTGCACATGGACAATAAAGAGCCTCAGAGTGTATCAACTCTCTTGTCTCGGTCTCTTTCACCGTGAGTCTCTCAAGAGTACAGGTGACAGACTAGGCTTGAGACTACCATCTAAAGTGGAAGGCACCAGGCTTGCCCTGTGGTTGAGGTATGGACCAGTGCGAGGTAGTGAGTCAGCCTTGAGCAGGGAAGGAGTGAGGAAGGGAACAGATGCAGTCTTCCAATCAAAAGGAAGCAGACCATGAAACGATGTCAATCTGAAGCACTCCTATTAATTTAAAAGGAAACCACTATGACACCTTTGGGCAGGGATAAAGTCTTCCAAACCCTTTAAAAATCTCAGCCCGAAGCTTCTCATGACCTGTTCCCCTCTTGGAATATGGCCCACCCTTATTCTATCTCTTAAAGGGTTACTAATGTCAATCTCACTTGGTTTTGCTTTCAACTGACTGCACTACCTTCTTTGTTCCCTGAGCAGATGGGCCTGATGAAATTTTCTCTCAACCTCACAGGAACCCTGGAGTGAGATCCCAAGACCCTTGCCATAACAACATGTAAAGCCCAATGACCTGAGTTTTCGACCTGGGGCCAGAGTGCGGTTGGGGGAAACCAAAATTAAATGAATAAGTGAAAATAAAGTGGAGGTGGCCCTGGGAGACTAAGCCTTTACTTGTGGAGCCTGATGCTATCTCTGGGTAGATAGTATTGGAATGAATTGAATTCTCTAGACACTGAGCAATGCTTGGGTGTAGGGGAAACTCTGCACCCAGCCACGTTGCAGTTGGGTCCAGGAACCCCGGTATATATAGGTGGCAAAGGTATAACTCACTTCTGTTCTCTTCCTGAACTTCAGCCTCATTTATAAAAGGGATATAAACTTCCTGAAACAAGTAGGCTAAATACAATATTAAAATTATCAAAGCAGTAGATGGCACATGGTAGACATTGAATAGAAACTATATTGCTCTTATTGCTACTCTTTGTTTTATTATTGGAAGTCAAACTCTTATACCATATCAAAATTTTTTATCTTTTAAAAATGGGAGATTTTAGAATACTATCCTATTGTTAGAGACTAGCTAAGGTCATGGCCCACAGTAGTCATAGCATGGTGGGGCTAAACAAAAGCAGCAATGTAATTTTCCATTGGTCAGTTATTTTCCAGAATTGCCCAGGATGAAGCCATCATGGGAAGAGACTGAACAGTCAGTTAGTGATGATGAGGAGAATTCTTGCAGATTAAGAACTTCCTCAAAAGAACCCAAGAGTCTGATCCAACCTGAACCAATTTGTAGTGAAGATAGGGCAGGGAAGGGGCCTACTGTGTCACTCTGGGGTGAAGGAAGTCTCTGAGGGTCGTGGCTAGGTGAGGACATTATCAGGAACTCTCCCACCACTGTGGAAAGCCTCTTCCTCTCCAGGCTCCATCCCACATCCTCTCTGCCTTTGGCATCCAGAAACCCCCAACCTCATCCTTCCTCATTAAAATGTCATGAGTATGTTAACTTTCATACCCCTTGATGCCATGACAGATCCTACCCTGACTATAAATCATGTGACAAGAGGTGGCACCCCTTTTCCCCACAATTATTCACCTAGTTCTAGAAAATATTAGCATAACTTCACCTTGTAACCACTCATTCCCACCTCTGAAACCTTAAGACTCAGATAAGCCCAATGACCTGGCCAATACATGGTTTTCTCACTACTAGTGCTCCTGGGACCCTACTGCTCACTGAATAAGCATTCTCTTGCCCTTCAGATAATTAGTGTTTGAGTTTTCATTTTATTCTTGAAGTGAGAGTCTCAAGGATTCTTCCCACTGACACTACTACTTCAAGGTAACATGAAAGAGTTTAGTGCTTGAGCTAAGCAGAACTTTAACTCTCTTTCTAAAACCATAGATTCTTTTCTTTCTTGTCCTGGGTAAATCTTTTTAACTTGCAAGGGAAACTGCTTTCACTGTACCAGTTCTTGGCATGAGGGATTCTGGAGATGGCTACTCATTTCCATATTCATGAATATTATAAACATGGTCTCAAATAAATGCCAGCACACACTTCAGTGATCTCATTTGTTTTTCAGCAGAGGAATAATAGGGTCTCAAATAATGTGCATTCCTGACTGCCGAGAGGTGTGTTTGTTGGTGCATGTGGGTGATAAGGTGATGAGTAGGTAGATGGATTTGAGGAGACATGGAAGCAGACAGGACAGGAATTGACTGTTTTACCTCCAGATCTAAATCAGCTCTTTGACAGAATTTCTGAGAGTCCAAATCCAGTGGAATACTAATTCAGTGGAGAATTCCTATCCCTGTCCTCCATTAGGGAGCTTACCATGTATGTGGCTTGGAGTGAATGAAATTCAAAGCTCCAGCAGATCTTAATTACCATACTGAAGAACTATAAAGAGAAAGATGCGGCTCCCCTGGCATTACCACCATACCTAGAGCTGGCCAGTGCAAGATGGGGCTCTCCCTGAAAAGGACCCACAGAGCAGGAAGGACTACCTGCTTGGGTGATTTTCCTCAAGAACCTGGCTACCAACCAGTCATCACTTCTTTTAGGGGTTTCCAGCTTGGTACCATATATTATGGGTTGAATTATGTCCCCCAAAAGAGATGTTGAACTCAACCATTGTGTCTGTGGATATGACCCTGTTTGGAATAAGGGTCTTTCCTTATATAATCTAGGTCATAATGGATAATCCCTAATCTAGTAAGATTGATGATTTTATAAATGAGAGGAGAGACACAGTGGGTAGGTTAGATAGCCTAAGGACTACTAGAAGCTAGAGAATGCCAAGAGGGACCCCCGACTAGAGACTTTGGAGGGACTGTATCTGGTTGATGCCCCATTTTGAGATTCATGCATAGTCCATAGCCTACTTCGTGCTGTGTGTTACAGTAGCCCTAAGAATTAAACAGGCGTATTCTTAGAACATAGGAGCAGTGCAGTGGAATTAGCTTCTCAAATCCCAGCTCCAAAAATCACCAGCAACCTCCCAGTATTGTTGGTAATTGACATCTGACAAGTACTAGACCAGATATGGGCAAAGAGAAACTGCATGGATAGGGCTGCCCATACCCGGTTATATTGTATGGCCTGGAGCCCTGTGCTACACACACGTTATCCTGAGCTTTGACTGAAAAATAACCCATCCTGCAGGTGGTGTTTCTACTTCTTTTGAAAACACTTTTTTCCTTTTCTTTTCTTTTCTTTTTTTTTTTTAATCTCCCAGCTCCAGGTTGCTCATAAGCCTGGTCTAAAGGCTTAACATGGCTAGAACTTAAGCTGCCTGAACCACAGGCAGGGGGGTGCCAGGGCTTCTATTTTTGTGGTCTTTAATCTTCCTACTTAATAATATACAGTCTGTTGTGCCCTAGTGGCCCAGAAGTTTATTCACCAAGCATAGTCCACATACATCCCAAGGTCCCCAGTTCAAGAACCTGGGTCAGGGAAAACAACCAAGATGAACAACTAAATAAAATACTTCTTTCTTCTCTCTCTTCCTGCCTGCCTACTAGCCTTTATTCCTGCATATACCTTTCCCTTAAAAAATAAATAACTAAAATAATGTGCCAAATTATTTTATTTTTAGACTATTGAGATCTGGCTATAGATCAGAGCTTAAAAGCCATGGACATTCAGCCCATGTTAGAGTTCCTGTTACCTCTTCTTGGGGCTGGTTCTCCTCTCTCTGCTCAAATGCCTGCAAGGGTGGAGTGTGGACTGCTCTGTAAGGAACACATTCCATTTGCTGCCAGACTGACTTAAGTTCTTCATATTAAAAATAGCTGTCTCCCTCTGGGTCAAATGTTCTTTGAAGGCACAATGGCTCTCCCAGCTAAACTGAGTGTGATTTGCAGATAGCTCTCTCAAATTTCCCCTCATGTGATGTGGCACCTGGTCTGTTGATACTGGGACTTTCTCCCTCTCTTACACATAGTGGGGTCTGGATTTGATTGCTATGATTTGAATACTTCCCATTTCACATCTCTGCTTTGTGAAAACATACTCAAGTTTCTCTAAAATGGTTCGAAGTTTATCCAGTTTATACAAGCAACTTACTCTCACAGTGATTTCTTAGTGATCTTTTCTGTTATTTACTACAAGTGCAGGTTATGAAGGCAGCTCACAGGTACTGAGGAAACAGATTTTTATATCAAATGCAGTAAAAACAAGCAAACAAAAATCCTTAGATCAAAAAGTCATTAGGCATCTCCAGTCCTTCCTTCATATATATATGATTTCTGAATCAATTATCAACAGTGTCAATTTCTCATTTATTAAATCTATTGGACTCCAAAGTTAAAGGTACAAGTATGAAGTCACAGGTAGTGCAAACCTGCCTTCCCTAGGGGCTTCTCTTTTATGATGATCAAGTGGCCACCGGTGGCATCTCCCCATCCTGTCTCAAATCTTCTGTAGGTTCCTTTGTGATTGAAATGTATTCCACCTGAATGAGATGTTCCAATTTCAAGAAATTTCATGGTATGTGCATTGTGGAGACGAGTGGGAGTTCAGAAGATCTCCTAGGTGAGATACAATAGAACTATGTATTTGGTCTTTGTCCATGATACCTGAAACAAATCCTAAATCCTGAGGCAAGAGTGAGTGATAGGAACCTCTTTTGTTTTTGGCAGGTACCTAGAAAGCCTCAGGAAGGGTCCTGGTCATCAATCAGAAAGCCCAAGACAGAGTTAGAAGGTTTGAATTTTCAGCTACACCCCTCTGCCCCAAACTTGATCTCCAAGAAAGGGAGACTTGTGGGAGATTAACTTACCCACCAGGACCCCATAATTTAATAAATGATGCTTATGTAATGGAACTTCCATAAAATCCCCTAAACAATGGGGTTTGGACTTCCCAGTGGTGACACATGGAGGACCTAGAAGAATGGCACAATTAGAAAAGGTGTGAAAGCTTCCCATCTCTCCTTAGACCTTGCCTCATGCATCTCATCAGTTTGGCTGCTATTGAGTTGTATCCATAATAATAAACCAGTAAATGTAAGTAGAATGACTTCCTGAGCTCTGTGAACTGTTCTAGCAAAATATCAACCCTAATTACAGGGTCATGGGAGCCCCAGTTTACAGCTAGTCAGTCAGAAGTATAAGATACCCAGGACTTTCATCAGCATCTGAAGTGGGAACAGCGCTGTGGGACTGAGTCCTTAACCAGAAGGGGCTGTACTAACTCCAGGCAAAGGGTGTCAGAGAGTCAGAGAAGTGGCATTGGAAAGACACCAGGTGCCAGGGGTGAAAACCCCTCTCATAGGTGTCATAGTGTCACAAGTATATGCAGTTCTCTTAGTATTGAGGTATCAGTTGCATCCAGAGCTATCTGGGATTTCCCAGCACTGATTAGAACACTGATTAGAAGGTGGATGTTATTAGGAGAGCCAGAGTGAATAAAGTCAGCACCTAGATCAAGTGTCAGCAGCAGTCTGCATTAAATGATTCTATTACAAAACTAAATTGAATGTGTTTACATTAAGATGCTATACATTGATTATGGATTGGGCAGAATAATATAGACCTTTAAAGACTTTCCCTCATTGGACTATTTGGGGTTTGTCTGGTTTGGGTGAGGATGAGCTTTTCCAGAAGGTAAGGGATGGCTTCACTGTCAGCTATCCTGAGAATTGGTTTATCCTTGTAGCAGACAGTATATGAGGCAGTATTATTGAACAGGCAAAAGTATAGATTCTAGAGCCAGATCACCTGGGTCTATTTCCAGCTTAGCCACCAACTAGCTGTCTGCTTGGGACAAACAAGATGTGTCACTAAATTTTTTCATGTTAAATATTCCTATCTGAAAAGTGGAAAAAATATTGAAAATTTAGAAATAAATTTAAATTAATATTTTTTAAATCGTTTTAATGGTTCCTGGCATAGAGCATGTGCTATGAATATGTTCTCTCTATACTGGACTGCTTCTTCTCATTTTAAGACTAGATGGTTGGGGCTGATCACTATCTTCTGAACATGCTGGAGATGGAATGGAGGTGGGGTGAGCTGCTCCATGTCATGTAGACATGAGCCAGGGTCAGGTACATTTTTCTCACTGCTGAGTCTACATCTAGGCTAACTTCAAATCTCCACCAAAAAGACCCACCAGTGCAGAGTAACTAACTCTTCAGTAACCTAGTCAACTTCCTGCCTCATGTCCATTCTGTGAACAAATCCTAATAACATACCTAATGTCACCTGTTGTCCAGTCTCCTGCCTCCTCTATAATATGTCTTCCAAATGTACATTTATGGATAGCATGACTCTCCAAAATGGTGAGGACTGCAGTGGCACTGGTGACTTTGATGGCTTGTCTTGAGTCCTTGCAGCAAACATGACTCAAGAACACAGTCATGGGCAAACCATCTCATTATACAAGTCAGGTACCTCAGCTTCCACACAATAATCTGAGGGCCACGTTCCAGCTCCAGTGGCCCAGTGGCCCATTCCACGACACCAGACCAGGATGGAAGCTGAATTTGTTTCTCTGATGTACAGAGAAAAAAAGACTGGACAAAATAAAAGGGAAGACTGTATAGCATTCGATGTATTTCCAGATTAATGAAAAACAGACAAATCAATTATATTTGCATAGACAGTAGAGGTTTTTAAATTTCAAATCTACCCATTAGTAATACAAGGACCCTTTTTAAAAGTACTTTTGGTAGTTCTATAGTCTACAAGAAACAAAGAACTAATCTTGGGATTAAAATATAATGTTTCTAAGCATAAGAATTATTTTAAATAAAGATAGTTTCTTTGGGTAAATTCTACACCTTACTAGTATTTATATTTTCTGGAGCATTCCTGTTGTTTATTAATCATTATACCTCAGGGCAGATGGACTGATCAGACAAGGGAACCAAGACCCTGGAAGTTAAAGTCTTTCCCATCAGATCAGTAGAACTTGGTATCTGGTTATGTTTTGGTTCTAAATTTACTCTTTAGAAACTAGAATCATCATCAAGTAACACTTGTGTGTACTTAATACATCTAGAATGGCACCCAATGAAGACCTCTCCAAATGTTCAGATAGGTCTTCCCAATGAAAGGGACAGAAAGGGGTCAGTGTGGGTAAGGGGGTAGGGGATTCCGTGGAGGCAGGGGTGGGTTGAAGCTGAAACACAGGATCAACATTAAAATAAAAATTCCTACATAGGGTCTGAAAACAGAAAAACCAGTTAATAAAATAGCTCCCCAGTAACTGGCTTATATAAAGTTGGGGGTTATCTCTTAACTTGTCTCCTTTTCTCTTTCTTCCTTTCAAAGAGGAAGGCCCATTCTCACTCTTGAGAGCGCTTTTTCTTTTCCCTCTTTTTTTTTTTTTTTTTTTTTTTTAGGATGCACTTTCTGGTCGCTTCCCACAGACACTGAAAAAAAACAAACAAACCCCAAATCACCTATTTTCCTGAGACAAACACCGAGAAACAATTGGCACTTCAGCTGGAGACAGAACAGCTGAAGACTAATGGTGAGTGAGAGCACTCAGCGGGGTTCTCGGCTAAGCTGCAGATTTGGATTTGGTAGTCTCTGATCGCACAGTGGGGCGGAGGTTATGGATTATGGAACCATCTGCAGAGGTAGCAAGAGGTAGGCCCAGTGGGACTAAGACGCAGACACTAACCCTAACCCTAACCCAACACAAAGAAAAAAAGGGAGAAAACGCTCATAACTAGAATCATAAATGAAAGAGGAGTTACAACAGATACTACAGAAATTCAAGGCATCATAAGGGACTACTATGAACAGCTCTACACCACCTAAATGGACAAACTTGAGGACATTGACAGATTTCTAGAAAAGTATAGTCTACCAAAACTGAACCTGAAAGAATTGGAAAACCTCAACAGAACAATCACAAGCAAAGAAATTGAAGAAGTAATCAAGGGCCTCCCCAAAAATAAAAGGCCAGGACCTGATGACTTCTTCAATGAGTTCTACCAAACCTTCAGAGAAGAATTAACACCTATTCTTCTGAAGCTCTTCCAAAATATTGAAGAACAGGGAACTCTCCCATATACTTTCTCTGAGGCTAACATTATACTGATACCAAAAGCTGATGGACATGTCACCAAGAAAGAAAATTACAGGCAAATATCTCTAATGAACATACATGCAAAAATTCTCAACAAAATATTAGAAAACTGAATTCAACAATGCATGAAAAAGATCATCCATCATGACCAAGTGGTATTCATCCAAGGGATGCAAGGATGGTTCAACATACATAAATCTATTAATGTCATATACCATATCAACAAGAGCAAAGAGAAAAACCACATGATCATATCAATAGATTCAGAGAAAGCTTTTGACAAGATACAACACCCATTTATGATAAAAAAAATCTCATAAAATGACACTAGAAGGTTCATACCTCAACATGATAAGGACATATATGAAAAACTCACAGCCAACATCATAGTCAATGGCGAAAAAGTGAAAGCACTTCCTCTTAGGTCAGGAACAAGGCAAGGTTGTCCACTCTCCCTACTGCTATTTAACATTGTACTGGAGGTCTTAGCCAGAGCCATTAAGCAAGAAAAGGAAGCAAAAGGAATCCAAATTCGAAAGGAATAAGTAAAACTCTCATTATCTGCAGATGACCTGATTATATACATTAAAAATCCCAAAAACTCTATCAAAAAACTTTTAGAACTCATCAATGAATACAGTAAAGTGGCAGGCTATAAAAATCAATGCACAAAAATCTGTTGCTTTTTTATATACAAACAACATGCTAGAATAATATGAAATTGTGAAAATCACACCATTTAAAATAGAAGTTAAATGAGTGAAATACCTGGGCATTCACCTAACAAAGGAAGTAAAAGAGCTATACAATGAAAACTACAAGTCCTTCTTAAAAGAAATAGAGGAGGACACAAAGAAATGGAAAGACATCCCTTGCTCATAGCTGGGAAGAATCAATATCATTAAAATGGCCATCTTATCCAAAACAGTATATAGGTTTAATGCAATCCCCATTAAAATCCCACAGGCTTATTTCAAGGAAATAGAACAAAAAAAATCTTAAAATTTGTATGGAACAACAAAAGACCCCGAATAGCCAAAGCAATCACTAGAAAAAAAAGAATGAATCCAGAGGAGGGATTACACTTCCAGACTTCGAACTATATTAGAAAGCAACATTGATAAAAATGGTATGGTACTGGCATAATAACAGAGGCACAGATCAGTGGAATAGAACCGAACCACTAGAAAATCACCCATTCACATACAGTAGTTAAGCTACAACAAAGGAGCCAAATGTGTTCAATGGAAAAAGGAAAGTATCTTCAAGAAATGGTGTTGGGAAAACTGGAAAGCCGCATGCAAAAGAATAAATCTAGACCACTCTCTAGCACAATTCACAAAAATTAACTCAAAATTGATTAGAGACTTGGACATAGGACCAGAAACTATAAAGTTCTTAAAAGACAATATAGGAAACACTTTTCCTGACATCAGTCATACTTCTGTCCTTTGGGGACTCAAATCCTACATCAAGGGAAACAAAAAGAAAAATAAACAACTGGGACTACATCAAAATAAGGAGCTTCTTCACAACAAAGGAAAACATCACCAAAATCAAAAGGAAACTTACTGGGAGAAGATATTTTCTTTCAATATTTCTGACAAAGGCTTAATATCTAAAATATACAAAGAACTCAAAAAATTCAACAATAGAACAGACAATCCAATTTAAAAAAAATGGGAGGTGGAATTGGAGAGACAGTTTTCCGAAGAGGATATACAGATGGCCAACAGGCACATGAAATTATGTTCCCACTCGCTGGCTATCAGGAAAATGCAAATGAAGACAACGATGAGATATCACCTTACACCTGAAATACTGGCTATTATCCGAAAGTCTGGAAAGAACAAATGCTGGCAAGGATGTGGAGAAAAGGGAACACTTTTGCACTGTTGGTGGAAGTGCAAATTGTTACAGCCCCTATGGAGAACAGTTTGGAGATTCTTCAAAAAACTGAAGATGGAAATCCCATATGATCCCATTGTTCCACTTCTGTGCATCTACCCAAAAGATAGAAAAGAGCCCATCTAAAGAGAAGAATGCATCCCATGTTTTTGTGGCTGTATTCACAATAATTTACGAACTGGACATTACCTAAGTGGCCAACATCAGATGAATGGATAAAGCAGATGTGGTACATATATACAATGGAACATCACACAGCCCTTAGAAGAGATAAAACCCTGTCATTTGAACCGACATAGATAGTACTAGAGGGGATTATAGTAAGTGAAACAAGTCAAAAGAAGAAAGATAGATAACAGATGACTTCACTCACAGGTGGAATGTAAATAGACAAACCAAAGGAACAGATGAAACATAACCAACCCTGAAACATTTGCAACAGAACTGAGGTTACCAAAAGGGAATGGGGCATGTGGGGGCCCACCGGACAATGGGGAAGAACACTTGGTGATTTATTGGAGGGCATGGTGTGTTGAAATATAGCTAAGAAATGGGGAACCTATACATAAAAAAATATTTTAATGTGTAGAATAATTACTACAATAAAAATAAATTAATATATATACATACACATGAATGAAAAACAAAAAACAAACAAGCAAAAAAAAAAAACCAAGACAGCCCCTTAAACCTGAGGACCACACTCAGCATACCTCCCTGATGGCTGGTATTCCTTTGCCAGCCTCCAGGGCTGCTGGAACAGGGTCCCATCAATGCCCCATGTCACTAAGATGTCCAAAATAAGTCACCTGGCATATGAATTATTTTGAGCTAAGTTTAACTGAGGTCTTGTGGGCTCATGAGAAATGTTTACCACTCTTTTAATACCTAGTAAAATAAAAATTAGGGACCTTATTTAGATTTAGGATTATCTTCAGAAATAAACTTTCTGTCAGCAAAAATTATCTAGATGATGTGGCAAACATCTAGTTATAGAGCACCTGGCTTTTTTTTTTTTGAGTCCCTCTCCTTTCTCCATGAACCCCAAGTCCCTATTCTATTCCTTTACTCTGCATAAAAACCCTGGGTTTGTCCTGTTTACTCTATAATCAATGACTATCTATATTCTCCATACCCATGTTCTTTTTTTATTGTTAATGCAACTCATTTATTCTTTCACAGTTCTCTATGTCAGAAGACTAGTCACAACTCATATGGTTTACTACTAAGTAAGCTCAAATTTAGGTGTCAAATGGAACCACAGAATCATTTGAAACTTAGAACATTCTTCTAAGATAATTCAGACACTGATTCAGTTTCCTATGGTTGCATAAACAAGGTTTCAGTTTCCTCTTGCTAGCTGACAGCTAGAAGGTAGCTCTCATCTCCTAGAGTTCTTTAGATCTTATCCAATGTGGTCCATTTAAACACAGTAGTTTACTTTTTTCAAGTCCTGGAAGAGAATCTCTCAGACTTCTTATATGAGCTCACCTTGATAGGACAGATGTTCTTAACACAGTTTTCCTACTGCTACTCAAAGTCAGCTGATTAGGTACCTTAACTCTGTGTGCAAAGTTCCTTCAATTTTGTATAAAACACATTCTAAAAGGGCCATATCATCAGGAGAGTACCATCAGGGTTTGTCATGAATGATTAGCTAAAATAGCACACTGCGAACATGACCCTATAAACATATGACTGCCAAAGGATTTTCTAATTATATAAACTTTAAATTTTAAATTTTCTTGTAAGTTACAAGTTACTGGTACATATACCACATCATTTGATTTTCATTACTACCTGTCAGAGGCAGTGTGGACATTAGTCCAATGTTCAGGTGAAAAAACTGAGGTTCAAAGCAGTTAGAAATTTCCCAAAGATTACAGGTCACTAACTAGTAGTGGAGACTCAAACTTCAGTCCAAGGTCTTTCCACCCTACATTCCAGTACTCTTTTTTCTGTATTCTGTTTTTCAAAGTGGTGAGTTTCCAAGGCAATGTCTCAGGGTTTTCTGCAAGAATGGAGGGTGACACTAAGAAAGTATGAAGAAACTTCAGTACAGTGGCTCTGCTTTTGTTTGTTCTATACACTGAGGATGCTAAACAAACCTAATAATTATTGCACTGCACCATGCTGGCTTGATCAAAGCAAAGAATTCTTACAAAAAAGATGGCCTGAATAACTATATCGAAGCAAGAGTTTTAAAAGTCAAGCTTTAAAAGCTGTTGTTTCTTGCACCTGCTCTTGAACCTTCTTAATATCTGGTGTCTTATTTTTCTTTTCATGCAGACATTGACTAGCAACAGAGTATGTAATTTCAATGGGATTGGAATCAGGATCATTCATCTTCTTATCAATATAAACTTCAAGAGTTTTTCTTCATCTTCCATTTCTCCCTTGACATCTAGTAATAACTGAGGTTCATGGTGTTTATCTACAGCTGGAAGCCCAGTTATTATTTTTAGTAAAACCACCCCAAAGCTGTAGATGTCAGACTTGTGTATTATTTCTCCTCTTAAAGCTACAGGTGCCATATAAGCTATTGTTCCCACAATTCTACAGTCATGACTATCTGGGCAAACTTCTCAGAAGCCTTGCAAGCCCTAAGTCAGATATTTTGGCTATAAAGGCCTCATATTTGCACTTTCAATATCTCTATGAATATGATGGTTTTCATGTAAAAAAAAAACAAAGCCATTAGAAGCACCTTGAGCAATCTTGCATCTCAAGTGCCAAGAAAATAGGGGAGGATCATCCAAGCAAGACAGTCTGTCTAGCAACGAAACATTAGGTGTGCAAACATATACTAAGCAGAGGTCATCTCCATCACTCAAGAAACCAAGTAGTTCTACTAAGTTTTCATGTTGACACTTTGCCACGACTTTTATTTTTTGGTCAAACTGTTGCTTCTTTAGCACTAATGTTAACCACTGCTGAACGCTTCTTCACAGCTACAGTTCTGTTCTTCGTGTAACCTTTATATACAATTCCAAATCCTCCCTCTTCCATTTTATTACCACTGACAGAAATGGGTCACTCATCAAACTTATTTGTGACATTCTCCAACTCATAAACTGAAAAACAGTGAAAAAGTGTATCACTAATTTCTAAACTTCTATTTCTGGACTTGAGGAGTCAGGGGGCGTATAGTTTTCTTCACTATTTTGCACAGTTTTCATAGATTTCTTGTCTTTGCCATAGAGAGACATCTGTTTCTGCTGAACTGTTATAGCTTCTTTAGTAGGTAGTATATTGACAGTTTTAGGAAAAACATCCGGTAACAAAGGATTTACAGGTGCAAAAAACTCATTTTGGACCAAGAGATCTACAAGATCACCAACTGTACAATTTGTGGTGCCTCAGTCAAACAGTAATTCACAAGTGGGACTTTTTCCAGCTTGAAGTAATGCCTTAAATCTCCTATGTGAAATTGATTATCTCTATTATCACCAGATGGTTTTTTAATAGCTACTGCTAACTTCTTCCATCCTTCTTAAGGATCAATAAAATCTGACGGCTTCCTTATTATTTCAATACTGACACAGCACACATATGTTGATGGTGTTATGGATTTGTTCATCTTCTATTCCTAATGATTTTGCTGTTGCTCCATTCAAATTGTTTTTCCTTATTTACTCAGAATTCTCTTCATGTGATCAGTGGCAAAACTCAATTTCTCTAGACCTCAATTTCTTTATACCCCTCTCCAAGTTCTGGTCTCCCTAAAGAGAAACAAGCTCTTCCGAAACTTCCTGGGCCCAGAAGGCGCAAGCCTCACTTCTGGTTCTCTGTCAAGATTACATTTAGCGAAGGACTTTTAGGGAAGCCCCTTGGGAATGGAGAAACTTGAAGAGAGGTCTGCCGGAGCCACAGATTGGTTGAATGAAGTCTCTCCAGACCCCTCTGGGCTACTTAACATTTTGATTTCCAGGGACTCACTCAAGTCTATTCCAGGGCAAGTTCAAGTACTTGCTGTCTAATTTCCCTCACTGTGAGAAGGCTACCTTCTTCCCTAAGTAGTCCCTCTAAGTAGCCCGACAAACGAGCTCAACTGCCAGGAGTGAAGAAGGGGAGAGACCCTGGATCCCTCACCTGGCCTATCCTGGGTGCAGCAGGGGGCCCGTACTCATTTTCTTTTCTTCTACTATCTTGTCTGATATTAATTTGGCTACTCAGTTAACCCTAGAAAAACCCAAAGAAGAAGAGGGAGGTTGCCTTTCTGCCCATACACTGACATGTACTATATAGTCAATAAACATTTGCTGACTAGAATGTCATTTAAAAATATTCAAGGTACAATATCTTCTGTTCTTTTGAAATTCTAAGTTCATAGTACAACAATTTGGCACAAAGTAGAACAGGAGGTTTACAAGAAATAATTACTATTGCATTTAAATTGTTTATTAAGCATTAGCCATATGGGGGACAATTTAAAGACCACAGGTATAATCTCAAATCCTATTATCATAGACTGTTCTAGGAAATATTTCAATAAGCCTTCCATACATCACAGATGGCTTTAAGGGCACAACAAACTATGATTTTTGAATCAAACATCACAGCCAAATAAGTAAACATTATACCTACTGGGGTTAAATTTTCACATAGCAAGTAATACTTTGTCATTGACGAGAGATTCAGCATAATCAGTTTCTAGGTAACTTTGGGGTAGAAGCATATGGTCACACAAAAGCTTTGCTACAGAGTCAGGAGATTTATCTTCTTTTCAGCTCTTGATATCTATGGAGAAAAAAAATCAAATTATGAACATGTGGCCACATTGAAAAAAATTAAGGAATCAGAATTGTTTCTACTTCTTGCAGTATTGTGATTTATAAGAAAGATATCTGTTCATTCAAATGGCAAAATATATTTCTTATACATAGGTGATCGACCATAGCTCCAGGCTCACAGCTCCTAAAACCCTTGGAATTTCCTAAAACTTGGGAGACAAATGTGTCTCCTGTTATGTTAATGAGGCAGCTATCTCCAGGTATATGGTGTCAGGAATGAAAAGAACTGTAGCATAGGTTGGTTGTCCTCAGCTGAAGAGCAGTAGGCCTTTCAGAAAGGTTATACCAGGAAAAGGATCTGGTGTTTCAGGACAAATCTTAACTGAGATGGTGATCTGTGTCCTCAGTGGTCAGAAGCCATGAATAAACCTCTCATACGTGAAATGCAGCTCCTAACTTTTAATTTTTGTTTTTTGGAACATTATACTATTTCAAGTATTCACGGTAAACTTAAGAGCAAAAGAAATAAAGTTACATGTAGAAGTCAAATAAATTACCTAAAAACCTTAGGTTCTACATCACACATAGGTTATGATAAGTTAGAAGAAGGAAAAGGAAGCGAGAGATAAGAGAAGTACAAGTGAAGGGAGATGATCACACAGGCATCATCCCCAAATGGGGTGAAAGACAGAAAAAGAATGGAAAATGGTAGCCCATTTCTAATGAAATGAATCTTACAAAAACTGAATGAGACTTTTAAGGTTGTTGGGGTTTGAATGGATACCATATAAAACACTCTTCCTATTGCATTCCTGCATCATTCACCTGTGTTCCTGGCATGTGAACTCTTCAGTTTCAGGGTTTCTGTACTTGAAACAAATAAACCCTCACAACTGCTCAAAGTAGCAGTGGTGAGAAGTCCAGTAGTATTCCAGTAGTACAGATGTCCTCTCTCAAACCATCAAGAACTTGGCCCTTCCTGATAGCACATCATCAGCCACATCAAATTTCTTTTGTTCACATGTCTATGGTTGCCAGTGCAGTATCGAAGCCTGTTATGATACAAGTTACCTCAATCAATATGGAAGGAATCAGAGAGGAAATTAAAGAGACACAGGATGGAAAGTCTCATATAAAAGAATACAAAATAAAATCTAAGTTGTTAAAGAATCAGCACATTGTGTATGGTTCCTCCTCCATCGGTCACCTGGACAGGACAGGGTTTAATTGTCCCCTTTCCACAGTGGAGGATACCTGCCCAGCGGTGGCACAGCAGGCGACTTACCGGAGGCAGCTCACTCGCCCTCCTTGTATGTACCCAGCAGATCGGCTGCCAGCGCCCTGATGTGTGCCCAAGCCAGCTGCACATGGGTCGACTCTACCGTGCGAGAGCAGATGGCGAAACGCAGCACAAACTTGTCTCTCAGGTGACAGGGAACTAGGTGGATTTTTTTGGCATTGTTTATCCTTTCTAGAAGAGCTTCATTCAACTTGTTGGAACCCTGAAGGGATTAAGAGAAGAAAGCCATGCTCAGGTCTCTGAAGACTCAGACATTCAACTCAACACAAAGTAAGGCCTGTGTTTGGCAATCCTGGAGATAGTCCTATTCTGGGCAGACGCCTGCACAGCTGCAAGCTGAAGTTAGGTCTTTGCAGATCTGCCCCACCCCTCACTGTAGACCTGCATGGGGCTCCTCTCGGTGCAAGTGGATGGGGAATGGAAAGAGACAGAAGCAACTCAGCCACTCTTGGCTACACCAAGTCTAGAAAAAGCGCATCCTAGTCCAGAAAGAGACTAGAGAAGGAAGAAATGATGATACAAAGGAAGTGGAATTGCACCAGAAAGACTTAGCATAAAATCAAACACCTGAAAATGATATATAAAATATAAAAACAAATTATTTAGGAAAAACTTGCTTTCCATTTCACACAGATTAGACAGGGTATGTTTTCTATTAAATAGAGGTAAAAAGGCAAACAGAAAACAGTCTAAGATGGAGGAGGAGGGGAAGGGTTAGAAGAAGAGCAGAAGGAAAATAGAGTGAGACCTAGGAGGAGGCCAGCAGAGATTTATTGGGATGAAGAGGGAGTGAAAGGAAGCCGCTGAAACAGCATCAGCAGTTTTTCATTAAGTACATTTGAAGTGGTCAACGGTCTAGAGGACTTGCAATCCACACCAGAAAAGAACTGGACAGATAAAATAACATAATGACAGGATGGTAGTTAGGGAGGCAGGGGGATGCACCATGATGTCTGAATAATGTGCTTCCACTGGATTTATGGAAAGGAAGTAGTACTTTTGTTGACTGAAGTGTGTCCTGGACTTCTCCATGTGAGAACCCACTGATGACACAGACGAGTAGACAGAAACCATACATTGCAGTTTGGGGTTGTCACAAATTGTGAGAATAACATGCAAGTCTAACCTTGACAGCATTCTACCAAGTGGGGGATGCCAGTCACAAAAGGTGACTATGGATGTGGAGGAGGACAAACTCATGGACAGAAAGCAGACTGGTGACACCTGAGGATGGGGAAAATGTGACAGTTTATGGGTTTCCATTGAGGAGGATGAAGACATTCTGACATCGAGTCTTCCCAACTCCATTAACATAATGAAAATCATTAAAAACATTTATATTTTAACAGTATAAAGTGTATGGTGGTGAATACATAATAATAAAAAACTGTTGAATATTTAAAAGTCGAAGTTCTACTGGCACTGCAAAGAACACTAGTAGTAAAAACAAAACAAAAACAATTGCTTGCTGGCAAACAAGGCTGCACAAAAGTCAACACCCAGGCTGCTTGGATTGCCCTGTCTGGTGGCAGGTGGCTCCACATGGCACACACTTGCCAGTTCCCAGGATTCAGGTGCTGTGCACACCTGAGGCAGTGGGCCTGCAGACAGGCCAGTCCCCAGAGTGTCCAGGACAAGGATGAACAGATGGATGGAAGGATGGACAGATGTATGTATGTATGTATGTATGGATGGATGGATGGATAATGGATGGATAATGGATGGATAATGGTGAACAATCTAGGGCCAAGGGTCCCCACAAGTGAGTGATCTCAGAGTCCAGTGAGCAAGGGGAAGATTCACAGAGAAGCATGTGGGGTGTGTGTAGGGCACAGCACAGGATTACTCTCCATCTGAATTTTCTGTGTGTGCAGATGTGCACAGTTGCATCACCCTAAGTCCAACTTCTGAGATCTGTTTATGTTCAGCGAGATCTGAGAGGCTGGGGTGATGCGTACTTTTGTCACAGGGGTAACAAGTGGTGCTTCCCTTCCATTACATTCAAAGTAAACAAAGATGGCAATAGCTTTAAACGTACCTTTAGTCGAAAGCAGACCAGCCCCAGAGTGACTTCTGCACAGATCTCAAAGCGGGGATCCTGCTGCACCAATGACTCAAACTCCCGGGACAGCTGTACATGCTGGGGAGGGGAGGGGAGCTGCCTGAGTTCCTGCCACCACTTATCCAGAGTCTAGCCACCACTCACAGCACATCTTGCATTTTATCCATGAACTTTTAACTCAAGTGTTTATGTCTCCACCACAGCTGTTCCACACAGGCCGTTCAGGTAGAAGCATCAATATCTTTGTGAAAACACCAGCCACCACTTTCTTCTGTCTACCCTACTAAAGCCATCTTGTATACTTTTAGGTTAAAGACTTAGTAGAGATATTTGAATATTCTAAAAGGATAGTGGCTAACATCTATGGAGTAGCTCCTTTGGGCTAGCCAAGGGTTCAGAGTCTTACCACCGTGTCTTTCTCATGGTAGTCCAACACGGTGAGACACTGATTGTACTCATTTTGCAGATAAGTAAGGAAGCTGAGGCTGTGGTTCTAAAGCAGTTGCCTGACATCAAACCCTCAGTTGGGCAGCTGCTATGACTGAACCATCCTATCTAATTTCTAGGAGTTTAGAGAGTTCAGAGCTGATTCAAGTGTTATGTGATCTGAGAACAGGCTCTCAAGGTCTAGGTGAATGTCTCTCCCATTCTGAACCCAGGTGCCCCACACTCACTTGCAGGTGCTCCAGGGGTATCTGAGCAGAAGCACTCAGCTGGCAGTGTTGTTGGGCCTGAGATATCGTGAGCCGTTCCCAGTCGCTGGCACATAATAAACCTGCATCGCTAGAGGGCGCCAAAGACCTGGGACTGGTGGTGATTGTCCACAGCTGGATTCAGACCAGGGCCTCATCTGCCTTGTGTTTTAACATAAACAGCTTAATCACATCCAGTTTTGTCTGAGCTGAAAGTTGGCATCATTACGGAGCAATAAACCACTAGTTTTCCCCCTTTTTCCAAAGAAGCAGAATCCTCCCACATGACAATGCTCTCCAGTGGGGAGAACCAAAAACTCTCACATGGTCCTTTCCTAGTTACATCCATCGAACAGATTCTCAGATAACTTTATGGCTCCCTTGTTTGTCACAGCAGCCTTGTAAGGCAGACAGATGCCATTGTGTGGTTTGCCCAGCACCTGTGAATAGATGACTGCCACCTGCCTGTCACAAAAGGGCAGCCTGGGGATATCTATCCTGCCCAGAGCCACATAGCTGCTAAACCACAGCCCTGGGACTTAAAAGGAAAGGCTGGCTATTTCCCCATCACTGGAGCAGGGGTGCCCCATTCCTGGGAGGCCTGTCTTGTCCATAGAGTTGGAGCCACAGCTGGGACAGACCTTAGGGCCAGGCTACCAGTGGAGAAGAGCAGCTGGCTAACTGGACGGGCCTATGCAGACCCAGAACACATACATGCCGGTGTCCTCCATTTTAAAAAAAGCAGAGATTGGAGGAGATGGGGTGATCACATTTTCAAACTTTTGAAGAGAGGTTGCTGGGACCTACTCCAGAGGAGTCAGGTCACACCTGTGCGGTTGGTCGGGGCTTGAAAAACACAGGGCAGTGCCGATGACGCCTCTCCTACCCAACTCTAAGACCCTCCTTTTTTGGAGAAAACACGTGCTCTCACTATTGCCATCGTTGACTGAATGTCGATGTCACTGAGATGTAGCTAAAGTGACAGATATGTAGCATTTTTACATGCACACTCCTCAAGCTGAGAACCTGCTCTTTTTTGAAGTACTGAAAAGATCCACAATCACAATCATGCACACACCATCCAGCCTTCCTCACATATTTGCTTAGACATCTTAGTTCACTTCTACATTTCCCAAGACCTCCCTAACTTCCCCAAGTACATAATGAGAACAGTCACCTTGCGGATATAAGCTTGCAGTCCCTTGACTCCATACATCCTAAAAACAAACCACATTTTCAAAGAGCGGAATCTTCGACCCAGGGGTAGCTGCCAGTGCTGAAAGGAAATATCAAATCAGTAGGAATGTGAGGGTGGGTTTCCTTTTTTTGACTCTTTGGTCCATCGTTTCCCACGGGACATCTGGTTACCCAAGGCCACCCCCTCCACTGCCAGGACCCTTTGTCTTAGATGGCAGAGTCAACAGTGGAATGAGCAGCTGGACAGCTTTTGGCAAAGCTCTGAAACAGATGGGGATAAAGCTGCTGGTGGGGAGGCACTGGGGCTCAATGAGCTGGCAAGAGGGGGCCACAGTGTCACTGGCCAGCTACATATGAGAGGACAGTGAGGATGTGGCCCTGCCCTAGAGTTTCTGGGGTCTCTCACCTCTGGGAAGAAGCGGGGCCATGCCCACACCCTCTGCTGTGTGTCTCAGTGCTATTCCAAACCCTTTTCCAGAGCTCATTGAACCCAGCCCTGCTGCCAGCTGTCAAAGGACCTGCAGGACCATCTCACTAGAAATACATCTGACAACATGTGGGTCCTCAAATAAACTTTCCCTGACCTGTCAGCCTCCTGGTGCTCCACATCCCCTGTGACTCTCGAATGGTGGTATATGTACTAACCCAAACAAGGAAGGGCACTTGAAAAGAGGATCACTGGGGCCATCTACTCCAAGTAGTGGTTTAAAATTCACTCTAAAAGCTGAACTATCA
Source organism: Solenodon paradoxus (assembly GCA_004363575.1). NCBI lineage: Eukaryota > Metazoa > Chordata > Mammalia > Eulipotyphla > Solenodontidae > Solenodon > Solenodon paradoxus. The sequence goes on along the minus strand of RJWH01000006.1, from coordinate 3,227,235 downwards.
GAGGTGCCTATATGCATCAAAAGGGACAACTGCAGCTACCTCCTACCTAAGATAACAGAATTGTCACCATGTCTGGTTAAAAGCCTCTTGGGTGTGCAGAGGGTGGGGCTGTAAGAAAGGGAGAAGGCACATGTGTCTGAGGAAGGCATGGAAGGAAGAATACTTATAAGGCAAAACTGGTGACTCAAGCACTTTGCATGTCCTGGGGCCTCGGAACAGGCTCCCACATCATGCCCCTGCTCACTGACCGAACCTGTCCCACTGATAACCGAACCTGCCCCACTGACCTCCCCTACCTCTTGAAGGCTATGTGCATCCATTTGTAAGAGACCTTATGCTCCAAAACAACCCCAACCTCTTCATCAATCCTGAAAAAGGGTCATTTGTTCATCATCACCTAGGAAATATATGCTGGGACTATACTAATTATCACCCTGGACTCTTTCTAGGAGGAGCAGCAGAATAAAGGAACCTCATAACCCAGGCAGACATGGATGGTGGCTGTCAAAATGCTTCACACCTGCCTGGGAACCATCCTTAAAAAGAACAGGTGACAAAGCAAAGGAGCTGCACAGGACATCAGCTCATAACCTGCCTGCATCCCTCAATGCCCAGGACTTCATCCTCCTCAAGGATAAGAAATGGCACCCTGAGAAGCTGGAGCATCTGAGGTCTAGTGGAGGAGTGGGGACATCTTCCCTTTGGAAACAGAATGAGAGGGGAACAGCCATGTTCCAGAAACGGCCATGAGAAGGGAGTGAGGTATCTGAGTTCTGTCTCCAAAGAGCAGCTCCTCATAGTGGCTGCCATCTCAGCACTTCTTTGCTCTGACTCTTTATCCTCTCTCCGCCTAGGATGCAGGCTCCAGGGACATAGGCATCAACACTTCCTCCTAACCCAAGACCTGCAACTGCAGGCTCAGCAGAGCTGCCCCCATCCCACCTGGTCCGGCTTGCTAGTTACAACCAGTTAGAAATTGTCCTCTAGTGGGGCCCAATCACAAGAGGAGCAGGGGGCAGCTGGAGGAACAGCCCATGTTGCTCCCAGTCCTGCATTGGGGTTTTGGACCATCAGAGAGACAGAAGTTCTCCTTACCCGGTAGTCAGTGATCAGCCCTGAAAAAGAGAAGGAAAGAGAAGAAAACAAAACCATTAGATATGTTGACACCTAATTCTTCTCACCTTCCCATATCCTACTCATGTCCTGGGCCACTGGGAGGACACTGAGGGTGGTTGGGTGTTCTCTGTGGTTCTTTTTGAGATAAGAGATTCAAAGGAAGCCTGTGAGAGCAGGTGCCTAGAGCATGATTGAAAGTGCTGAATTAGGAATGGTTTCCCGTGGTCACCCACAGCAGTTTATAAGCACAGACATCTTAGCTCTCTTCCAGTGCCCAGTGGCAAATTGACAGTCAGATGTCCAGCCTTCACCTTTCACTTGTTATTGCATAGGAAAGTGCATTTGTGGTATAAAGAAAGATTAGAATATAAAATAAGACTCAAACTTCTGATGCATGTTCATCTCCATATTCCAGATCTTAGTCCAGTGTCTGAGTAGAGTAGACATGGTTGGGCATCTGCTGAGTTTATTTCATTATCCTGGATTCAGTGGCTTCACAGCAGTCACAGGTATTGCTGGTTTCTGTGTATGAGACCGTACATCCCAGGGTAATATAAGAAAAGAACACTGGATGAAGAATTCTACATGGTGATCCTGGGCAAGGAACCAGGTGGAATTATGAAGATGAGCACAACCCTGTGTTTGAACATCTGATCCTCTAATGTAATTCAGGAGAGGCATGTTGGGGTTCCTGAATGTCCCCCACTTCCAGGTAAGAGTGGCTGGCATGGCTATAGCAGGCCCTAGCTGTGGGCATCTGTCCACTTAATGTCATCCACCCTGACAGATTGCTAAGACCCACTATGAAGATGGGTCTGTGCTATACTAACAAGAAAATCCAGATATGAGTCCCTAATAACCAGGTGCGAGGAGAAACCAGGCCTGTTCTCCATGGGAATCATAAGATGACTGAGGGGTAGACCATGTAGGGTCACCTTTCTGATTTTATGAGTGACCCTGAGATGAAAACCCAAGGTCACATAGACGTTGTCAATTGCCAACCAATATATTAAACATACACTAGCAACATGGTCATTAGAAGGAACCTAGCCAGGACAAGCAGAAATAAAATAGTTCCACCCAGAGCACATTGGGCAAGTAATAGATCCTCAGTTTATCTCACTGGACTGTGTTTCACTACAATAGTCACTAATCACTCATGCTATTTAGATTTAATTAAAGTTCACTAAAATGTAAAATACAGGTCTCCAGTGGAACTAGTCACTTCAAGTGCTCTGTATCCACGTGTGGTGAAGCGGCCACCACACAAGACAGTGTGGAACAGAGAACACTGTAGAAAACTCGAGTGGAGAATACAACCGAACGTGTCAGTAAAAGGATTCAGACACAGGAAGATCTGTATCAGGCAACATGATTATCAGAAAGAGGAGGCCCTTTGCCCTCACGGCTTCACTGGACCAGTGTCCCACATGAGCAAGTGAGTGTTCTTATGGCATCAGGTAGGTTTCTAAGAGGGAAGCCCTAACAGGTAGATTTCAGGGATCCAGAACAATTTGGCCGAGGAGATCTGGCAGGAAGGCCCGCATACATTTTGCTTGATAAGAATCTCATTTGAGTCATAGATTCCCTTGTTAATCAATGGATTTACTATGTAGAGATCAGGAAGATAGTAATAGGTGGGGAAAGCAGGCACTGGAGGGCATCTCAAAGAAATCTGGATTTCTACCCCAGACTCTTCAGAGTCCCACCTGTACTCTCCTAGGACTTGGTGCTTGACCAGGGCCCAAGGGAAGGACAGACCCTGTGAAATGCAGTTTGGCTTTAGAGGATGGAGATGTAGGAGGGGGTTTCCTGAGGAGGCCCCGATGCCCTTCTCCGGGGCCTTCCCACAGGGGAAGATATTCTTCTCACCACTACTCTGTCACCTCTGGGGGCCCCTCTTCACCCTGACCATCAGGAAGCACATGGTCATCCTACAGGCCAGCCCTTGTCACTTGTATCCTGCTGCTGCTCAGGGAGTCCACTCCAGCTCAATGAGACTTTTCAGCTGGGCACAGGCACCCTCCCTGTGGCACACAGGGCCAGGTGAGGGGAGCAGGTGTCCTAATGAAAGATGTGCGGTCCCTGCCCCACCTTGTCCTTTCTCTGCACCTCCATCCCTCAGCCCAACTCTCTTTGTGTCCTTTCCCCTGGCTTCTTTGGCACACCAGGATGCGAGCTCTCATCCAGAGGGACACCAGTATAGACACGATCTTAAGGATTACTGATGGAATATATTCCCTCCCGCACCAACCTGGATGAAAACCATCCCGGCTGTCCTCGCCTTGCAGCTCCTGCACTGAGAAATTCTGTAGTGGGGACCCCAGTGAGGCAGCTCAGGGCACCACCACCACCAGGAAGAGGGACAGAGTGGGGCACACTTCTTCCTGTGACAACATGCTACAAACAGAAGGCTGGTACGCACCTGAGTCCTGATGGCTGTGTTTCAGGTATACAGGGTCCAGTTTGAAGGCTCCAGTTAGGTCTTTTCTTCTTTTCACCCTGGTGTAGAAGACAGAGAAAGGGCTTGGTAAGGATGGATGCTGCTTCCACGTGCCCTGCTCCCTCCTGGCTCAGCTCAAGCACCTGCGTGGGGACTAGTCCCTAAGCCCTGCTCTGCACACATACTCCACCCACCTCAAAACTGTCACTTCCAGAGCTCCAATCACCTAGCAGGGAGCAGAGTATAATAAAAATAAACATTTGGTCTTTATCCCAGATTCCTGGCACACAGGGCCATAAAATCTTTGAAATCTCTGGAGTGATAAGAGTGTCTCTCACATACTAGTCTACTGCATATTAATGAGATGGCAGGTTCTGGGCCCTAGACAGCATCAGAAGAGTCTGGTTGCCTGAAAACCCCAGTCTGGATTGGAGGATGGAGCTTCGAGCCCCATCCACAATCTCTGGGGAGGGGAAACGGCTGAAGATTGAGTTAATCACCCAGGGCCAAGGAGAGAATTAATCATACCTATGCGATGAAACCTCTGTAGAAATCCAAATGATTGGATTCAGAGAGCTTTTGGGAATACTGGATACAGAGTAAGCTGGGGGCAGTGAGGAGGACAAGAGGATCTGTGCCCCCTTCACACCATGTACCTTGTCCAACGCATGGTATCCACTGGGCTGCTCATTTGCATCCTTTATCTTAAAATCTCATACACGTGGCAAAGCGCTTTCTTGAGTTCTATAAGTTGTTTTAGCAAATGATTGGACCCAAACAGAGGCCTCACGGTAGGAAGATCACGTCCTGTGTGATGCCTGCTATGCCCAGAACCCAATCCTTTTATACTATTTGTCTCGTGGAACAAGCTATGTGATAATCATTCTAATAACTCAGCTCAAGACTCTCACTTGGGCTGGGATTTGAGGGTCTGCGTTTTATGATAATTGCCTCTCCGCCTCGTTTGGCAGCATGGGTACCATCTCAAAGCAATTTTGTGGCAAATAGAGTGTCCTGGGGGAAAAACATTAGACTGACAGTAGCTTAGGCTTGAAGGCAGAGATAATGCGAGAGTCCCTCAGTGTTTCAGGTACGCAGTGAGCACGAAGTAGGGATGCCAGGGGGTGACTCACCAAAGAGGAGAGGGGAAAAGGGTTAGGCTGGTATGTGAAAGGAAGCTGAGGTGTTTCTCTTCAAAGGATTAAAAAAGACAGACCGTATCTGTGAGTACTAACTGTCTAATGCACACTAGGATCCTTCTGTTACAGCACTGACAGGTGTATACAGGTATTCTGTTGTTATGAGCATTACGTGAAGAGTCACTGGTGAATTTCCTTGAGTCTCTCTGTATTGGGGACACACTGTGCCTACCTTCAAAGAGGGCACAATGAAAGAGAAATGGGTGGAAATAAAATCATTTTAAGGCTCTCAGTAGAACTCTTCTTTTCATAAATGCTGCTATCCTCTGACTGTCACCAATGGCCTAGATGATTTTTTTAACTTTAAAATACTATGTAGTATTAAAAGCCAGCAAAAGGTATACAGAACAATGTATTGGTCATGCTGCTTATGAAGGAGAACTTGCCAGCACTGTTGGTTTATCGCCATCACAGACAGAACATGGGCTTCCCATGCCCCAGGAATCCACACAATTTTCTGCACCAGTTCATCCCTAAGTAATCCATGGTGCTGTTCTTCACATTTCTAAACACAACATACACTTAAGCTTTTTAAACATAAACATACCACTCTCTGTTTTTCTACAAATTGTTTTTTCTTTCAGAAATATACCCATGAGTTTTCTCCCTTCCTCCCGTATTCATTATTTTCACTGCCTTACTGGATTCTACTGCACTAGGCTGACCATATGTAACATTTTAAACAAGACAGTGCCTATTTTCTTTTTCTTATTCTCCGGCTGCCCCATTGTTGTAATATAAATGTCAGTTTTGTCCCATTTTTAATAAGCCAGGGTTATTTTTAACACGGGGCAAAAGGGGCAGTTTAGTTGCCCCAGGAGCAAGTCTGTTGAGGGAGCCCTAAAGCAGCTGCGCCTTTTGTCCCACGTTAAAGACAGCCCTTGCCAGCACTGACTACAGCAGGCCTTGCTGGCTACTGTTGTTCCTGCCCCTGTGAGGGGACAGGAGCCCTGGGAAGAAGATTCCCCCTCACCTTGAGCACGCCTATTTCTTTAAAGGGAGTAGAACACCGCAGTGTGGTCCAGCCCTAAGTAAGTGCTATCGGGGTTATTTCTGGCACTTTGGGGATTATTTCTTGCACTGTAGGAATTATTGGGTGTTTCTGGCACTGGAATGGTTGAAAAGGCGTGTGTTTTAGGCAGGGCATTTAGAGCAGGGCTTACAGGGGAGCCGAATTTGATTTTCATCTAAATGCCAAAAGTCCTTGCACCAGCCCTGGCCCTTTGTTTCAAGTCCCCAGAACACATGCCATTACTATGCAATCACCAATCAGCATGCTACTTATTTGTTGCTGGCCTGACTGCTCTGCTCCTGCTTGTAGGGCCTGAGCCCCTCCCCTCCCCTTAGTCACTAGTGCACAGCCTCCTGTTTTTGCTATCCCAGGGTCCCACTTTTGTCTCAAGGAAATATGGTCTGCCTATACTGCATGGGCAGTTTCCTGTGTGTCCCTCCTCCCAACGATGGTTAGACATCTGTGTTGCAGAGACATTCCTGGTGACCTGGGAAGGACAGTCTCTGACACACGTGTCTCCACTGGGATGGCTGAGGACAACTCCCCCACAGCCTGGTGCCGTGCAGCACTCAGTTCTCCAGGGCTGTCCTAACCACCACTTAGTGTGGCGGTAATGATTGTCCACAAGCAACAGTGCTTCCTTGTGATTTACGTTTGCATTTCTGGTTACTGATGAAGGTGAGTACATTTGCATTTATTGAAAGGTCACTCATGTTTCCCCTTTGATAAGGACATTTTTAGTCCTTTTTCTATTGAGTCGGATGCCTCAGGACCGTACAATGGATTGTGGAAATTCCATCACATTACTAATGAGCATTGAAATATGTGGGCGCTTCTGAGCACTCTCTTCCATTTCTGACCTTTGTGCTGACTGCTGTGGCTTCACTTGCAGGTTGATGTTGGAGGGGGCGTGGTCCCCACCATAATGATCTTTCCTATTCACTGGGCTATTCTGGGCTAGTAGAAATAATAAGCTTAGTTTTGGCGAGTCCTACAAAAATGCCCCTTCTGGACATTTATTAGAATTGCACTGATGTCTGCCATGAGCTCCCCATCCATGGAATAACATGCTATCAATCTAGTGAGGACTTCTGGAATGGCTTCCAAAATATTGTGTTCTTTTCTTCATAAATTCCCACACAGGTTTTAATATATTTATACATAGTAACCTTATATCATTTCTTTCTTTTTTAAAAATTACATGTTTTGTTTATTGTGTCTATGAAAAATGCAACTTAAATATGTAAATCTGGAAGTCTTGTTAAGTTCACTTGTTAATAATACTTCCATGGAAGATCCTCTTTTTCTTGTCACATCATCTGAGTTATTTTACTTCTTTATTGTTTCATATTTTGCAGGTTAGGAGAGTACAATGTTGACTGAGAAGTGTGAACTATGAAAATTCTCAGCTTTTCCTGATTTTAAGGTAGTGTTGCTAATATTTCACCATTAAGAATAGGTTTGATGCACCCTAGTGGTGTAGTGGTTTAGTCAACTGCCTGCAGTCAAAGCTCAGGCCACATACACTCACAAGGACCCAGATTTGCATCCTGGGTTGGGGAAAACAACTAAGATATACAACTAAACAAAATAAAAAGTGCTTCTACCTCTTCTCTCCTCCTGTCCGCCTGCTTACTTGTTCTTTATTCCTTCTTGTACCTCTCCTTTTAAAAAAATGCTGAATCTAATGTGTCCATTTAAGAATAGATTAGGACTTCTGGTCAAGATGATGACTTGGTAGGAGTGAGACTCACATCTTCCCACAGAGCAACTAAGAATCACCTATTTTCCAGAAAGAAACACTGAAGAAAAGCAGGCACAGACACTGTAGATACACAGCAGCATCTGTGACAACAGGATAGGTAAAAATGTCTGGGTTGAGAGCTACACTGCAGACTCAGACTCAGAATTCTGACTGTGGCATAGAGGGTAAAACCAGCCCTCCCAGGAATCCTGAAAACAGCAGACAGCCCGCTTGGCCCTGCAGGATGAAGACATGGAGCCTGGACAAGGGTCTAGGCACAGGGCAGAAAGAGGAGCAGTGTCCTGATGGTTTCAACAGGACACCCAGTGAGAAAATTACACTGGGCACTGCCATAACCGGAAGGCAGCTAGGGGAGTCACCCCCACCATGCCTTCCCTCTGCCCCCTGCCCCACCCCCAGCCACATTGCCCCAGAGCCATAGGACCCTCCCACCATCAATCCCCCAAACTCCAGCCCCACAGACTGAACTTTCAGGCGGCAACAGAGGACCCACATAAGAACTTCAGCAAATCCAACCAGTGGTGACACCAGAAAACTCAAGAAATAACCAATGTCAAACCAAGATCTAGGTTTACTCAGTGCAAGTCAATACTCCTACACAAGGCCATCACTGCAGGGAAACCTAATCCACAGAAGCAAACAGAATGTAAACAAAGCAAAGACATAGAGAAACACATGTGAAATGATAGATCCAATCAAAAACCCGGGGGAAAATCTGAATATAACCTACATATGCAAATTACCTAGGAAAAATAAGTTTAATGTCATTTTCTTGGCAGGGTCTTTTAAGTCAAAATAAGAATATTCTTCTCTGTTCCTATTTTGATAAGAGTTTTTACCCTACAAGGGTATAAAATTTTACCTAATGCTTTTCCTGCTTCTAATATGATGAAAATTTTTTCTCCTTTACTATTAACACAGTAACATTGTAAAATTTCTAATTTTTAAAATCATCTTTGTACATTTGGAATGAAGATATTTTGGTTATAATATACTATGACTTTTTAACATCATTAAATTTTATTTGCTAATGTTTGACTTAGAATTTTCACATTTAAGATTGGAGGCTGATGTTATTCCTGGTATTTTTAAAAACCTCTTCAGTATCTATGATTATTCTATGTCAGCCTTGTTGCTCTGTTCTTTCTCTCTCTTTCTGCCCATCTCTCTAGGGGTCATATATTACACAGGCAAGTTGAGGACCAGCGGGTGTTCTGCCACTCTGTTCTGCCAGGTTCTTAGCTTCTTTTCATGAAGTCTCTCAACTTTCATTGTCTCCTTCCTTTTATGTCTTAGAGTTTATTCTCTTGCTGTTTTTTAGCTTCATTTGGGTCCTTAGATCATTATTACCTGAGCCCCTCTTTCCTATTCAAATCTGTTCTCTAAGAATGACTTCAGCTGGGCACCTTAAGTTCTGAGGCTTTCTGCTCATGGTTCTTAATATTTCTAACTTTCATTTATACTTTATTCACTGATCCATAACTCTAGTGGAACTGTGGTGGTCTGCTCCTCAGTACTCAGGTACTAACTTGGCTTTATCATGTAAAGTTTAACAGTATTATAACGAGAAAGACTGAATTTGAACAAGCAAACAAATAACTATGCTCACACACACTCAGAAACTTTCTCTCCAAGTATCAAGAGTCTTCTCTCATGGAATTGGCCTAGGGTGAGATAGTCTTCTCCTGTCACTACACACATTTCTGAGGTATGAATCTGAGGGAAGAGGGGAAGGACTCTTGCCCATGTGTTGTGTTAAAAGTGAGTCTTCTTAAATTTTCTTTAAAAATTCTGCAATCCTGTTGAGTCCTAGTGGCTTAGCAGTTAAATCTGCAGTCTTTGACCAGCACAATCCACATGTATCTGAAAGATCCTGAGTTAGGGAAAACAACCAAGATGAACAACTAAATTAAAAACAAAAAACTACAATCTGAATACTTCTCACTGTGAAAGGAGCTAATGTAGCATAGCTATTTGCCAGTGTCAGCAATGCTAGAAGGGACTCATGAGTAACAGGGAACTGGGGCCAAGTTGTGAAGAAATAAAAGGATATGTAGAAAATTGTGCATTAATGGCTCTAATATCAGTTCTAGGATCAAAACTAGAGTGATTATCAATATTCCAAAGTAACTGAATTATTAAAAACTCCAATATTACAGGAGTGTACAAGAGCTATAAAAACTATTTGTGATAAAATTTTATTTTATTAGGAAAAATTCTAAGGTAGATAAAACATGTCTGTAGAATTTGGACTTTCTTTGGAGAATTATCTGATATTAAAGGGACATGAAGATCTGAGCAGAATGGTTCATATTTACATATAAATGATTCAAAATATCAAGTGAACAATAAAAAGCTTATAAACAGAATAATGAAACCATTATAAAATGTATTTACTGTGCTTGTAATGATTGCAAATTTTGGAAACTTCAATTATCTTGTCCATTTCAATATTTAGAGGGTATAACCAATGTGTTTACTTTAAATTGTGGACTAACCATTGGTAAAATTTCATTAAACAAAAAAGAGACACTTCTTATTTTAAGGACTACAAAAAAAGTCAGAGAGCACAGTTAAAAAGACCCATTTATAGCTTGTTGATTGTATGAGCAAGATTTTTAAACACATCTATAAAAAATTCACTTCTTAGGATGCTTATTTGCTTAATTCCAACTTTTAGGAGTGTAGAGAGTGTTTTCGGTTTCTGAAATTTGTGGTTACAAGTACCTTATTGCCCATGATTGATAGACTAAGGGCAGCTTACTTTGCTGACACTGTCTCTTTGACCAGCAAAGCATATGTGTGAGTCCACAGATATTCAAGACAGTGCAAAACAGCCTCTGCGTAGATGCTCAGACTCCATTCTCTCTCCAATGCTTATCATCATTCTGAGACTCTGCCTATCCCTCCATCCTCCACAGACAAGCGGGCTCTCCCTGCTGGATCTCACAGGCTCAGGTGAGTTGGGTGGTGCCTTGCCAACAAGACAGGGATGCTGAGGTCCACCTCTCTGCCTTGGATACACATATTCTACTTGTCTGGGCAAAAATTCTACTTTCAACATTCAGAGAGACAGTGGAACCAATGACAACTCAAACCAAAGTCAAAACATGGATTGGGATGTGACTTTCCTTCTTCACAATAAAAAAGAAACTCTCATTCTCCAGTTTCTTCTGGACCTAGCCAGAGCAGCTCACTTGTGTTTATGTGCTTCCTTTCATTTATATGTGTGCATGTACAATGTGTGTCACTTCAGGTGTGCGTTCTCGGTTTGCATCCTTGAAATACATATCTTGCATCTGAGTCTTTTCATTCATTTCTAGTCCTTAAAAGCTCACCCTTTTGCCATTAGAATTGCCTCTGTGGCTCTGGTGGGGATACTGCATCTGTAAGAATATTTAAGAAACATCTCAGGTTTCCTGGTGCCTCATCCCTAAAATAGGAACAGCAATTCCTACACCAGCAAAGCTGTGGTCAGATAAAATCAGATGACATAGGATAAAGAAATGTGCTACCTAAAAGCAGGCAGATTTCAAGTGTGAAGTCTGTATGAGGAGCCCTATTGTTGCAGTAACTATAGCAATAGGGTGCTCCTTGATGTGGATTTAGATGCATTCCCTCTTCGGGGGAATTCTCTTCAGATAGCTCCACAGTTAGGTTTTTATCTTACTTCTGTATGGAATTCACTTTGTTTGTAGAATTTCTTCAAACCAGATGTGCTGGTGAGCAACTCTAATCTTTAATGCATGATCTGGGAGCCTGGCAAACTTGTATGCATGGGGCCTGATTGGTCACTGGGTTGAGTCTAGAGGCCACTGGGCTGAGCAAGGGACTGTGTATGCTGCCCAGCTCCAGCAACCTACAGAATGGGTACAGAAGGCTCCCATTCTTTCCTGATACTAGAAAGCTGCATGCTTATGTAAACACATGAACTTTTAAATTGATTTTGCTGTTTTGTGTACCCTTCTGCCTCAGGGCCTTTGCACTAACCTGTCTCTCTTTCCTCAGGTACTAGCACAATGTATTCCTTCACCATTTGAGTTCCTCTGTCCAATGCCACATTACCACACAGACTTTCCCTGGCCCCTCGGTTTCTGTCAATTGACTATGAATGAGCACGTCTCCTTGCCTTCCAGCTCCCAGTCACTTCCCATGCTTCTCCCTGAACCTCTCTCCTATCTCTTCCCAAGTCTCTTCCCCACACTTCTTTATCCATAGATCTCCAGCTGCACTGGCCTCTAATGAATTTTTTTGAGTCTCAGTTTGCTTTGGTCATACTTTATTTACTGGTGACTGATCCCAAAGCAGCGGCTCCTATAGCCCAGAGATGACAGATGGCACAATGGGACATGCCACAGACCTCAGAATCAAGTCACCTCTGATTTTGTCCTCCTGGTGGTTCTTGGTCTGCGTGGACCAGCTCCTGGGTGAGTTCTGACTGGGTGCATGCAGGTTCTTGTGCCAAGCCCTCTGCAGGGCAAAACTAAGGACACCCTCACATAAAAGATGGTAAGAATCATGTAGGAAAACAGGGAGGGGTTTAGTAAGAGCAAATGAAAACAGACATCTGATAAGAATCAATTAAACAAATCAGGAGACAATGATAGAATTAAGATGACAAGTTTTTAAACAAGGTAACCTGATTTAAGTTCCTAAGTATTCACTGTATAGCTTTAACTAGTTATTTCTTAACAGCAATTTATGGGTGAATTGTGTTCCTGACCCCAAATTCATTTGTTGAAGTGCTAATCCTTCTGGACCCTGGAATGTGGTTGCATTTGGAGAGAGACTATGAAGTCAAAATGAGATCATATGTCATTTTAACTAATCCCACCTGACTTGTGTCCTTGTAGGAGATGGAGATGAGGACAGAGAACACACACTCAGTTCCAAAACTCCTAGATCACATTCCTGCATCACCTTAGACTCTGTGATAGGCTCCAGTCATCTCTCCACACCCCCAACCAGATAAGCATGTTTTCTCTCATCGTTAACCTGTTCACTAGCTTTCTGACCAAGGACAAGATGCTGCATTTATCATCTTCATCTTCACCACCCAATCTCAGCACTGGGTTATAGATGGGTGTTCCAAAATACTTCTAGAGCCTATACCTTCAGCTTCCCATGTGTAAGGGGAGGCAATGAGGGGGTCCAGTGGCTTCCATGAAATAAAGGGCATAGTAGGGAATCTGCACTGACCAGTGCCCATTAAACATCTATTTCTGATGTTTTTATTTTATTCGGGTAATGACTAAAACATGGTAGTACAGCCTGAGCCCCTGCCCTAGTCAGCACTGCCTACCTCTGTACCTTTGGTCGCTGGTCACCATACCCTACTCTCAACAGTCCTCAGCTCATCTGTCCAGCCTGGAACCCTGCTGCCTCTGGGAAGTGCTCCCTGACCTGGACCTGCAATCTGACTTCCCACTCCCGAGAGTCTCTGCTGGATACTCAGCAGGACATTTCGATCTGAATGAAAATTCAGAAAAAGGAATTTTTTTGCACATACTGTATAAACTAACCTTCAAGTGTTCCACCTCTGATAAAATAGAAAACACAGCCACAAGACTACAGAAGCATACTAACATTCAGAAAAGCTGCAGCTCTTATAAATCTGTATCAGTATTTCAGATATTCATTCAGTTATGTGTGAAATGCCCATATACGAACTGGCATAGAGGGAACAAGGGAATGAAGGTGTTAACATAGTGGTGGATAACAGGTACTAGAACTCCGGTGATATGGGAAGTGTGAAATACACAAGACCTGAAAACCATATGTCAATGTAAATAAAATAAATAATAAAAAAGAAAAGGTAGTAATATAATTTTTAAAAACCCACATGTCAAAAGTTTGGGCAAAGACTGACAGAAAAGAATTTGATTTGGACACAAGTAAAGCACTGAACATGTAGGCTCTCTTTAGATAAACTAGTTAAAAGGTAAATGGGAGGACTGGCTTTTGTTGGCTACCATGAGACTAGTCTTATCTTTCTAAGATGAGAAAACATTAATTTAACTACTCAACAAGTTTGCATAAAGTTCATGCAAAGTATCCTGGTCCTAAGTTTCATTAGCCGACCTCTGATTAGAATGAACTAGAAATAAATTGGTGCTGCCATACCACTCCCAGTCATTATTTCTTTAAATGCACTTGATGTGATAGAATCACTTCAATTTTGAGTTCTTTTTCTTGCTCTAAGCAGAACCAACGTGATCATGACTCTGCTATTACAAATTTCCAGATGACTTCTTAGGAAAGAGGATTTGATTTATTTTTCCTTAGCAAATGCTTTTTAAGCATTTAGACTTAGATCTGTTAGGCATCCAAGAATAAAAACAGAAGCAACTGAATTAGAAATAGGTACTGAAATTTCCTTGCACATGTTCCTTGATTGTGCAAGATAAATTATTGGCTTTCTTATTAGTCTTCTCTTTTCTTGTACCAATATACTGCAATAATATACTCTAAATACAGTTCACAACCAGAGTAAGATTTATCATAAAATTCCATTATGATTCAGAAGTGGACACAACAGTGAGTGAGCCCGTTGGATGCTCACCTGTCGTTTCAAAAAGACACTTCCTGCAGATAGTGGGAACCAGCTAACGGACACTAGTGAAGGTAAACTTACCACATGGCCGAGCAGTCGAAATTCACCAAAAGCCATTTGTGGGGATTGAAGTTAAATGAATCTGCAAACTGCCAAAGAATAACAGCAAAAAGAAGACATTTTAGTTACAAGTGGTTAGTTATAAAACAAGACCCAGCGCAATGAGCAGTGTTTTCTAACATGAAGCACAGGAGTCCTTGCAGGTTGAAGTCTGGGGCAGGACCCAGGGGTTGTGAGCTCTGGAGTACCCTGGGGCGACCACAAGACCAGCTGATCCTCTTTGTATCTGTTTCCAAGCTGGAATAACAAGCTATCCTTCATGAAACCTGAGGTTGAAACACAAAGGGAGGAGGCTAGCTTTGGAGCAGAAAATCAGCATTCGGTACAGGTCAACAGCTCACTCACTTTGGCCTGAATGGGGTTATCTGCTTTGAGGATAAGCCTTGAAATCTGAACCAGGAATTACCAGTACAGCTTCTGACATAGGAGTAGACGCTTCAGGGAGAGTAGGCTGTTGATATGTGGGTGGTGGTCCAGGAAATCCCATGTGATCTCACCATTCCACTTCTGGGTATTTACCCAAAAAACACAAAAACACTCATTTGCAGAGATATGTGCACCCCTATGTTTATTGTAGCCCTATTCATAATAGCTAAAAACTGAAAACTAGCTAAGTGCCCTATGTCAGGTGAATCGATAAAGATGGGGTGCATGCATACAATGAAACCCTGTCATTTGAATCAACATGGATGGATCCAGAAAGGATTATGCTAAGTGAAATAAGTCAAAAGAAGGATAGATAGCAGATGACCTCACACATAGGTGGAACATGAATAGACAAAGCAAAGGAATAGATGAAACAAAATCAATCCTTGGAACCTTGCAATAGAATGAGATTACCAACAGGGAATGAGATGGTGGGGGGTGGGGGTGGGGGGGGCAAGTCATGGCAGAGCCCACTGGACAGTGGTGAAGAACACTTGGTGATTTGGTGGAGGGCGGGTTGTTTTGATGTATAGCTGAGGAATTGAGAAACTGCATATATGGGGAACCTACACATGTGAGTTTATTTTAAAGTATAGAACTTAGTACAATAGAAAATAAAAACAAATACGAATGCCTACTCACTTTTGTCTGGCATATAGTAGATTATCAACAAATGTCCATTTCCACCCATCCCATCCCACTGCTAGAACTGCACCATAAAGATTTCATCAGGATTTTCTTAGTGGGTAAATTCAGCAAATGTCTAGCTCCCCTAGCCTCACAGGATGTTTCTGTCCTGTTTTCTTCCGACAATACACTTGATTAAGGCTTCAAGATGCAAAGTATAGCATTGCCCAAATCCAGCAGAACTGGGGAGGCCAAGACAGTGAAAAGGTGTTCCAAATCTGTTCTGATTCCCTGACACTTGTTGGGGACAAAAATAAAAAAAAGAATGCAAGGTGAAGACGACCATCAGCTGTCCAGGCTCCCTGCACAGAGGGGAAGATGCGTGGAGTCAGTTAGGATGTGCCGGGGGAGCGCCCATACAACCAAGCACCACTGGCATGAAGGTCATCAGGCTAAGGACCACAGTCCCAGCTGGCAGTTCTCAGGACTCTTCACTGGACACCTGTCCAGAAGGTGTTTGTGAAGAGTCAAATGTAGAATCTCACTCTTTTTGTGTTGAAAGAGCACAGGATTTGGAAGAAGAGTCCCAAGTCCTGGCCTTGGTGTTATGCTCTCAACTGAGAGCTCTTGGTACAGTGATTCCACGGGAATTTATGAATGAGGGGTTGGAATGAGATAGTCCTCAGAGCCTTCCTACTGAAAAATTCCTACTACTTAGCTGTTAATCCTAATTTGGTTATCACATTCAAATCAAGGGATGCATTCTATTATCCTTGGGTCATTCATAATATGCAGAATCCTGAAGATAATCCAGGATGGACTCTGACAAGGGCACAGAAATCTGTTTCTGTTCATCCTTGAGAGGTTGTGTGGCAGTGCTCCTGCTCTGAAACTGTAAGTCCAGTGCATTTTTAATCGGGAAAACCCATAGCTCTACTTTTCTTCATAAAATGAAATGTTATTAATAATATTTTATGTCAACTACTTTCAGTTTTGCAGAATGTGAAGTCCCATAAAATCTATCCACATTCTACTTCACATTCAAATAGAATCTTTGGAATAATCAGACTTTTCATTCACATGTGCTATGCTCAGAAATTATACTGATTTGGCTTATGAAATGCTTTATGCCTGTAGTTTCAACTTCATGAACTAGCAAAGTTCTCAGGGAGTATGAAGCTCATAAACAATGAGAAAGAGAAAATTTCATAACTAATCCACAGTCATCCGGGCTGGCCTCATTTTTCATTTGATTGGTTTTTCTATTAACCTTGATGTAATGGATTAACAATTCTTTCCATTCACAGAAATGCTTTTCTCTTTGTTTTTGAAGGCAACATCCAAGTTTGCCATGTCGTTAGCAGCATTGCAGGAGCACGTGAGTTAATCAGCAAACAGCTAGCTTTAGCTTATCAATTTTAGGGGACACCATATTTTTAAGCAGAAAATCAGAAATTTTACCTACCACGTGTGACCAACTGCCCAGTACGCTTTCACTGAACTCTTAGTGGTGAGTTTTTAAGTTTTCAAATGTGTGAATTCGTTTGTACCCGGAACAATGGACCGGAAACAACCAGGTGTAACTGGAGGCTCTGGGCAGGCTCGTCCAGGGTTAATGGAAGCAGAATTAAAAGCACAACTTCTACCAGGTTGAATCTCCTGAGCGAAGTCTGAAATCTCCCCAGGCGTGTTGCTCCTTTTCCAACTGGTTCCAGACAGGAGCACTGAAGAGGCAGCCAGAGGGCAAGGGCCAGTAGGCAGAGGGGGACATATTTGGTCAACTATTGGCAACCTCTCGGGGCACAGATTCATTTCCTTCTAGGTTTCAATAAAAGTAATTCTGAGAAAGAGACAGGAAATTACAAAAGTTTCATTTGTTGATAAAAGGGAACAAATGTTAAAGAAACACTCTGTTTGCTAGGTATTTTATTAGTTCCCTCCCAAGGGCTGATATGTTTAAACTTCTTTCGTTTCTCCATGGTGATAATTTCCTCCTGCTTACAGAGAGAAGTGTTCTTATCTCAAAGCAGAGCCACACAGGATATTATAGCCCCTTATCTGACTGGCAGAGCAGCGAGGCCCCCCACCAGGCAAGGAGAGTCAGAGCCTCCAACTCCAGAGGGAAATGGAAGGGACTCATTGTGGGGCTGCTGATAGGATCTCGCACATTGTTATTAGGCACCCTGTGAAAGATAAAACCTCTAGATGTCTGTTCACGGGGGAGAGAGTGATAGTAGGAAAAGATCATGAAACCCTAAACCTGCTACTTGGATTTCCAAGGGAGCATCTGGTCCCCTCCATGCTTTGGACAGGCAGGAAAGACCCCCCAGGAGGTTTTTTCTTCATGGCTAAGCACTAGACACCCACACAACTAATCAGAACCACAGAGGTGCTGGCACCCCAATATCAGAACTCCCCCAAAGACACCCAGAGGTCTTCGAAACTACCTGTAATCTTATTAGATCTAAGCCCCCAGACACAGTCAGTGCTCCATAAGTAATTATTGAACAGATGAGTGAAAAAGTCAATGAATGTGCGAGAGCTACAAACCCAAACACATTTTGCTCATTTTTTAATAAGAGGATTATTCTGCTCAAAGGTGGAAGGTATGTATTCGATACCACTGACACCCACTTTTCTGGTATTGTGGCATTTAGGAGACTTCAACTTTGTAATTAGAAAATGGATTGACAAGCATAACTTGAGAGTGGAGCGAGGTATCAAGGGGCAGTTTTCCAAGTCCTGGTGAAAAATAACAGTAGTATCTAATGCATGCACACTGCTTTCCGTGTGTCAGATGTTGCTTATAAGCCCTTTAAATATGATGAACTCCTCTGATCCTAACAAACACCCCTCCAAGGAGGGACCATTACTAAACTCATATGTGAAGGACAGCAAGAACACCTAACCTGCCTCAGGGTACATGGCTCGTTCTGGAGCAGAACTGGAGTTCAAACTAACAGAGACAGAGCCCTCAATCTCTGCACCACAGGGGAGGGCAGGCCTCATGAGTCACCCCCATATCCCGGGGAGAAAGTCCAGTTTCACAGCTGCTTGTCTTACTGTCTCCTTCCCGTGACTCACCTCCAAGGTCTACCTCTCCAGACCCTTAATTGCATTTACATCTGAATTTCTGGCAAGGAGGAGCTCCTGCCTCTGAACAATGGAACCTGCCTGAGTTTGAAATAGCATCAGAGCATAAGGTTGCCTGTCAGTGTTTTGTCTATCTCAGGTGACATTCCGCAGCCTGTGGAGAATATTTTGATCCATTTATTGATCAACAATTTTGATGGCTATTTCACAATAGAAACAGATGTTTTAGTTGACTCTACAGGTCACATTTCACACACTCTGGACACAGGACACGTGAAGGCTTTGGTGGCTGCTCCTTCAATAGCCCTCACAGTGAATGCCCTCTTCAGATGCGTGGTTAGAACTTGACCATCATATTGAACCAGATTGTATGGATTTCAGGTCAGAATTTTAAGTTCTTCTTTGATCTGAAATGCATTAGGTTTGATTTTGTTTCTAAATGTGCTCCCACAGCTTTATAAACTAAAATCTGTTCTATCATGACAGCTCTGTCTAGGATTGAGCAGCTCTGAGCAGTCTGTAAATACAGGCGTATTTCAAGAAGACTGACTGCATGACGAGGGACAGCTCCATCATAAGAAGCTGCATTTTCCAGTAATCACTGGAATTGGCTTGAAGTAATTGGCTGAAACAAACCACAACAGTGAATTGGATGTCACATCCTTATGAGAAGTCCCTACCAAATAATGCTCTGGAAGAGCCATGGATCGCATTAAAGAGAAGAGTGCACACACCCACCTCCACTCCATCCAGAAGGTGCCGGAACTCGGGGCAGATGAAAGCACTGCCTGCGTAGGCAGCATCGATGTGCAGCCACAGGTTCTCTTTGTTACCTGAAATCCAGAGGTGACAGTGAGTCCTCAATGGATGCCCTTCTGTGGGATCTGATGCAGGACTCATCCATCCTGGGGTCCTCCAACATAGTCTCACGGCCTCATTTCTGACACCAGTGTGGTGATTGCGCAAATATGGGTAACCTAGTCCTGTGGGATGAATACCCATGTTCGGGTCTGGGCTACTCTTTAAATCCAGTCTGAATCACTGAAAAGGAACTAAACAGGAAATGTGTTTCCTAGAACAGAAGTTTGGAGAAAATCACCTTTTGATGTATCCTCTTTGCAAAGAGTGGTGGGTGGGTAACTTGTCCGAATTATTTTAATGGTTTGTTTCAGCACACTCTAGAAATTGATCAGCTTAGTGTCTCAGAACAGTTCTGTTTGAAGTGGCAGAATGCTGGAAAATTGGTAGCAGTCGAATACATAGTGTCAGAGGAGAGGCAGCAAGTAAGCAGTTATTTATTTAACTGTGAAGACTCTACTGATGTGCAGTAGTAGTATTGTCAGTAATTGCCAAAGTTAGGCTGGTGTGTGAGCCTCAGTGGTGGACAGAAGGTTCTGGCATTCACCCATGTTGGCTCCCTGGCTCCCCCAGTCAGTCCCAGAACAATTTCTGTGTTTGACACCAAACAGAACACAAATCTCGCTCTGCCCATGGCCCCCACCATGAGCAGAGGAACATCAGGACAGCCATAGTGAGGTCCCCAGATGGGCTGTAAATTTCAGGTGCCTCCTACCCCTGGCTGTCCCCTTCCTGGCCTGGTGGACAGCCAGCACTGGGACTCAAGAGACAGCAGGGTCATATGTGCTGTGCTTGGCAGAAGGCTTGGCCCTTGAAATCCATATCTCAGGGAATTTCTTCAGTTGGTTGCTGCCCAGAGCAGCCAGTTCTCAGCCTGGCCTCTGAGGTCAGCAAAAGCTGAGCTGCCTGGCCTCACTGGCCATGGTTTGCAGCTAATGAGGTTGGTGTAGTAGCCACAGTCCTCAATCGGGTGGTTCTGTCCCTTTTCCCCAGCCCCAGGCCAAGTGCAATTGCCTTCAACCAAATGTTCTTACAGCTATCTGTCACTGGTCCTTGATGGTAGATTGATAGCCTTGTAGATACACAAGTCTACACCTGCAGCCCTTTGCCAGGCCGCCACATCCTTCCTTCAGCATATGGGATCCTCTCTATTGTTTTTCTCTCTGCTTCATTGCATTACTCAGCCTCTGAAGGGTGCTGGGAGGGAAATGCCATCACTTTATAGTTACAAGTCATGCTTTTCTCCACTTTACAGATGGGGAAAGGAAGTCCAGAACTGAAGGCTAGTTCACTGTTCTGCAGCCCTGGCCTGACCGAAGGTGTGCTGTCCATGTGGGAGAGGGGGCCCAGCCCCTGAGTGCAGATCCTAGGTGGACTCCGGCTGAGGGGAGGTGAGAGATGGGTTGAGGAGATGCAGATGAGGCAGAGAGCCAAGGCCCAGCAGTTGCTATAACATCCTCATGTCCTTGCCCAGGTCTCCAGGCCACAGAACCCCTCTAAAGCCTGCAAGTTCTCAGGGATAACTCAAGAGGTGAGACTTCAGACATAGAGCCCTTCTTCATGACTCACCTTCCTAAGTCTCTGAATTCTCCAAGAGGAAAGCTAAATGCCCTGAATGAGTGAGGGAGGGGCTGAGAAACCCCGAAAACATGGGTAGTCTCTGGAGAAATCCAGGGTTCAGTACTGATTTGTTTAATCTCTAAGTCATTTGCTTCATTATACTTGGTAATTCCAAAAAGGCAAAAACAGGTAGCTGATGCTCCTGTGGGCATCTGTGCAGCCCCGAGAAGGGCTTCCCATAGGAGACTCAGCTTGTTCTCCTACTGGGTCAACTCATTCTTGTAATTTTACATCCCTGTTTTGCTGGTCCTATTTCTGGGAATATTTGTTCTTAAAGTGTGTTAAGAGCTCATCAGCTCTCATTCTATTAGTCCAAATTTGGAGATTGTGGATTTCAAGCTAATTGTGTTATTGCAAGTATAAGTAGAAAAAAATCATCACAATATTAAGTTATTATTATGTTAATACCATTATATTTTTATTAATATGATCACATTAAATATCATATTTTACATTATATTACATACTATATTATACTACATTATCTTACAGTATATACTTACATGTAATAAATATATTTATAATAGATATTATACTGTGCCATATTATATAACATTAATATTACGAAAGAAGAGAGCCCAAAGAGGAAAGCCTACCAAATTCTCCCTATATTGAAGTATTTTCCAGAAGAAAATGTGATGGGGTACTTACAGATAGGCCCCACTTCTAAGAGATTGTCAAATGAGCAGCAGGATGTGGTTCCTAGAGTGGCCACCACCTGGAGAGAGACAAGCAGAACTTCACAAGCTGCAGAGCTATGAAAGCAGGGAGTTCATGATGGAAGCACCCTCACAGTTGGAGAGCAGCTGGAGAGGTAGGTCAAGAGGTCAGGCATCCCCAGCTGCCTGGGCAGATGTAGGAACAGTGTGGCCTCAACTTTGCTGTACTGAGGGTACATCTGGGGAGACTGTGGGAGCTGTGCTCCTTCTAGCAGTGAGGTGGGAAGTTTGAATATTCTTAGCTTGGCCTGTGCACAGAGCGCAGAGCTGGCACACCTGCAGTGAGTGAGGGCCAGTAGCGGTGCT
Organism: Solenodon paradoxus; assembly: GCA_004363575.1. Classification (NCBI taxonomy): domain Eukaryota; kingdom Metazoa; phylum Chordata; class Mammalia; order Eulipotyphla; family Solenodontidae; genus Solenodon; species Solenodon paradoxus. The sequence continues at coordinate 3,205,378 of RJWH01000006.1, read as the reverse complement.
CTCCGGATGCACGGAATGCTCTTCTGAAACAGTCTGGGGCAGCGGAGAACCAGGCTGGGAGTGTGATCTTGAGCACCACTCACCAGACCCCTGATGTCTTCCTCTCTCTAAGAACTACTGCTCTTGAAGATGAGCTTTAAACCCCAGAAGAGGAAGATTTGCCTTCCTAAGAGGAGCACGAGAAATCCCTCCCTACACTGGCAGAAAATTTAAAAGCATGTTCTGAGAAGGCCTTGAGAGCCAACGGTCACATGTCTGGGAAACCTGGAGTCATTCCACATCAGCTTTTGGACGCTGAACCCCATGTGATCAGAGTCTTGGATGATTTCCATGCATGAGCTGTCTCTGGGCCCAAAAAGATCTTGAAACCAGGGTTTGTGTTGTATTTCTTTGTATTGCTAGGAATGTGCATGCTGCTGGACACAGAGTAGGTGCTGAAAATATGTGCTAAATTCAAACACTTCAAATGATCAGAGAGATGTGAGGTTTACAAAATCAGAGAGAAGAATTAATTTCCAGCACCATGTACTGTCTGGATAATGAAATGTCACCTTAACTGTGACAAAGCAAATTTTCACTCTGCGTAGTCTTTATTGAAACCTTAGTAATACCTGTACCCTGAGCACAGAGAGGTCAGAAACCCATAAACTGATGAATTCCACAACCAGCTGTCTTGCTGCTTGCAGAATCCAGCACCCTAGGCCATGTCAGAGGTTACTTCCCACAACCTCAGGCCTCGGCAGCTCAAGAGGGAGGGAGGCCTGAGGGTGGCAGTGGGGATCCAGGCTCTCAGAGAGGATGCACCAGGTTGACAGGGAAGCAGGGCTCAATGTTCTAGATGTCAACAAATCTGCTTGTCCTAATTTTCAGAAGCCACACTAAAGCCAGCACCTGCTGAGCTCCGGGCTCTGATTACGCAGTTCAGCTCAGAGATGCTAACCTGATTTCAGCAGCTCTGCAGAGGCATAATCACATTTGTGTAGGGGGAAGCAGGGAGTGGGCAGTGCAAGTGCCCAATCTCAGACAGCCCTCAGCGTTCCTGCTGTCGGAGCCTGAGTCCCCTTAGAGGTAGGACCTTTTCCCCTGCCTTCCTTCCCTATCCCAGATGGCCACATTGCTCAGACATGTGCCTGCAGGCATTGCCTCTGCTTTGGTCTGACCTTATCTAGTTGCCAGACCATCAGGAAGAAGAAAGGAAACTGCATTACAAGCCCCAGCAAGTGCACGGAGGGGCAGAGATTCAGTCTTCCACGTTCAAATCAGAAGATGAGTCTTTCATCGGCAATGAGTCTTGACCTCTGAGGGATCTTCAGTCCCTTTGCTAATATTAAGAAGAATATGGTCTGCATCTCATAATTGTGGATGCAGATGTTAAGCAGGTACAAACTTGTAACCATTATGCATATATCAGCAGGAACAACTAGGCACTAAGTTAACACTCAAGTTATTGCAATTCCTAGTTGGGGCTGACTTCTCTCCAGCTTTGAGTCTTTGGCTGCCCATCTAAGATAAGAGACCAGTTGCATTTCCAAGAATATTCTGTGGGCTTTCACATCTTTGCACCTTTGCAGTCCTCTTTGCTTCACCAAGAAGGCTCTGTACTGAGGGCTCTCTGTAAGCCTCTAATAATGTAGTAATGCAGAGGCCTCCCCAGTGACAAATAAAATGTTCCAACAAAGGCCTATGCACCTGAAATGCTCATGAAGGAGACTGTATTTCAAAATCCTCATAAACAGAGACACAGAGGCCTGACCAAAGGGAAACAATGCACAACCTCCCAATTCTCACTACTGGGTGAGGAGAACGTATTTTACCCTTCTTTCCTTTGTGTAGAGCCATGGCTATGTGATGAATATTTATGTGTTTTTGTTCAGCTTTCTATATAAAGTATTTGAACAATGACAATGTGTTTTATTTCTAATGATTCCTAAGAGAAGACCACAGAAACTTACACTTTATAAAATAATTTGGGAAGACAAGATGCCTCTCTCTCTCCCTCCCTCCTTCTCTCTCTCAGAATCCCTACAACTTTTGATATCCTTGTCATACTCAATGAAATTATTTGAATTTTATCAAAGATGATAAAAACTACTAAGAGATTAAATCTACTGACTTTGAAGCAGATACATCATGGGGGAGGAAGATGCTAGTGTTAGGTAGGCCCTGAATTTGGTATTGCGCTTAGAGAACAGGTAGAACTAATGAACTATGAAGCTGGTACATATGTAGATTTAATGCAAATGAAAACCCAGATTCTAATGAAAGAGCACATAAATTGGCATAAGGGAGCAGGGAAGATTTATAACAGTAATGATCACTTCCCATCTCACCAATATTTCTACCATTAATGTGTGTATGTGTATGTGTATAATAGTCAAATTTGTATAAAAATGAAGTGTATTTTAATTCATTTGTGTGTGTGTGTAGAGAGAGAGAGAAGAGAAAGAGAAGGGGAAGATAGATTTGCTAGAGCACAATTTGGCTTTTTAATAGAATAACATTTTGCATAATATACAATGACTTGGAGAAATGTTCATAATATATGAGGCAAAGAAAGAAATTCCCAAATCAGTGCATATAACACAATTCTAATTTTGTTCAAAATGAATATATGTAAATGTATGCAGAGAAAAGGTCTAAGAGTATAAAAACCAAAAGGTTACACATTTTTCCTCGAATTTTAACATGCCTTTTCATATTCTTCTAAGAACATGAAATTTTATGAGGTGATTAATATCATTATAATCAGAAAAAATTTGGCATGAGAATAAAAAAAAAAGCTTTTCTTAATAGTATACCATTTGCATTTGCAGTCTGGTTTCCAGCTATGATGGACAAGTCTGTAGCAGCCTCAAAGTTTCAGAAGAGACAGCTGGAAAAGCTGACTCATGAGAGCATGAAAGTACTGAAAAGCAGTCAGGATTGGAGGGCCAAGACCATGACAGGAAGGATGCTCATGAGTCCAGGGCTCTGCCCTCTGCTTTCCCCTAGGCTCACGCTGACTCTAAAGCTTCTTGATGCTGAGAGGTTGTGACAGGGGTGGTGGCCCTGGAATGAGGCCCCAAGGCCAGCAGACCTTTTGAGATCCTCACAGGAAGGAGGGACTTTGGGAATTTGGGCAGCAAGGACTTAAAAATCAAGAGAAAGAAAATTCAGAAAACCTTGCCTGCTGTGCTGCACAGCATTGAAACACCATTAAAGTGCTCTGAGGCAAAAAGCCAACGAGAGGAAAAACTAAGCAGAGTTCTCGACAGTCTGATGGTAGTGAATAGAAAAATTAAGAGACCAGACCTACCAATGAGGAGGGTCCTGGGAAAATACCCAGTTAGAAGGGAAGGCAACAGGAGTCAGAACAGGTAGTCAGAATTTTAGGAAGTCAGAACGTAAACTCAAGACTCTGACTGGATTGAAGTGGTCTTTTTTTTCTGTCATCTTCTGTGTGGGGATAGGGTGAATCCTCTTTAGAAAAAATAGCATACTCCAAAGTATCTAGAAGTTTTCATATACCATGATGCTGAAAAAAATTAACAGCTCTATCAAAAAAATGAGAAAAATTTAGGTACATAAAGTATACAGATCAGAGTTTGCAGGTGATGAATTTTAAAATAATTGTGATTTTAATAATTATGACAATAAAATAGGTGGTAAGAAGAAAGTCTAGCTATAGAACTAGAATCTATTTAAAAGAATCAGGTGAAAACCCTAGAATTAAAAATTATTATATTTGCTATCCTTCTAAAATGAGGGAAAATAAGATATTTTCAGATGAAGAAAAATTAAGAAAATTTCTCAACAGCAGAACTCCTCAAAAATATCTATGGAAAGTTATCTAGGTATAAGGCAAACAATTAAACAAAAGAATGATGGAGCATTGAGAAGGACAAAAAAGAATGGAAATAACAAAAATATAATAAGTGCAACTGACTTTATTCTCTTCAATGCTCTAATCTGATGACTGAAGAAAGATGTTTAATGTTATCTGATATAGTTGTTGATGTTAGTAAAGCAAATATGAGACAAGCATATTATAAATAAAAAAGAGAGGGTAAAACGACCTAGGAAGCTAATGTTTCTTTTCTTTTTTTTCTTCAAATTGCTAAGAAGATAACACCAATAGATTTAGGTAATTCATATGTATACAATGTAATAATTAGAGAAACCACTTAAAAAACTATAGTGGTATACTCAATGTGATTTAAAGAATTTTCAGGTAACTAAGAGAAAGGAAGACAAAAGAAAGTGGGGAAAAAAATCCAGAAAGAACAAATAAGAAAATTTTAAAACTGCTTAGACCCTAATACACCAATAATTGTATTAAATGCATATGGTCTAATACATCGATGTCCTTAAAATACAATGATATATGTCATCGAGCATAAAAGAATTGAGTAAATTTAACATACACACATTAATCAAAAGAGTAGTGTTATATAAATATCAAATAAAGTAGTTCAGAGCAAAGAATATCATCAGCATCAGAAAAGGATATTACAAAGTGTTAAAGTCAATTAGGATGGCCTACCAACCCTAAATGTGCATGTATCAAATAAAAAACTACGAAATTTGTAATTCCAAAAATTTATAGAACTAAAAGAAAAATGAACACATCCACAATTATAATCAATTCTCACTCAAGAATTGATAGGATATCTAGACTGAAAACCAGTAATGACACAGAAGAGCATAATGCCACCAAGATGATCTAATAGACATTTAAAAAACCTTTCTCCCACAATAGGATGCATTTTCTTTTCAAGTAACCATGGGTAATATACCAAGATATAAAAACAAAACAACTCCACAAATTTTAAGTAATTGAAATCAGTTTGAATGTGTTCTATGACTACAATTAAATGAAACTTGAACTCAATGACAAAAATATAACAAGAAAATCTCCTAATACTTGGAAACAATGTACCTTTAAATAACCCTTGAATAAAATAAAAATTCTCCATAGATTATTTTTAAAAATTTGTTACACTAAATGCTTATATTAGGAAAAGTCTCAAATCAATAAACTCAAGAAATTAAAAAAAGAAAAAAATTGACTCCAGATAAAATAAATCAGAAAGCAAGGTACTATACTCTGTGCAATTATCATTCAGAACTGAAGGAATGATAAAAAGCTTTTCCAATAAACAAAAATTAGAGGAATTTATTACCATAAAACCAGCTCTACAAAATATAATAAAGTATGCTTTATAAAGTGTTAAGAGAACCTACTTAAAAAGACTGAAGGAGCAAATAAAAAAATGGAGAGGAGAAGAAGAGAATAAAAATGTGGATGGTTAGAATGAGTGTAAGACTAATCTGCTTTTAAATAAAAGTAGGAAATAAACAGAGTTCTTAATGCTAATTTCAGGGTAACCTAAAAATACATTTCCTGGGAAAAAGCAAAGAGCAAAAAGAGAAAGCAATCAAAACATACCTAAACCTATTGCATCTAAAGGGAAAGAGAAGAAAAAAGGTGCTGACTAGAATAGCACACAGAAGACAAATTACAAAATGATAATACACAGCTACATATCAATAATCACCCTAAACATTAATGGACTGAACTCATCAGTCAAATGACCAATGGGTTAAAAAGCATAACCCAACTTTTTGCTGCACTCAAGAAACTCATCTTCTCTCAAAAGATAAACAATGATTCAAAGTCAATGGTTGGAAGATGATCTTACAATGTAATGGCAACCAAAAAAGAGCAGGAACAGTTATACTTATATTGGACAAAACAGAATTCCAACTAAAAAACATAACAAAAGAGAGAGATGGACATTATATAATGATTAAGAGGTCAATCAGCAATAAGACATAACACTTATTAACATGTACCAAATGAAGGAGCAGCAAAATATATTAAGTAACTATTAGAATTGACAAAAGACATTGACAGCAACAGAATAATCACAGGAGATTTTAACTGTCCGCAAATAACAATGTATGGATCAACCAAGCAGAAAAGTAACAGGGAAACAGTAGCTTAAAATGACCATTTTAAACAGGTAGTTCTAATAGATACATACTGAACACTTTACACAATGACTACAGATTTCACTTCTCAAGTACGCATTGACATTCTCAAGGACAGATCATACGTTAGGATGCAAAACATGTCTGAACAAATTTACAAAAATTGAAATCATAACAAGCATCCTCTCTGACTATAGTGACTTAAAACTAAAAATCAACCACAAAAAGAAAGCTGGAAGATCCCAATTTAATTAGAGACTAAATGGTATGCTTCCAAATGACATGGGTAAAAAAAAGGAAATCGAACAGGAGCTTAAGAAATACTTAGAGACAAATAGAATGAAGACATGAACTACCAGACTCTACAGGATGCAGGGAAAGTAGTACTAAGAGGGAAGTTCATCACAATACAGGCCTACCTTAAGATGTAAGAAAAATTA
>RJWH01000006.1:3160753-3198865 GCA_004363575.1 Solenodon paradoxus | reverse complement strand
TTGAAAAAAATAAAATTGACAAACCATTGGCTAGACTCACAAAGATAAAAAAAAATAAAAAAGAGAAAACTCATAAATAGAATCAGAAGTGAAAGAGGAGAAGCTACAACATATGGAAATCCCATGTGATCCCACAGAAATACAAAACATCATAAGAGACTTCTATGAATAGCTCTAGGCTAACAAAGTAGACAACTTTGAGCACGTGGACAGATTTCTAGAAAAATGTAGTCTGCCAAGACCAAACCCGGAGGAATTACAAAACCTGACTAGAACACAATTAAAGAAATTGGAGAGGTTATAAAAACATCTCCCTAAAAATAAAAGTCCAGTACCAGATGGCCTTTCTAATGAGTTTTACCAAACCTTCAGAGAAGAATTAATACCTATTCTTCTCAAACTCTTTCAAATTGAAGAACAGAGAACACACTCAAATACTTTCTATCAGGCTAACATCACATTGCCATCAAAAGCTGATAGAAACATCACCAAGAAAGAAAATTACAGGTGAATATCTCTAATGAACAAAGATGCAAAAAATTCTCAACAAATATTAGCAACTGATTCCAACAAGGCATCAAAAAGATCATCCATCATGACCAAGTAGGATTTATGTGGGCATGGAAGGATGATTCAATATGTTTATTTAAAAATGTAATACACCATATCAACAAAAAGAAGGGGAAAAACCACGCAACCGTATCAATAGACTCATAGAAAACTTTTGACAAGATCCAATATCCATTTATGATAAAACTGCATAAAATGGGGATAGAAGGTACATACCTTAACGTAATAAAGGCCATATATGACTAACCAACAGCCAACATCATATTCAATGGTAAAAAATTTAAAGCACTTCCTCTAAGTTCAGGAACAAGGCAAGGTTGTCCACTCTCACCACTATGTTTAACATCATACTTGAGGTCTTAGACAAGAAAAAGAAATAAAAGGAATCCAAATTGGAAAGAAGGGAGTAAAACTATCATTATTTGTAGATGACATGATTATATATATTGAGAATCCTTAAAAATCTGTCAAAAAACTACTAGAACTTATCAACAAATACAGTAAAGTGGCAGGCTACAAAATCAATGCACAGAAATCCATTCATAATAGAAGTAAAAATGATCAAATATCTTGGAATATCCTTAACAAAGGAGGTGAAAGACCTGTACAATGAGAACTGCAACTATTAAAAGAAATAGAGACATATAGAAAGATATCCACTACTCATGGTTGGGAATAATCAACATACTTAAAATGACCATCTTATCTAAATCAATAAACAGATTTAATGCAATCCCTATTAAAATCCCATAGGCTTATTTATAATAAATAGAAGAAAAAATCTTAAAATTTCTATGGAACAACAAAAGACCCCAAGTAGCCAAAGCAATCTTGAGAAAAAAGAATGATCTGGAGGGATTACATTTCCAGACACTGACCTACACTACAAGCAATAGTGATCAAAACTACATGGCACTGGAAAAATAACAGAGGAACAGACCAGTAGAATAGAACTGAATTATGGGAAACCGATTCACTCACATGTAGTCAGTTAATCTATGACAAAAGAGTCAAAGGCATACGACAGAGAAAGGATGGTCTTTTCAATAAATGGTGTTGGGATAACTGGATAGTTACATGCAAAAGAATGACGCTAGAGCACTCTTTAAAACCATTTACAAAAATTAACTCAAAATGGAGTGGAGTCTTGGACCTAAGACTGGAAATCAAAAAATTCTTGGAAGACAACATAGGAAAGATATTTCATGACATGAGCCTTAGGAGGCTTTTGAGGACTCAGTTTCAGCATCAAGGGAAACAAAATAAAAAATAAACAACTGGAACTCCATCACACTAAAAAGTTTCTTCACAGTGAAAGAAAACATCACCAAAACAAAAGACAACCTACCAAAATGGGAGAAGATATTTGTATTTCATATTTCTGGCTTAATATCTAAAATGTGCAAAGGACTCACAAAATTCAATAACAAAAAATCAGGCAATCTAATGAAAAAATAGGAAGAGAAATTGGAGAGACAGTTTTCTGAAGAGGATATACAGATGGCTAACAGGCACATGAAAAGATGTTCCTACTCACTGACTATCAGGAAAATGCAAATCAAAACAACAAAGAGATATCTCCTTATACCTGAAAGACTGACTGTTATCCAAAAGTCTGGAAACAACAAATGTTGGCAAGGATCGGAAAAAAAAGGAACATTTACACTGTTGGTGGGGGTGTCAATTAATGCAACTCCTATGGAAAACAGTGCTAAGATTCCTCAAAAAGTTGTAATAGAAATTCCTGTTTTCCCACCATCCCACTTCTGGGTATTTACCCCAAAGTTACGAAACCACTGATTTTCAGAGATTTATATACAACCATGCTTACTGCAACCCTGTTCACAGTAGCTAAGAACTGGAAACTATCTAAGTGCCCAAAGTCAGATGAATGAATAAAGAAGATGCAGTACATATACATAGTGGAATACTACACAGACCTTAGGAGATGAAATCTTTTCATTTACATGGGTGACTGTAGAGGGGATTATGCTAAGTAAAATAATTCAAAAGAAGAAAGATTCCAGATGATCTCACTCACAGGTAGAACGTGAATAGACAAAATAAAGGAACAGATGAAACGAAATCAACCTTTGGAATCTTGCAATAGAACTGAGGTTACCAGTAGGGAATGGGACGAGGTGCAGTGGGAGGAGGGCAAGTGGTTGCAGAGCCCACTGGACTATAGCAAAGAACACTTGGTGATTTGGTGGCAGGCAGGGTGTGTTTACATATATCTGAGGAACTAGAAAGCTGCACATATGGGGAATCTATACATATGCATTTATTTTACTGTGCAAAACCAAAGTTACTGCAATAAACAAAAGAAGGAAAAACACACACACACACACACACACACAAACACACACACACAAACCCCAAACCAAATCTCTTCCTTGTTTACATTCCCATCATTCCTTATTCCATCTGTTCACTTTATATCAGATACCTGGGAGGCCTCCTAGATAGCTCCTTATCCTTCTCTAAAGTCAACAATTAATCTCTTCCTGTCATTTCTACTTTATGCAGGATTTATTTACACCTCCAGATTCAGCAACACACCTCTTTGCTATACCCTTATTAGCACCTCAGATTTCATAGTACTTATCCAAATTATAATTACATAACAAAAAAGAAAGAAATTAGAAAGGTAAAAATAGAAATAAACTATTTTTTTAATAATAGAGAAAATCAGTGAAACTGAAATTTGGTCCTTAAAAAAGATTTAAAAAATTTCAAGACTAGGAAAATAAAAGAAAAAGTACACAGATATGAATAATGATTGGGTATATCAATATAAAACTTGTACATTACAAAGATAGGGAGTACTGTAAACATCTCTATCCAAACTTGTTGACAAGATGGATGAAATGGACCAATCACTCAAAAAACATAGACTATCACAGAAATCCAATATGAAATAGATTATTTAAAAAGACATAACATATTAAGAAGAACTGAATAAAAATTTAAACCTTTCCACAAAAATGCATTTTCCTGGCTCAATTGTTTCACAGAAGAATAATACCGGATGTTTAAAGAATTAACATCAATTCCAGTCACTTCCAGAAATCAGAATAAGGAACTTCTTCCAAAGTCATTATATGAAGTCAACATTAACCTAATATCCAAACCAGGAAGACAATAAAAAGGGAAAACTATAATATTACTCATAAATACAGAATCAAAAATTCTGAAAATATTAGCAATTTGAATCCAGCAATATATAAGAATCATATAATATGAAAATTGGGATTTATTCCTGGGATGAAAGATCAATTCAATATTTGAAATTCAATCAATGTAATCTACTAACACACTAAAGAAGAAGACCTCATAACCAAATTAATATAAAGAAATCATTTGACAAAATTCAATGTCTAATCATGATAAAAATATTCTCTGAATTTTAATAGGCAAAAACTTCCTCAACTTGATAAAGAACATCAACATCTACAACTTGATAATACAACACTGTCATGCTGCACTGATAAATAAATAAGAAAAGTACCCAGCAACAGTATCATGCTGCTTATGAGACATATCTTAAATATAAGATAATAGGAAGAACGAACATAAAAAGACAGAAAAATATGCAATGCAACCGCTAACCAATAGAGAACAATGTAACTGTAGTTGTGTCATTTAAAGTAGACAAAGAGGGCATTTTGTCATTCATCAAAGAAATAGAAGAATTCTAAATCTAAAATCACTAAAGCTCCAAAATACTTGAAGTAACCCATGATAGAAAAGAAAAATAGACAATTCTAGAACAATGTGGAATTTTTGACACATCTGTCTTAAGAACCAATTGGCATTTCTTTGGTTATTAGAAGTTAGAAGTAAATTTGTGTTCCTATTGGTTCTGGGGAATGTGTGTGTGTGTGTGTGTATGTGTGTGTAATTTAATTTTGAACCAGTTTTTAATGCATTTTGCCTGTTTTTCCACTGAAATGTTGGTTTTTGGCTTATTGATATATACATCTTCTTTTTAAGATTAACTTTACAATATGTACTATATTTCTTGCAAGTATTTATTCTTTAGTTTTATGAACTTTATAATTTTTATAGCATAAATTTGTCTCATTTTATGTGATGTTTCCTTCAATTCTTTCATCCATAAAATCTAAAAGAGGGAGTTTTAATATATTTATTTTTTCCTAGAAAGGATATTCAAAAAAATTTACCTCACTTAAACAGAATTCCTTCAAATACACTGAAATTGTATGTGGAAGTGTTAAGGGTAATCTTTCTTTCTACTTAGAATGATCTTCCTTCTTTATCTTTATTTGATAAATATTTACTGAATTCTGCTAAGTGACCAGCACAGGTTCCAGGAGGTGGGAACAAAGGAGTGATTAAAATGGACCCACCTTCACATGGCTCTCTGCCTGGTGAGAAAGGAGCAGGGAGAACATATCAAAGAAGTATGTACATCAAGGGTAATTACCCAACAGAGAAGAACAAAGCAGAGCCAGATCACAAGGATGAACTCCTGACAAAGACTCTTGACGTCTGGAAAGACCTCTGGAGACTTCCAGATGACTTAGTCATCATCTCATCTGTATGCTACCTCCCAACTTGTCAATCCTTTTACAATTATTTGTTTATGTGCCTGAATCCCCTGGAAATGGCTTGAATCAGGATGAAATTTTGTGTAAAATTATACCTTCCATGACTTCCTCACTCATATATGCTAGATACTTAATAAATGATAGTTCATTGACCAAAACGAGTTTTTGGAGAAAAGAAAATTTGTCTCAAAGATGAATTCTTCAATAAAAAGTACTGAATGTTATTAACAGGTAGACAGTCAAGTGTATTGTATACAATCAAGACTTTCAGACAAGGGGTTGCCCAGTTGTGAAGGGGCCATCTGAGCTCTGTTCTCAATCCTCCATGCACATGGGGCTCTTGAACTTGCTGTGAATGCCTGGATCTGTCTGTAGGGCTTCCGATAAAATTAACAAGAACAGAACCAGGGAAATTTTTTTTTTTTTTTTTAAATCCGAGGTGACTTCAGTGTGCATCCAGGTGAGCACCACAAGGCTACCACAGCAACATAATTGTCATTATATGTGATATACCAGCTCCAGGCCTGCTGCCTCTGCCACACTGGGAATGACAACCCCCAGGCACTACTTATAACACCATTTCTTCGCCTCTGGAAAATGCTTATCACCCACAAGAATCCTTGGCTGTTAGATATTTTGACTATAATTTATTACACCACATTTCTCACAAATGATGCAGCTCGGGATCTACTGAGAACACCCTTCTAGGCAGCAAGGCCTCTATGTTTTCTTTTTCATTCATGTACATGTCCATCATGCACTCTTCATGCCACAGTATCTTCTCATGACAAGTGCTTCAGGGGGCATCCTATGGTATCACTTTTACTGGGAAGTAGAAACAAAATGTGGTTTTGCAGAGTCCTCCAGGATGGAATCTGCCTGCCTCTCTCTGAGATTAACACCAGCAGCAGGGACAATAGGCAGAGCCTTCCCGCCAGAGAGGCAGGCTAAAATCTCAGGACCCATGGCCTGTGAGCAGCAGGAACATAACTCTGACAACCAAGAGTCCTACCCTTTTGGCTACCCCCATTCTGCCCCAACCCTGACACACTTACATTCCCTGGGGTGAAGCAACAAGTGCTCAGACTTACAAAGAAAGGGATCAGGCCTGCTGCCCGGTCTCTCTTCAGGGCCTCCTGCAGGGCAGAAGCACGCATGGCAAATTTGCCATCAGAAGGGATTGCTTTCAATTTCACTCCGCCAATTAAGCCGGCTCTTTCCACTGAGGAGTGTGCCTGGAAGGAAGAAAGCAGTTAGAAGGTTTAGGAGAGCGTCACCCATTCCAGCTCAGTAAATTGATGCTTAGAAATTCCTGTCTGGGGAAAAGCCCACAAAAGGCACCATTCTTGGAAGGTGAACAAGTGCCTCTCAGGGACTCCCAGGAAAGTTAACTCTTATTGATATCTCTGCTCTCTGACCTGGGGCCCCCACCATCTCTTTCTCTTTGTTGATCCTGATCTTGAGTCTGGGACCTTGTCTTGATGGTCATGACCTGGGGCCAGACCTGGTCAGGGGGAAGCCAATTTGGTGCCCCGTGGGTCTCCTGCTCTGGCTCTTCCCCTGTGATGCTGGCAGATAACTGCAGTGAGTTCCAGGCCTCTTGTGCATAGTAAGGAAACAACACCCACTTCAGATCAGAGTTGGGAAAATGACAAGTAATGATGCGAAGCCCAGAACAGAGCCAAAGGAAGCACTAAATAAACTACTCACATTCTTCACAAGAGGTTCTGAAACTCAGGACAGCTCTATCAAGTTGTTCTGTCCATGATCTTTGGCACTGTCAGTCACTTTAGAAGAGGATTGAGATGGTTTGGGCCGTGCATTTATAGCCAACACCTCAACCCTGTGCTCCCTGGGGTTAATATTACCTAAATTGTAGATTTGACCCCAGATAAAGCAATTGGAAGTCAAGAGGGCTGTGGTGGTAGAGACAGCTGGAAATAGCACTAAGTGATTGTCGCTGAGAAATGGTTTGCTTTTGGCTGTGGTGTCCTGCCAAGATCCTTGCAGCATGACCTAGATGACGCCCAGCTGTGTGGATATTGGTGGTTTGTGGATCCCAGTGCCCTTTCACTGGAGATGCCCTCTGCCCCCACCCACAGGACCCATTCTACTGAGGGACAGATGTACTAGAGACTGGATCCTGGCTGTATCCAAAGGCAGGCAGTTCAGGTGCCAAGGTTATCCTGTGAGCCATGCTGTGTGTAGACCTGTCCAGAGACCACATCTCTGTTCATCCCTTCCCTGCCCAGTCTGCCTCCCTCACTGACAAGTTTCCCAGCGAGCACCCCTCAACAGTGAGCACCGAGGGCTTTTGGCTAGTTTGACTAGAGAGTCACCGGGAAATTACACCCTGATACAGGGTCAGGTCCTGCCTGAAATGAATTCACTCCACTCACTCCTAGAATGGTCCCAGCCCTGAACCACCTCTGAGAGAACTGAGCAAATGTCACAAATCTCTCTTTAAGTGTCCTCACTTAATCCCCTTTGGGAAAGGCTGCATCCTAACATTCATAGCAACTTATATAAACAAATATTTATTGAGTTCCCACATAAGCATTCTAAAAAGTTTCCTCGGGTCCTTCTGAGAAGTAAAGGACTGTAAGTGAATAATTGTCTCCATGTGCTCTGATATGTAGTATTAGAATGCACAAAGATATAGCATTAGAAAACTAGACAGATATATAGCTATAGATATGCATACAAAGACACACACTATATGTCCTCATTAAACATTGAAGTACAATATTGCATTTACTTCAGATTCTATGTATTTATTAACTGGAACAAAACTGTCACAGCTAAAATGTCTGGCTTAAGAAACTCATTAAAGACAATATGTCAGCAAAGCTAAACCAACTGTCGTTGTGGAATCCAAATTCTTGAAAGGGGTCAGGTTATATTTTTTGTGCCCGCTTGACCACAGTTCCTTTCATGGAGTTAACTTTCCTCGTGTACTATTCACGAATTAGTTTTTTAACCTTTCCTCAAATGGTCAGTGGAATTTTACAAGACACTCTATCTGTGTTGTTGTCTAGACCTTACGCAGCATCTTTGTGCCTGCTACTTATATCCAGTTACTGGATGATCAAGCAGGAACACCTAGGGGCAGGTTCTTTGATCTCTGGCTGATGGTAAAAAGGACTCAGAATTTACATGATTTGCTGAGATCACAGATTTAAAATTGAAGATCTGAGATTTGAGCTCGTCTTTGACTCCCCCCAACGTCTCCATAATGCTCCCCTGAAGGCATCTGAAGATCTCAAAAGCAGCCACGAAACAATCAGAAATCAGAACAGTGTTACTTTCTTTTAACTTGATCTACTAAACTTCTATTCGAGAACTCAGGTCTTTGTAATGATCTATCTCAGTGATACCTGAGGAGGACACATTCTTAGATTTGAAAAGAGCATGATTTTTCTCTCATTTGCTCTGACATACACAGAAGTTTTGGATCTTGGGGGTCTGGTGGGCCAGAGCACTCACCTGATCCGAGGAGTAGGCCACCAGCTTGTCCATGATGGCGGCCTGTGTCAGGCCTGGGGAGGCCGCCTGCAGGTGGTGTGTCACCTTGGTCCGAGCAGCCAACAAGGCCACCAGAGTGGCTTCACTAGCACTTCCCTAAATCAAAGAAAAGATCAAAATGAGCTTCAAAGTACAGCAAAGGCATCAGTGTCTAAATTGTTGGGTGACAGCTTTCTGTGTGTTTAGAATTAAACACTGAAACTGAGATTGCAAAATATACTCTCTTGCAGACAGGAAGAATCTGAAGACCTGCGGCTGCCACTATAGCTCTTCTAATGATTTAAGCATTGCTTTGCTTGTATCATATAACAAACGCCAGCATTTCTGAGTACCCAACATCTACCAGGCCTTTTGGGACCTGCTTTGAGGCATTTTCCCTTAGAAATCTCAGACTGGCCTAGGTGTCTCCCATGTCTGTAAGAGGAGAGACGGGGGTCCTAGGTGCAGAACTAGTTGGACAGAGAAACTTTATTTGTTTAAGAAATGGGGTACACTTTCCTCTAGACTATAAATTGTCTTAGAAGATTTTCCCCCATCACTAATGTGATGGGCTAAACAGTGACCTCCCCAAATTCATATGTTGAAGCCTTATCTTACTTCAAAAAATGACTGTATTTAGAGACAAACTCTTTAAAGGGGTCTTTAAGTAAAAATGAGGTCACAAGAGTGGGCCCTTATCCCATCTAACAAGTGTCCTTACAAGAAGAGGAAATTTAGACACCAGAGAAGCAGACATGCAGAAAAAGATCATGTGAGGACACAGGGAAGAGGTGGCCATCTACAAGCCAAGGAGAGAGGCTTCAGGGGGACCCACCCTGTGGCACCTTCATCTTGGACTTCAGTCTCCAGAACTGTGCAAAATACATGTCTGGTGTGTAAGCCTCCCCCAGTATGCGATATTTTATTATGGTGGCCCTAACAAACAAATAAACTAATATAAACAATATATTTTGGCAAAGTATGAGAGAATGGTGCAAAATTCACTCCTCTGAGGTTGGAGGTAGATGAAAGATAACTTGGATCTAGTAGCCACCACGTCACCCCATTTAATTTGAAAGATAACCCTGTTTTAATTTTTTTTGCATTTTCAGGTAGAAACTGATACTCAGAGGAGTTGGCTAATTGTCCCAAATCAGCAACCAATTACACTGTCAGAGGTGCTCCATCTGTCCTTTCCAAATGTTGGGGGCCTCCTTATCTAGTAGGCAACTTCCCCCAAGCCCCTTCTCATGATCACTGGGTCTTAAGTAAATCCTACAAGAATTGCATGACCTGAACAGTATTAACATAAGACAGAAAAATAGAAAAAAAGCAGATATTTGTGGACTCTGAGAAAGATTTGTAGGATTTCAGAGTTTTGCAAAGAAATATACATTAGTATTGAGAAGTCATCTTCTCTTTATAGAATTTCCTCTTCCCCTCATTGACCTGATTTCCTAGTTTTACTTTACCATTTCATTGTTTTTTGTTTTAGGCCAGCTCCTATCTTTGGGTAAGAGGGATTGAAAGAATACCTTCTCAGTTCTATAGCCCTAATGCACGGATTCAAATATACACATTTGCAAACCTCTGAACTGAGTTTTCCACTTTCTTCAGGTTGTATTTTTATTAGCAAAGATTTTAGATATAGATATGGTTAAGGAAATATGGATGGCAAAGCTATAACAGCTTCTCCATGAATCCAAGCTCCCTGCAGGCAGGCATGAGGTGGTACTCTCATAGTGTCCTACATCTCATGTATCTTAGATCCAACCATTGCCTAATTCATTTTCACTGGAAATGGAACAAGAAGAGCATATACCCATGCGGGTTCCTGGTGATGGGAATCGTTCTCTTTCTCAGCCAATACTCACGCAGATTGCATTCTCTGCCTGAGGCCTGGGAATCCACCTCACCCAGGAATGTCCACTCTCCTCTGACTCACATTCCAATGAAAGGCTTTGCATCATTGTGCGCACTCAGAAGGGTTTTCCTTTTGTCTCAGTTCGGTTCTTTTGTTGTTGCAAGCCAAAGTGGAAGAAAGTTTATTGGAGAAAGTATGGACTTCCCACACTGGGAAAAATTCCCAAGAGAGGGTCTAGGGGCTCTTGTCTTCTTTTAAAATTTTGTGTGGTCTTGGATAGATTGGAGTAATCCAAAACCTAGCATGTTAATGATGCATTCAGGAGTCCCATAGCTCCCTTCTTATGCTAATAAGGTGTTCTGGAACCGCACTTTGGATTGACTGTTTTTACTTAGTGGGGTATCTGTTCTGTTTGGTTCTTAAGGAAAACTCCGCACTTCAAGCAACAAAAAATTTTTTTAAAACAATACCCAGTGAAAGAAGGTGTAGAGCACACAGAACCCATAGCTGGAGGCACTGTTCATGGTTTGGCTGTGTGGACATGAAGAAAAGATTTCTGGGCCAGGTCTGTCCCAGGGAGGGGCCGGTGTGACTGCCTGAGTCAGAAGAGAGAGGACACCTTTGCTGTGTGGCTCAGAGGTTGCTGTGGTGAGTCATGGGGAGCAGAGCAGTCTGGTGAGCGCTGACACCCTGGCTGCAGGTGCTGCCAGCAGAAATACCCTGTCATTTTCTGGGTTTTCAAGTGTCATCCCCCATGGTGAGAAATTGGCTTCTCTTCCATGAGAGGTTTCAAATGAAATAAGAGACCATCTTCTTGCTGCCTTTGTCCAACTCAAAGGGTAATTTGCCACTTGACTCAGCCGCCTGTCACTGGTGATGCCTGGCAGCTGTGATTAGGACTCTCAGACACTCAGCAGCCGCCACAACTCAGGCCCCATGGCTGTCACTAAGCTCGGGTGCTCCCTGGGGCCTTGTCACTGGACAGAGCTAGGCTTTCTGCGTGAGCACAGACACACTGCTGGCTTTCCTCCAGCAAACAACTGGACCCCAGGGGCTCTGTGTGGAAGCAGGGACCAAGACACACCAGGATTATTCCCAACCAGATGCAGGGTCGTCCATTATCTCTGGGAAATTGGATTGTCTTTAAGGCAAGATCATCAAAAGATAAAACCCATGGTTGCTTGGGATTAACCTTCAACCTTTAACATTTAGCCTTTAACCTCTGGCCACACTCATCCAGTAAAGGGTTAGGAGCAACTGTGCACAGCTCACAGGCCCAGGTTCCATATGTGCCAGGCTGACAGCAATGAGCTGGTACTCCTGGGTACCATTTGCCAAGTCTCAACTGGGAGGCCATGTGCACAGTCCCCATCCCCAAGGAGAGAGCGGACATAGATCTCTGTGTGGTCTTTGCCAAGATCAACTGGGATGCACAACCTCTGACAAGAAGGAAACTGTGTGAAGCCAGGATAATACGCACTTGCAAGAAGATCGTCTTTGCTACTCATGTTTAAATTGGGACCACGGCAACATGTTGAAGCTCTGCTTGCATTTTGCATTTAGTTTCCTTTTCATCCATCTCCACTCAGACACACTAATATCAGAATGGAAGTGCACTAACCAAAGACTGAGAGGAGAGGACTAAGGGTATGGTTCTGAGACTCTGGATCCTGGAGAAGTCAGAGAAGTCAGCTGTCACTCAGGGTACAAGGCCTGCTTATCAAAGTGGGTCTCTGCGTGCAAGTTAGAAGGTGTGCTCAACCCTGGGTCTGTCCATGACCTGTGGGATCTGAACCTCTGGGGGCAGAGTCCAGGACCCCATCTCTGCGTATATCTGACACATGCTAGATGTCGTCAGTAGGTAAGATCCTAACCATAGAAAGTCATGACTTAATCTCAGAACCGGAGATATTTACCTTACATGAAAAAGGAAGCTTGCTACAGTGGTTAAGTTAGGAGCGTTGACATGGGGGATTTTTGATTATATGGGATTCTCTGGGCGGACTCAATCTAGTCACATGGGTCTTTATCATCTATGGATAGAGGAAGAGTTGATCATTTTGAAAGAAGAGTCAGAGAGATAGAGGCACCTGAACTTCAGTATTCTCATCAGTCAAATGGGAAGGAAAATAGTCAACTATAGTAATTATAAGAGTTTTTAAAAGGATAATATAGGAGAAAGGAAATCCATTTTTTCCCCAGAGTTACTAGTATGTTCTCAACGTTATTATCATAAACTTGTCACAAGGAAAATAATGTCTGGAAAGTCAGATTGGAGTCCATCTACCGTACTAGGAAATTGTTAAAAAGCACAAAGTCTAAATTTTCTTGGTGGCATTTGTCCTGCAGCCTCTGGTGGACATGCGATTAAACGTGACTGTAGTTTGCATCGCTGTGCTCCCTGGTGTGCACCTGGCACATGATCACTCCCAAGCACCTGGCACATGATCACTCCCAACAGTGCACATCAGGCAAACAGCACAAATTAAACTGTTGCATAGAAAAGGCCGCATTTTAACAAACGAACCAATCAAAGCATGGACAGAGGATCCCAAAAGACACATGTCCAATGGGGACATACAGAGGGCCAAAGGCAGATTAAAAAAAATGCTCATCACTTATTATTTGAGAAATGCAAATCAAAACCATAATGAAGTATCTTCTTATATCTGTGGGACTAGCCTACAGCAAGGACAATAAAACCAAGTGCTGTCAAGAGAGTGGAGAGAAAGGAGCACTCATACACTGCTGGTGAAAGTGCAGACTGGTGCAGCCACTTTACAAAATTTACGAAGATTCTGTAAAAACTCAAAATAGAGCTGCCACATAGTCCACTAATCTCACTTCTAGGTATCTCTCTGAAAAATAAGAAAATATTACCTCAAAAAGACATATGCACTCCCTATGTTTACCGCAGCATTATTTGTAATGGTTAAGACATGGAAACAATCTAAGTGACCTTCAACAGATAACTGCTATGGAAGATCTGATATACATGCACAATGGAAGACTATTCCACCATGAAAGGGTGAAATCTTGCCATTTATGACAACATGGAAGGAACTTCAGGGCATTTTGCTGAGTGAATTAAGTCAGAGGAAGAAAAATAAATATTGGATGATTTTACCTATATATGGAATGAGGGGCAACAGTGCAAATAAATTGATAAAATAAAATTACAATACGCCTTTGGATTTTGACAGCAAAACTGAGGTTGCAAAGAAGAAGGAGATGGGGAATTATATGGTGGAAGGCATTCACCTATTTTTTCCTTTCCTATTTTTTATTTTTGCTTCATAAAAAAAGTAAGTTTGAGCATTAATACCCAAGCATGTGGCCACAACCAACCCTACAGCATGGGGGCAGCACTACAGGGGAAGCTCATGGCAGACTCAGACAGACCTGGCTCAGATCTTCACTCTAGAACTTCTAGCTGTAAACGATGGGCAAGTCACCTCACTGCTTTGTGCCTCAGCCGGTACAAGAGAGCCATTGAAATGGAGAACTGAATGAGTTAGCAGCTGGAAAGTACAGTTCCAGGTGGCTGATGTCAGTTGCTCTTTTCATGATTACATATGTGCTAAGTGGCAGCATTGATTCTGTTTCCCTCGAGCAAGTCTAGGGAAGAGAATGAGAGGACTACTCATCCTGAGACTAGGGTTTCCTAATAGCTCAGCATTCTCATTGTCCAGAAAAAAATACGAGGACCTAAAAAATCTCTCTGTCTACCTGCGGCCATGGACCCCAGCATTTACAGAGCTAGGCTCTCTCACCTTACCTGGATCACGCCACCCCCCTCTCCAGCTTCCCCAGCCAGAAAGGCCTCCGGCAGCTGCAGCATCTTCCCAAGCCAGTCCATCATCACAGTCTCCAGTTCAGTGCATGCCGGGCTGGCAGCCTACGGAGGGAGGGGAAGAGGTCAGCTCTGCTCCTGGGATAGAGTATGATGAAGAGAATTGCCTTACTCCACTACTTAGATCTTATCAATGTACTACAGACTCTAAACATTTCCAAAGGCTCATCCATGGATGAGAATGAATGGGGTGATGTTCTCCCCCACTGCAGATTTCCAGAGAAAAGCTACTATGGACTGGAGGGGGTGAGAGGAGATGGCTGCAGTACCCTACCCCCACCCCACCCCAGCAGTTCTAGACATTTCTGAGGGGCTGTTCAGCTGTTCGGGAGAGTTGTGGTGCCCAGGCAATTGGCACTCATGAGAATCCTGGAAAACAGAGGGAATCATGCTCTTCAAGGGCACGTCTCCATCGAAGTGATGTGCTTGCCATGTGCAGGAATGTATACTTCTCTTTCAGTGACCTCAGGTCCTTCACTTGAGGACTTGGTCCTTTAGGACATCATCCTCTGCCCCCATCTTTCACTACCACTTTTTAGAGGCTGGTACCTGAACAAGGGGCAAGATCTTGCAGAATTTGGGAAGCAACAGCAGCAGGTTTAAACTTCCATTGAGCTCTAGATTCAAATCATCCAATTTCAGATGCTATTCAAATACCTCAAACAAGTTTCAAACATGTGCTCCTCATCAAGACTTAGCGGGGAATGTTTGGGAAGAAGCACACAGATGAGTGTAGTAATCCTAGCTTACTCATTTAGCCATTGTTCATTTACAGAAAGATCCAGAAAGGCTCTCCACAAGTGAGTGGAATGAGACTGGACTGAGTCAATGAGGTGGGCTCTGAGCAGCCTGGATCCTCGGAGGGCTGTGGAAGGGAAGGCCCTAGGCAAGTCCTTGACCTGCTTTTTAAACAAGTGTGCAAGTTGGACTCTTCCCTCTGGCTGCACATCAAGAAGCTTTTGGACTTGGCCCACCTGCCTCCAGGTGGGTCTCCTGTGGGTCTCAGAAAAGTTTTTGCCTATACTGTGCAGCAGCTCAGGGTACACTACTAGCAGGAACAGGCAGGACTTTGTCCCTACTTGGTACCCCATCGGAGCTTCCTGGCCCATCCCAGCTAAGCCCCTCTGGACAGAGGAAACCCACTCCTGGTAGGAAGCACAGGGTTCAGTCACCATGACTTAGTGACAGCAAGGCACTCTGCTGAGACCCACAGGGAATCAGACCGTCGTCAGAGTACAAACACTATAGAGTAGATGCCAAGTTACCCTGAAGGGACAGGAGGATTCTTGACCAGCAGTGATAATAAAATTCTCTGTAATACTTGGTGAAAGAAACTGTCCTTCAGCAGGAGTGTGTTCAGCAGAGACAAAGGCAGGTCACCCAAGTCACACAGGATGCTCTCACAATGAGGAAGGAGATCTGGGGTGCCAGCTTATCCTCTAGCTCAGCACAGAGAGCTGGGGTGAGCTCTGCAATCCTTTCTGGGGCTACAGACGCCCAGCCTCCAGCAGTCCTGAAGGCTAGCCCGAAGAGCCAGCAGGGTGGGGCAGGGTCAGCAGTCACGGATGTTGGCTGCTCTGCTGTGTCTTACTGAAGGACTTGGGCCTAGCTCATGCCTCAGGCTCCTTCTTCAGCAAGGGTCAGCATGTCTCACTCAGCTTAATTCCAGGGAGCAGGCAAGTACAGCCAGACCCAAAGGGTCAAGGGCAGATTCTGGTCTTTGAAGATATCCTCAGCATGTGGGCAGCCCTGGGATCCCTGACACAGTGGGCAGGCAGGGAGACAACTCAACTCAGGAATCGTTCCTGGAGCAGAGAGCCACACAAAGCCAGTCCTGCCTGCCCTCTGAGCAGGGGTCTTTATAGGCACTTATTCCCTGGCAAGGTGGGAGTGGGGCTACAGGTACAAAGACAGGAGCTGGCCCCTTGGCCAGCACTTGGCATGTCTGGGTATGGGGCCTCTCCTGACAGCAGCCCACTGAGCACAGCTGGATCAGACAAGCAGTAGTGCTTCTCAACTGCAGCTTGTATAGAAACCTTCTGGGCTGCTTGGAGGAAATGCAGACTCCCAGGTGCAGGCTGAACTCCAGGGCCTCAAGTGCAGCTTTAGTTCATATCAAGTACTCTTAAGAATACACTCCTGTGCAGAATTGGCTTTCGGTTGTTGATATCTTTCCAGAAAGGACTCTCCCTCTATTCCTAAGTCCCTTATTAGGCACCCGCTCTGGGTGAATGCTTCTTCCCTTCCACAGGTAACACTACCCCCTGCTCATGCCCTGTGAATGCTGGTGTCGTGCCCCCAGGCAGGCCCCCCAGTCCCCTGATTCTCACCCAGGAGAAACCAATGCAGCCGATGGCCCCACATAGCATGTCTGCGAGCATGGCTGGGTACGAGCTGGCCGTGGGGAAGTAAGCGAAGAAGTAGGGGCTGTGCCAGTGGGTCACCTGTGTAGAGACAGAGAAGTTACTGGTGCTGAAGGGCAGCTAGTCCCGTGAGCAGAAGACCTAGGCACCCTGTTTGACCACAGAAAATAACTTTTCTAAAAGCAATATTGTGCTTTCTGTTCTCATTGGAAGGCCTTCTCTCTGTGTTAGGCTAGATTCCTAAAACTGTTCCAAAACCCCCAAAATCTACAATAGTAAAAGAAAAGCCCTGAATCTGAGTTGTTGGGTGTTTTTTCAGCTGGTCTTTCAGTCACCTCCTCCTACACAGTCATTCCTCCAAGCCAGCATGACTCAGTCATCCCTTATCTCCTCCTCCCGGTCCCCAGCCTGGTCCAGAGCCTGGAAACAGGGCAGCAGAAGACCACACATGGGAATTCAAGAGAGAACATGCAAGGGCATCCCCACCTTGTCCCCAGCCAGGGTGCGGGATTCCAAAAGTTCCCGGGCAGCAGGTCGAGCCAGGCCTGCCTTAGAATCCCCAGTGGCTGTGGGGGTGCTCTGCCACCATGGACCATTTCCACAGTCTTGGGAAAAGTGCAAACCTTTCCTCCTGATCACACTAGTTATTAGCAGTGCTTTGTCCAAGATGCAGAAGACTCCAGATTGTGAAGCCAGTAAGGTGCTCTCCAAGACCTCGGAGGCTTCAGCAGGATCTATGTGGTCAAGGGGAGTTAAGACCTGGCCCCCTGCTACCATGTCAACCCCCCATCTTCAGGGCGAGGCTGGGGAAGGACCCGAAGGAAAGGAATCACATGAACCCCTAGGTCCAGCAGGAGAAGGGATGCACAAGTATCAGGCCCAGGGAAGGGGAGCACTCAGCCTGTGGGGATGGGGTGCCGGATGCAGCACAGGGGACAGGCTTCTCAGGGAGGAGAGGCAAGCTTGTGGGGCTCTGAGATGAGGGCGTGGTCTGCAGAGAGGAGGATGCTCAGTGCAGGCAGGTCTGGGAGGTCTCAGGCAAAAGAAGCTGGTGGTAAGCTGAGGGCACAAGGGGCAGCAGGCGAGGTCTAGGGTACTTTTAGGGTCCCTAAAATATTTTAATTTCTTATCAAATTAGAAGAAAACATGAATTTTCAGGTTCAAAAATCTGTAATAAAGAATGTGAGCATCTTTATGCCAATGCATTCATAATGCTTCACTTTCCACACACCTGGGCCCCGTGAGTGTGCCACCTCCCTACCTGACCTGACATCTTACCTCCCTCCCCAACCCCCCATCACAATTCCACCCAGGGCCCGTCCCAGCTTCCCAGCACTGCTAAGGGTCTAGCCCAAGGGAAGACTTCAAAATGTGCCCCAGACTAAATGTTGCAACCTTGCCAAAGGTTGCTGAGACTCTGCCCCCAGTTTGGTGGTATTTGGGGGCGAGGCCTATGGGAGGACTTGATTTTGGACTCTTGGTCTTTCACCGAGTAGTAAATATTTATGTGTTAAGCTGCTCAACTCATGGGGTTCTCATGGCAGCCAGAGCCATTCTTGACACACCCCACTGCCTGACATTTAGCTGTATCTCCTCACAGCGGGCTTAACCGTGCAGAGGGGATTAGTGTGTTTGCAAAACCTTTCAGTGGAACCCGAATCCTTGCTACCCTCAAAGCACAAATGTCAGGGAAACTCTGGGGAAGGTTAGGTGGGCTGTGGAATGAGAAAGGTCTCTGGAATGGAAGCACTGATCAGCAAGTAAGGCCCTCAGCCCCTTGCTCAGTGGCTGTGTGACCTGAAGTCTCAGGATCTCAGTGTCCAGTTTTTGAATAAGGGTGTTGGATTCAGGATTTGGGATCCCTCCCATCACGGGGACATAACCACTTTCAGGCGAATTCCTTGTAGGGAAAACAGTACTGTGGAAATACAAAGCTGTAGCGTGCTCCCCTTGAGCACCAAGTGTCTGCTCCTCTCTGCATGAAGCTCAGGGAACATAGCTGGCCCTGGGTCCTATCCCACATGTACCAGTCCGACTCAGTGCTTCAGGGGCTAATCTCTGATCAGAAGCAGTGCCATGTCAACCATTCTCAAGTGAAATAAAACATTGCTTCTACAGCGGAACCTCTCAGGGTTCACTTCCTCTCACATCATAGGTGGCATACCTGTTCACTCGTGTTCCAGGATCTGGGGCCCATACCACATCATCTAGGTTGGAGAGCTGGCTTCATCACTTACCAGCTGTGTGATTGTGAATGGCCATCTAACTTCTCTGGGCCTCATAGCCTCAGCCATAAAATAGAAACAACATGTTTCTCTCCCAGGAGATGGTATGAGGTGAAATAATACCTGAGTCACCAATGCTTAGGAGGGGCTACATTAGCATAAGCTCTCCCTTTCTCCAGCTGAACATAGATTTACCCCTGGCATGATGATCTTCTCCACATCACTGATGATGTCCTCGAATGTGTCAGGCTCCTGGGGGGCTGAGGCAGGGATCAAAGGACGCAGGTAGCCAGGCTCCACATCAGGATAGACCTGGCGTCCCTCAATGCCTTCCATGTAGTCAGCCACATAGTCCACCATCTCTTTTCCCCTTCTTCGGAATTCACTTGCATTCATGGAGACTGGGCTTTGTCAGAGCTGAGAACTGCAGAGAGAGAAGAGATCAGTTGGCAAACTTGATAACTTCCAAATCCAAGTGGGGCAATTCCAGTAAGGTGACTGCTAGTTCAAATACCTTAGAGAGACCCAGATGCAAAGTCAGGAGCACGTTCCTTCCATGTCTATATGGGGTGGAAATGACATTGGAGACTGGCGAAATGTTTATTTCTGTTATCCCCTAACAACTCAAGCAAACATAACACATCTCAATTTTTCATTTTCTATATTGGTAAAATGAACTGAAATCACGCTTTTACTTTATGATCCATCTCAATGACAAATACTGGCCTTAACTCTCTTTGCCCTCAACTAGCCATGGGACCCAGAGACAAATAAATGTAACCCTTCCAGCCTCTCTCCTCCTGAGAACTGATGATAATAATGCCGAGCTCTCAGGAAGGTATAAAGGCGTAACCACATGCTGTGTGTAAAGCACTGTGTCCAGAACCTGGGGTCCATTTACATTTTTGCGGGCCTGCCTCTTGATTCTACCACCAGCTAAACACGAAATGAGCCAACATGAAACCGTCCTCCCAGGAGAATGCAGTTATGTTCCTGAGAGTCTAGGGCACAATTTTTGTCAACCAATCAATAAATAACTTTTCAATGTGGTTATTTTAAAACACAATATTTAATATATTTTAGACATATTTTAATATACATTCTAATTATTTTATATATTAATATTCATTAGTACTGAACTCACAGCCAATAGCCTTCTAACTCATGTCTGAATAAAGGTTACTTATCACACTGTATAATGCATATCACAGGCTTCTTTCATCTGAGCCCCCTATATAGTACTCAGACAATATTTGGGGACCATTTTAGTCAGCAAAATAATCATGAATAACACAAAATTGTGAAGAGTGTGGCACTAAATAGATGGCTTATTGAAACAATTTGGCAGAGTGTTGCCTTGTTCAACTTCAGTGGGAAGAAGAGTGTTGGGAGACCCGCCCCGTGTTCATCACGCCGCACACGTGCACAGCCATGCACCATGACACAGGCACTACCATGTTGACTTGGAGAGTGTACATGAACTTTAGAAAGGAGGTGAATTTGTGGATTTTCAACTGGTGAATAATAATCAATTGTATTTCAGGACAACACAGGGAAAAAGAGTAGAATCCCTACTCTTAAAATTCTGGCACCTGTCCATCCAGAATGTTTCCTGTGTGTGTCAGGGACAATTTGATGCTAAGCAAGGGAAACATTTCTAAATTCCTGCCAAAGTTCAAAGCTTCATAATACAAGAGTATTACATGCAATATGAATGCATTCAATGGGGATGATTCTACACCCATTGCAAATACAAGCTAGGTAAGAGATTATATTCCAGAACTTTTTCTATTCTTTGTCATTGTCTATCCTTCCCTGTTGTCTTTACCAAATTTTGGACAATTTTTGTGACTCACAGTGCTAAAAAGAAATTATTCACTGGACATATATGAGAAAGAGATTTTATTCAAGACAATTAAACAGTAGGGAAAAAGACTAAATGTAACTCCCAGTATAGCAGGGGCAAGTGGGGTTAGAGTTGACAGGTTGGGTAAGGGAGCAGATGAAACATCACTAAAAGCAACTTGGCTAGGTGTCTAGGGTGGAAAGAGAGCTCAAATGGAAAGAAAGAGCAGAGACTTAGAAGGATTCTTTACTAAAACTTGGCTCAGCACACCAAAATGGGAACCAACAGAGAAAGAGATCAAAAGAATCAACCAAAGTGTGGTCAGTGGTGAATCAGTTGGACAGTGCCTTCTCTTTTCTCAGCATTCTCTTTCACAAGTTCTCAGTTACATAAACAATATAGTAGGCATCATGTGGAAGTTTTCAGATTTCTTTACTGCCGATTATAGATCAAACCTCCCTTTCACTGTTATTTTTTGTGACTACAACTTTCTTTTGGTAATGCAGGAGGGATGGGGATTAGGAGTTCTAAATTAGAGCCACAATGAACACAAGAGAAAAACCTAACTGAACTTCATAAGCTGAGGGCCAAGGCAAGTTTTGCTTATCAGTCAAACTCTCAGGGCCAGACTTTCCAAAGTCTCTCAATGTAAAACCGCAAAGCTTTATAAATTCCTTCACCTGCAGACTCCAAAAGTAGTATTACGCTCGGAGTCACTGATTATTTCAAATTTTGCTCTATGGAAACATGTCTGTTGTTTAGGGGTGTTATACTCTATGGATAGCTATTTAATCCATCTTGTCTAATTTGACATCTAAGGCCATTATTTCCTTATTGATTTTCTGTTTGGATGATCCATTATGTGAGTGGGTGTTAAAGTGCCCTGCTATTATCCTGCTCTGTCAAGGTCTTCCTTTAGGTCTGTTAATATTTACTTTATATATTTTGTTGCTCCTGTATTTAGGGCACATATTAAGTGTTATATTTTCCTATCGTATTGATTTCTTTATAATTATTTAGTGACTACCTTTTTATTTCATTACCTTTTAAGGGTGAAATTCTTATCTGATATGAATATAGCAGTTACTGCTTTTTAAAAAATCTATTGCTTTAAAGTACTTTTTCCATCACTTAACTATGAGATTATGTTTGTCTCTATATCTCAAATGAGTCTTTTGTCAATCATATATAGTTAGGCGTTTTGTTTTTTTTAATCCACCCTGCCACTTAATGCCTTTTGATTGGTCAATTTAATCTCTTTTCATTCAGGGTGATTATTATGAAGTTTTCAACTGCCATTTTGACTTTTGGTTTCTGGTTTTATCTGTTACCTTGTTCAGTTCTTTATAACTCTATTTCTATTTAGATAGAAAAGTATCAATATTTCTTGCACAGAAGGTCTCATGTT
The DNA here is from genome assembly GCA_004363575.1 of Solenodon paradoxus. NCBI lineage: Eukaryota > Metazoa > Chordata > Mammalia > Eulipotyphla > Solenodontidae > Solenodon > Solenodon paradoxus. The sequence continues at coordinate 3,176,658 of RJWH01000006.1, read as the reverse complement.
AGCAAAGCCCTTCGGCTTCTTTTTGTCAGGGAAAGCCTTTATTTCTCCCTTAGATCTGACAGGGAGTTTTGTAGGATATAATATTCTTAGCTGGCAATTTTCATCTTGGAGTGTTTTGAAAATGTCATTTCATGCTCTTCTGATCTGTAAAACTTCTGCTGAGAAGTCTGATGGTAGCTTTATGGAAGGACCTGTATAAGTTGTTTTTATCCTGTGGGCCCCTTTGATATTCTTTCTTTGTGTCTTGGAATTTTGATAGTTTTTCTATTACATGTCTTGATTAAGTCTCTTTGCATTTAGATAACCAGGAGTTCTGTTGGCTTTATTGATCTGTATATTCAGCTCTTTCTCCAGATTCAGGAAGTTTTCAGCTATTTCTTGGAATAAGTTTATCTTTTTCTTTCTCTTTCTCTTTACCTTCTGGGATACCCATTATTTTTATTTTGCGTAGTAGAATCAGATACTTCTTGGAATTTCTTGATATTTTTAATATTTAATTTCTCTCTCTCCTTCCATTTGATTCAGTTCTACCTTCTGTTTTAGAGATCATGAATCTGTTCTTTCCTTAGGTCAATTTTGTTCCCATTGTTTCCATAGCTCTCTGTAGTACTCTTAGTTTTGTCAGTTGCATTATTCACATTCTGATCTTCTCTTATTTAATGCTTCAATATCTACATTCTACTTGTCAGTTGTGTTTTTGGGTTCTCTGAATTTTATCTGACTTCTCTTATACTTCTTGATTTGCTTCGCCAAATCCTCCTGTAATTCTTTGTTTTTCTGAGCTGTATGTTATCTTTTAGAGTTTCTTTATAATTGTCACTTTGAGTTCTTTATCAACAAATAAGATATAATCTTCCTTATATTCATATTTGGGTTCTAGATAGGTGTGGTTGTCTCATTGCGATGCCATAATAGATTGAGGTCTCATAGTATCTTGTATTCTTTTCCTCCCACAAAGGCCTTGAGACTGACCTTATAGTTTGTTTAACCAGCAGATGATGCTCTGGTTTTATTTTATATTCTTGACCCTAGCAGGCTTGCATAGTAAAAATTCTTGTTGAGTCAGGCAGTTGGGCTGTGGGTGAGGGAAGGGTAAGCATAAATTTCCCATAAATTTTGGAGTTGAAACTGGGACCAATTGCAGTGTCACCAGGCGTGACACTGGTGTGGGATGGGGGTATGTGTGGAATACCAGTTAGGGAAAACTGAATCACTCTTGGGCAACTGGAGCTAGTTTGTTGGATGTGGTTGCCCTCATACTCCTCTCCAAATCTTTCTACCCTGTGTCCACAAAAAGCTGATACCAACCCTGAGTATCATAGAGTCTGAAAAACTGTAGTGTAAGGTATTTGGGAAAAGCACACTTACTCTTCCCACTATCTAGGAATTATGGGAGAGATTTTATTGTAAATTTATTGCCATACTTTCACGTTTTCTTTTTATATGGAGGATCTTCTTGACAAGTGCTAAAGTGACATCTATAAACTGGCAGGATGCACTATTTGTCTTTATCTATCAGCTTAGAAGTAAGTTTAATAAGAATTAAGAGACAGGAAGACAGTAAACAGAAAGAGAAGATACACAAAGCAATATGCTTTGATTACTAGCACAGAAGTGCAAAATAAAATTGAGTAAAACAGAGACAGTTACAAATAAACTAAAAATGTTTTCATTGGTCATTGAGATTTTACTCAGTCACCAGTATTTACATATTTTTCATTTAGAACTTCTTTTCTGAGAAATTATTTTGTTCCTTTTAGTTTTGTCATAAAACTGAGTAGCTTAATAAGAATTTTATTTTACTCATCAGACTACCGCCTAGCCCTAGCTTCCATATTATCCCTCTCTTCTAAGCATTCATTATTTGTTATAGAAAACACTCGTTCAATTGATGCAGAAGTACCAGGAAGACAAAGAATGTATTCTACAACAACATTAAGATTTTTTTTTAACTAATAAATGTCTTTCAGTGCAATGAGCAAAAATATCTTGCAACTTTTCGTCACTTAAAGTGCTGTTACTCATGTTCTTGACTTAATTCACTAAACATAATCTCCTATAAATGCATCCACATTCACTCAAATGATAAGATTTCATCTCTTCTAAAGACTGTAGATTTCCATTGTGTAAATATACCACATCTTTATCCATTCATCTGACCTTAGGCACTTACATAGTCTCCGGTTCTTAGATATTGTGAATAGGCCTACAATAAACATGAGGGTACATAAATCTTTGCAAATTAGTTTTCTTGTATTTTTTGGGTAAATACCCAGAAATGGGATTTCCATATTCAACTTTTTATGAGTCTCCATATAGTTTTCCACAGGGGTTGCACTAATTTGCACTCCCAACAGTATAAAAGTATTTTCCTTTTTCCACATCCTTACCAACATTGGTGTTTCCAGATTTTTGGATAATAGCCAGTCTCCCAGGAGATGTCTCATTGTTGTTTTGATTTGAATTTCCCTGACAATGAGTGGGAACATCTTTTTGTGTCTGTTGGCCATCTGTATATCCTTTTCGGAAAAAAGTCTCTCCAATTCCTCTTCCCATTCTTTTTTATTGGATTGCCTGATTTTTATGTTATTGAGTTTCATGAATTCTTGGTATATTTTAAATATTAAGCCCTTGTCAGAAATATGGAACACAAATATATTCTCATAGTATGTTGTCTTTTGTTTTGGTGATGTTTTCTTTTGCTATGAAGATGATTTTTAGTTTGATACACTCCCAATTATTTATTTTTGTTTCTGTTTCCCATGATGCTGGAGTTGCAGCCCCAAAGGATTCTCTAAGACTGATGTCATGGGATGTCTTACTTATGTTGTCTTCCAAGAATTTTATGGTTTCAGTCTTATTCCAAGTCTCTAGTTCATTTTAAATTAATTTTTGTGAATAGTATTAGAGTGGTCTAGCATCATTCTTTTGCATGTGGTTCTCCAATTATCCCATCACCATTTACTGAAAGGACTCTTCTCTCTCCATCATATGCTTTTGACTTCTTTGTCATAGATTAATACTTTACTGTATTCATTGATTACTTCTGGTAGTTTTTTTTTTTTTTTTTTTTTTTTTTTTTTTTTTTTTTTTTTTTTTTTTTTTTTTTTTTTTTTTTTTTTTTTTTTTTTTTTTTTTTTTTTTTTTTTTTTTTTTTTTTTTTGCAGTTTTAGGGTTTTCAGTAAATAAAATCTTGTCATCTGCCAATAATGATAGTTTCACTTCCTCCTTTCTAATTTGGATTCCTTTTATTCATTTTTCTTGCTTACTTGCTCTTAAGACCTACAGTATGATGTTAAACACTGAACAGCCTTGCCTTGTTCCTGACCTTAAGAAAATGCTTTAAATTTTTCACTGTTTACTATGATGTTGGCTGTGTGTTTATCATATATGGCCTTTATTATGCTGAGGAATGTACTTTCTGTACACATTTTATGCAGGATTTTTATCATAAATGAGTCTTTCATCTTGTCAAAAGCTTTTTCTGAGTCTACTGATATGATCATGTGGTTTTTCTGCTTGCTCTTGTTGATATAGTGTATTATAGATTTTCATGTATTGAAACATCCTGGGATAATTTTCACTGTGTCACGATGGATGATCCTTTGGGTGCATTGTTGGATTCAGTTTGCTAATAATTTGTTGAGAATTTTTGCATCTCTGTTCATTAGAGATATTAGTCTGTAATTTTCTTTCTTAGTGACGTCTTTATCTGCTTTTAGTATCAGTATGATGTTAGCCTCTTAGAAAGTATTTAGGAGTGTTTCTTGTTCTTCAATATTTTGAAAAAGTTTAATAAGAATAGATACGAAATGCCACCTCTGGTCTTGGACTTTTATTTTCAGAATTTTGATTACATCTTCAACTTCCTTGCTTGTGATTTTTCTGTTCAGGTTTTCCAATTCTTCCAGGTACAGTCTTATTAGTCTCTTATGATGCTTTGTGTTTCTGCTGTATCTGTTGTAACTTCTCCCCTTTCATTTCTGATTCTATTTATGAGAGCTTTTTCTCTTTTTATCTTTGTGAGTCTAGTCCATGGCTTGTCCTTTTTTTTTTTTTTAAAGAACCATGTTTTGGTTTCCGTGATCTTCTGGACTGTCTTTTGCTTTCTATTTCATTTATTTCAACTCAAATTTTTATCATTGACTTTCCTCTACAAATTTTTGACTTCAATTGTTCTCCTTTCTCTTGTTTTAAGTTTAGGATTCAATTGTTTATATGTGCGTTTTCTTGTTTCTTGAGGTAGGCCTGGATTGCAATGAACTTTCTTCTTAATTCTGCTTTTACTACATTCCATATATTCTTGCAGCTCGTGTCTTCATTCTCAAATGTCTCTAAGCATTTTTTAAGTTCCTTTTTGATTTCCTTTCTTACCCAAGTCATTCAGAAGCATATTGTTTAGTCTACAATAATTTGGAATCCTATAGCTTTCTTTTGATTTTTAGTTTTAAGCCATTATACTCAGAGAAGATGCTTGGTATGATTTCCATCTCTGTAAATTTGTTGAGACATGTTTTGTGTCCCAACATATAATCTATCCTTGGGAATGTTCCATGTGCACATGAGAAGAAACTGAAATCTGTAGTCATTGTATGAAGTGTTTGGTATATGTCTATTAGACCTAACTATTCCAACTGGTCATTTAAAGCAGCTGTTTCCCCGTTAATTTTCTGCCTGGTCAACCTGTATATTGTTCTATGTGGGGTATCAAAGTGTACAATTATTCTGTTGCTGTCTATGTCTCTCTTCAGTTCTAATAATAGTTGCTTAATATATTTTGATGCTCCTTCATTTGGTGCATATATGTTAATAATGTTAGTGTTTTGTCTTCCTGCTAGTTTGATCTCTTAATCATTATGTAATTTCCATCTCTGTCTTTTGTTAAGCTTTTTAGAGGAAGTCTGTTTTATCTGATATATTTGTGGCTGTTTCTGCCTATTTTGGTTGTCATTCGACTGTATAATTGTCTTCTAATCAGTGACTTTAAGTCTTTGTTTATCTTTTGAAAGAAGGTAAGTTTCCTGAGTGCAGCAGAAGGTTGGGTTATGCTTTTTAATCCAATTGACAACTCTGTCATTTAATTGCTGTATTGGATCCATTAACATTTAGGGTGATTATAGATATGTAGCTGTTTATTGCCATTTTATAATTTGCATTCTGTGTGCCTTTGTTTTTCTCTTTCTCTTCTCAGATGGGTCGGGTGTAATTACATTTTGATTGGTTCCCCTTTTTGTTTTCTTTTTTGGTTTTTCCCTAGAGGTGTGTTTTGAGGTTATCTTGAGTTTAGCATTAAAAATTCTATGTTTATTTTCTATTTTTATTTGAAAACGGATTTGTTTTACACTATTCTAATCATCCACCTATTTATTCTCCTCTCTTCTTTCCCACTTTTCATTTTTTGCTGTCTTACTGGTTTTCAGTGGGTTGGTTTTTTTTGTTTTGTTTTTTTTTTTACACTTTATCGATCTTTGCCTTAATAATTTTTATAGAACTGTTTTTGTGATGATGAATGCCCTTAACTTTTGCTTATCTGAAAAGTTTTTAGTTATTCCTTCAGTTCTAAATGATCATTTCACAGGGTTTAGTAATCAATGTTGAAAATCTTTTTCTTTCGGCACTTCGACTAAAGCATTTTGTTCCTTTCTGTCTGCAGAGTTTCAGTTTAGAGATCTACTGAATATCTTACAGGGATTCCCTTATTAGACTCATTTTTCTCTAGCTGTTTTTAAGATTCTTTATCTTATTTTTTAAGGTTGATGACAAAGTGTCATGTATAGGTCTATTTGGGGTTCTTTTGTTTGGGACTCTTTGAGCTTCCTGAATCTGGAGGCTTGCTTCATTCCTCAGGTTAGGAAAATTTTCAGCTATTATTTCTCGAAATACACTTTCAGTCCCCTTTTCTCTTTCTTCTCCTTGTGGGATCCTTTTTGATGTGAATGTTGTTCCTTTTGTTTTTATCCCATAGGTCGCGAATGCTGTCTTCTTTTTTTTTTTTTCATTCTTTATTCTTCTTGTTGGTTTTCTTGAGTACATTCCTCTGCCCTATCTTCTAGCTCATAATTCTGTTGGAGACTTCATCCATCTTATACTTGACTTCCTCTATCGAATACTTTAAATCAGCTATCATGCTCTTCATTTCCTTGATATCTTGATTCATTTCTTCTCTCTTTTTTGTTGTTTTGTTTTTCTCCCTATTGTTTTCTTGATTTCCCTGAGTATGTTTCTCACTATTATCCCAAGTTTATCCTTAGGTAATTTGTATACTTCCATTGTATTCAAATTTACCCTTACATTTTACAATGGATCTAAAATTTCACGTATACTTAATCTGTGTCTTTGCTCTGTTTGGCATCCTGTTTATATTTCTGTGGGACAGGTTTCCCTCTAGAGATGGTCTTGTGTATGGTGTCAACTTGCACCAAATAAGCATGGATTGTGATTTAAACACTGAGAATTCTTGAGTTCTGTGATGTCGCCATCAGTTGGATTTGATGAAGTTCTTAGGTGGACCCAGAGTTCAGCATATGGGGTTGCAGTTTGTATGTGGGTTGCAGAGCCTTCCCTCAACATTCCAGGTCTTAATGGTAATGACTACCTTGATGTTGGCACAAAATCAGCAATCAGGTTGCAATCCAGTCTCCACCCAAAGGTGGCACTAGTGGGTAGCATTCAAGGTTCCTTCTTTCTGGGGAACTCTCTTCTTCCTGTGAGCCTAGGGACAGGGCTTCTGGTGGGAGTGTCCTGTGGCTCCAGTGCAATATTATGGCAGTGGGTAGGGAAAGAGGAATTCACCTAGTTGTCCTTTGGTTATCCCTGGTGGCATCTCTAAATAATTTCCCTTCAGGTGGTTCTACTCAAACCACCAGGGCACTGGTCCTTCTGCCCTGCATCAAGACCCTCTCCTTTGGCTCCGTGTCCCGCTCCCACTGAATTGGTTCTTTGCTATCATAGCAAATCTCTAGGAGGCCCAGTTCTTCCTGAGGTTCTACTTCCTCTGCAATGGCCTGAATCTCAAACCTGTGGTATAGTGCTGAACCCTGACATTTTCACCTACTCTTTGTGGTGGTAATTGCTGCTGCAGTCTCTGTAGCCTCTGAACCCACTTTTCCTCAATGTGTATGTAGAAAATAGGTGAATTCCTAGTTGCGCTATGGGGAAAGAGGTGAAACTCACTCCTATCAGGTTACCATCTTAATTCCATTCCCATAATAGGTGCCTGTACTCCACTATGGCAAAGTCATAAAGCTCCTTAAGCCATGTTACATGAACTATGCATATGCAAATACATTGGAAAATTTTTGTAATAAATGTTTGAATACCTCTTAGCAACACATAAACACATGATGGAGACAGTGGTGCAAAATGTGTGCAGCAGAACCAATGCCAATCAAGTCTCTTCCTAGTTTAATTTTTAATCAGGTCATGATATTGTACTTTCATTTTCATTTTGCACTGCCAAAATTTGTGTTACATTTGTCTTTACAAATCTAACAACTATTTCCTTCAACTCATGTCTGTCAATAACTGAGACTAAGGAGTCAATGTCAGCCATTCCACCAGACACAGTGTGCATATCCAAAAATTTGAAAAGAAAAATTTGTATAGAATACAGAATCAGATAAGGTATCATTTCAGCAACTTTTCTGTTGGAAGCATCCATAGCAATTCTCAAAAAATTTGCCACTGTTAGGTCTTCAGCAAATTCTGATTTGGCCATTGATGCAATTATGTTCAAAGTCACAGCTTCACATTTTCTCCTGCTAGATGAAATTTTGGCTCACAGAATGTTGAAACCACTTTGACAAATAGTTGCGTGTCTTGAAATTCAAGTCACGCAAAAGTATATGCAAAGGAAAGGTGGCTTTATTAGTGGCAACAAGAAGTTCCAATTCAGTTGCTTTTGACCTTTTAAGAAAGTACGTAATTGTGACAATGTGGCAATTAAGACACCTGGTGCCTTCACTATTTCAAGTGGTGTTTAATATCCAACTTATATCACATTTTACCCTGTCAACAAAAAGCTTATTTTAAAAAGGGTAAACCTATTTGAGTTCTTTGGTAAATGTGCATCCTCTTTCTACATTACTAAATTAGAATTTAAAAAATACAAATAGAAAAATCTTTCCTTAAGCAAAGAAATTTACTCCTATATTCAGAAATATGGGAAAGCCAAAAGTCCCACCCTGAACTGTGACCCCCGACTTACAGAAATAGATGGAATGGAGCATTGCTGTTGACTGATAGCCCAGCCTGCTCGCATAGGTAGAGCCATTACTGCATGATGGTACAAAAGAAACAATTGCAGGTGATGTAACACAGAGGTCAGAGCATTCCAGTCTTTTATCGAAGTTATATTAAATGTGCTGATAATCAACAAAGTTCTGATATTAATGTGTATGAAAAAGTCTTAGATTTTAGACAGGACAAATAAACAGCAAACTACGATTGTAAGTGGGACAGAATTTTCAAACAGGGCCTGTCTCTAAGAGAAGTATCTCACCCTGGACAATCCCTGTCAAACAGGACATGTGGTAACCCTAGGTCAGTGGGGCGGAGAGGTCGTTGTAGTTAGGGACCGTCGGGGTTGTGGGTTGTTCATCTGGGCAGCAATCCTTCTCGTCTGGCTCCCAGACCTGGGTCTGGGCATACTGTCTAAGGTGGTGGTGCTGCTTTTGACTGCTGAGTAAGGGTCCCAAGGCTTGGGGAGGCAAGTCCACCTGTACTCTGTGCTCCTTGCTGGGTTTCCGTCAGCATGAGGACTGTTGCCCCAAACTCAGCCCCTCATTTCTGAGCTTCACTTAAGACCACAGGGCCATACGATATAGGCACTCTTTGCTTTCCCCTACCCAGGGCTGGAGGCTGAGTTTGCTGCCTTATCACCTCTGTCCCACAGGCTCCTCCTACCATCAAAGCCCTTGCAGTCAGTGCCATCAGGGTGCCACCCACTTTCAGTCACACAGATGCATGGAATTCCTAAGCATTTCTCAGATGCTGCCTCTGCTGTTCTGTTCTGGGGTGCCTCCGTCTTATTGCTGCGTGGAGAGGCTCCCTGCCATGTCTCTTCAGCTTAGAAATTTAATTGTTCCTCTTAACAGCGAAGCTGGGGGATGTCCTCGATAATATCTTAAAGTAGAACTCCTTTCCAGACCTGGTATTATTTTTCCAAATATTTCCCGCAAAGAGCTTTCTGGAAGTCTCAATGCAAAGCCACAGAGAATCTTACATTCATTTTGTATCTGTTTGCTATTTCTTGCCCCCAAGCTGGACAAATATTGACTAGAACATGTAGATGATAATACATGCCCTGACTGCTGCCTTTTAGGCCCTTGAAGCAGTTTCTGTTGACATAATCTGATCCCAGCTGCTGTGCACCTGGAGGTTTTACCTGTAACCCCACTCAAACCCTGGGTGAGTCGCAGGTAGTTTTCCTGAACTTCTGCCCAACCCACAAACCCAGGAAGATGGAACTTCCCTGTACTCCTCAGGTTCCTGGCAGACCCTGGGGTCATTGGTTTTTGTCATTTATCATTTCATTGATATACTTGACTAACAGTGGTCTCCTCCAAGTAGAGCCCTCAACTCTTTTTTGCTTTCTCAGGACCAACCATGGACCCTGGGCCACAGTAAGCCTTGCATGCGAAGTGAAGGGATAAATGAATGAATGGACAAATGAAAGTAAAATATTTTGGTTCTAGGACCATTTTACCGCTGAAACATAATGTATCAGAACCTAGTCTATACCTTTAAGATAGCCAACAACAGCAGCCCATCATATATATACTACAAAAAAACCAACACAGGGCAGTCATGGCCTCAGTACAAAGCCCTCACTCAGAATATCAACCATCTGACCTCTTGCTTCTCTACTCTGCCATGCATGCGTTCCTCTGAGGGCAGCACCTACTCGATGTCCCAGTCTAGGCCCTACTGCTCATTTCTCTGATCTGGGCTTCCTACTCTTCTGGCCCTGAGTTCCCAATGTCTGAATGGGAAATACTCCCCTTCCTGGACCACTGGAATCTAACCTCTGAGACAGTGATTTGGCCAGAACTCAACCCAGACCTTGTTTCATCAGGATGGGGTTGGGTGGGACTACAGTGCAGAGCCTTTGTGGTGGTTAACACCTAGTTCCAGCCTCTGAGTGTCTGGTGTATCATTTCCTAGGCAGAGGTGGCATGAGGTGCTATGAGTTTTCCCATGTCCTGCCCTTTGTCGCACACAAGGCAGAGCTCATGCTTTGGACCCTGGGATACTAAGACTTTACCCAACTTTCTGATAAGAGATAGGAGAGAAGGGACTGGCTGGAGAACCTGGAATCCTTACCTAGCAATCTTAACTGGGGACACACCCCCTAGTTATCACCTACCCTTGAACTCTGACTCTTGCTAGAGTTGTGACCCAAAGGGATGTCCCTTCCCTCCCATATATGAGAGACTCCATTGTAACAGCTTGCTCTCTTGCTCCTGAAACCCCAAGCTGCTTGTGCCACTCTGTTTAGTTGTTTTCTAATAAACTTGCCATGACATGTTGGGACAAGATGTCAACTCTCAAATTCTTTCCAGGACAAACTGCATGCACCAGTGCCAGGTACCTGCATCACTTTCCTTGCTTGAGCTTTCTATCCTGATACAAAGAAAAGTGTTTTTATATTTTTATACTATTCCAGAAAAAAAAAACCCACAAGTTATGGTTCAAAAAACACTTATCCCTCCAGGAAGTGAGACCTGATCTTTTTTCTCCCTAGAGAACAGAAGAGTCAATCCAGGCACAAAACAAATTAGACTCCCTATGCTCTAAACAGACTTCTGATGAATATTTCTCTGTGGGGCCAAAATGCATCTAGCCAAGACCACAAGGAAGTTACTAGACATGAGAGCTTCCTAAACATAACAATGACTGTTAACTTGCCTCAAAAAAAATCCTCTAAACTGGTCTACTGCAAATCATTCAGGATCTTCTGATTTTTTAAATCTGTATTTTTGTCAGGGACCACAAAACGTGAGACTAACCCAAATAAGCCCCAGGAGGCCTGGTGGGACACAACATAGTGTCCTTGGTCACTCTCCCCAACACGTGACAATCACCTGGGAACACAGCGTGTAGTCAGGAGGGAGAAACAGGAATGAGACCCAAGGCAATGCTGGCTAGTGATAGGACAGGGCTCCCCCCAGAAAGGCCTGGGTGATGCCATTTTGTGCTAAGAGCTCTGGGTGTGTGGCATTTCAGCAGGGAATCTCCATTGGCCTTTGTCTGTCCATTCCTAGCGGCTCTAGAGACAGGTACTAGGTGCTTTTCTCAGCCTCTTCTCCTAAGAATCCTCATTGTTTTGACTAGTGTCTGTATTAACATCATAATGAATTTCTAAACAGACTGCCTCTGGACTCTCGGCAGGGCCATGCCCAGTCCTGCCTTGTAGAGCAACTGCCCACAGACCCCACCCCCTATAAATGGCCGATAACCTTTCCCCCCAGTGCTGGCTTATTCCTTTTCTGAGTCAGCTTGCTTTGAATTCCAAAATAAACTATTTTTGGATATTTGAGGCGTTTCTCTGAGTCACTCCTTTCCATGATCCCGAACCAAACCCTCAAGTCCCCCAAATCTTTGGGCGAACCTAACAGCTAGTATAACTTTTTTGTCTGTGCAGTCTTCACCCTGACCCCTGGGGAGGGCTCCCACAGAGACACTCATCCTTTCCAGCTGAGCTTCATGGAAGCAAAGCTGAGGGAAAGCCCTATGCATCGGCTAACACCCTGTCCTTTGTGCCAAGCAACCCCTGCTGGAAAGTCAAATAATCAAGGCAGGTACAAGGTACTATACATGCACGCTACTCGCACTCACACACACTCACCTTTACCACCTTCTTCCACTCATACATTTACTGTAATGTAAGTCGGGGTGTCCTTGTTGTAATCCATTGAAATAGATTTTATCTCGTTGGTTTAAAAAATGGTTAACATTTAGTTCGCTTCCATGTGCCCAGCACTGCGTTACACTCTTTGCTTGTGTTCGTCTATCTCTGTCATAACCTCATGTAGTCTATTATGCCCTCTAACACAGCAGAAGCTGAGGCACAGAGGTGGGGGCCACAGTGAGCTTGGCACTCTGACCTCTGTCCTTGCACTCTGACCCCTGGCCCAGCACCTCCTGAATACACTGGACTCAGACACATGAGTGTATCCACTGAAGCTCTGGCTAAAGTAAGAGTTGAAAACCCCTGAAAAAGCAAGCTTACACAGTTGAAAAGCACACTTCTCCCAGGGCCTCCAGTGACGAGCTCCAGAATGCCCCCAGAGGCCAGAGGGCAGACACTTCCCTGGCAACGCCCTGAATTTGATTAAGTTCAAGACAAAGGGAGCAACAGCTCTTCCCTGAAGGTGAACTCAAGGCTCACTTAGCCCAGGCCCTGACCTTTGACCTTCCAAATCTCTACCTTCAATCGGTAAAATGATCAACCTACTAAATAGTACCACATACAGTTTTTTCTTTTCTTCTTTGAAAAAATGTTTAAAGAAAATGTGCAGGCAGGAATGAAGACAAGCAGGCTGGCAGGCGGGCGGAGGTGGGAGGAAGAACCACTTTATTTTACTTAGCTGTTTATCTTGTTTATTTCCCCTGGTGCCAGGATGCAAACCGAGGTCCTTAGGAAGGCGACTGACTAAACTGCTACTCTTTCTGCGCTTTTTCTTTCTTTTTAAAAATGAGAATCATACTATTGCTGCTGAGAGCATTTTCCATCAGAAACTGAGATTAAAAAAAAGTTGTTGGTAAATTTTATGTCACAAAAGAAATAAAAGTTTTAATTAATCTTATGACTAAGTTCATAGACCAGTAGAGTTCCACTGCGAGTCATCGTAGACTCAGAGTGGGAAATATTCATTATTGGACAAGACGCAATCAAAATGCCAGTCATAACTTTGGCCAAGATGAGCAATAGTGAACTTGGAAATTTTTTTTTCTAGTAACAGAAGAAGTTGAATGGTTATTTTTATTAGAAATCAGTTTCAGGGAAAGCGATAAGACATTTCCTCGTCATACCCTCAGGCTTCCTGTGCCTTCCTTTCCTGTATGTGCACTTACTGATGACCGTCCAATAGAAAGAGTCGCAGTTTGCAAATTTATACATATAAGGTATATACTCACATTCTTTGATTGCTATATGATTATCATAAATACACTTTTTTATAATTCTCATGCTTTTTTCCGTTTTTATCCTTTTTTTTTAAAGGAAAGGTACAGGCAGGAATAAAGGTGAGTAGACAGGCAAGAAGACAGGCAGAGAAAGGAGGAGGAAGCATCTTTATCTTATTTTTATTTAGCTGCTCACACTGGCTGTTTCCCTAGACCTGGGACTCGAACCCAGGGGTATGTGGCTTGCTCCTTTAGAGGCGACTGACCCAACTGCGGCTCCAGCAGCATGGGACCCTCTTTCCTGACTGTAGAAAAAAGATTATCTAGGCGGTAGGTGCTCCAAGGTAGATTGACCACACGTCCTGTTCTAAACAGGACTGTACTGTGTGTTTTCCTATTTCCCTGCTGTCAATTTTGTTCCATTTTTAATAAACCAGGACAGTAGTCAGTAACAATGGGCAGCAGGGGTAATTGAGTCCAGTCTGTGGAGGGGGCCTGAAACCACGTCCTGCTTTGTCTCAAATACGTCTACCCAAGCTGGTGCCTTCTCTCTCCACTTCCTGCCGGGCAGGGTCTGCCATCTCACAGGTGCAGATGGAGGGCCCTACAAAGCAGGCTCCACCACCTGCCTGTGGCCAGCTGGTCTGTCAGGGAGGGTCCCTGCTACTCTTTACCAGATAGGATTCTTTAACACCACAATTACACGAGACAGCATAGGTGTTCTCAGCAGCCAAGGGGAGTAGAGAGAACATCGGCTTGGGCGAGAGTAAATGGGCCTGGGTCTGAGCCCCGTGCAAGAAGCTGTGCAGCTGGAGGTGATGTGGTGGCCTCTGTGTCTCAGTGCCCTCCCTTGTCCATGGCGTGGTGAGATGCAGCCGTGAGAGGAACTATAAAGCTCTGCTATTGCTCAAGGAGGAAAGAAAAGCAGAAGCCTCTCCCGGACCTCGGGACCATTCACTGTGATAAGGACAGCACGGAGGCACTCTCACAGTGGCTGTTGCTTGAGGAGGAGAGCCTCTGACAGAGGAAGGAGAAAGGAGCGCCCTGATGGCTTAGCAGATAAGAGCACTGCCTCTGACCGGTGTAGTCCACATACTTCCTGAGGACCTGGGTTCACTTCCCAGAGCAGGGAGGGTGTGGTGAGGTGGGGCATGACAACCAAGACGAAAAACTAAAAAAAGAAAAAATGAATAAATACATCTTCCTCCTCTTTCTACCAGCCTTCTTTTGCTTGCCCCCCTCATTCTTGCCTGTACCTTTCCTTAAAGAAAGGAAGGAACTTGGCACCACCATTTCTTAATGAACAATGCCCCATCTAAATACTTTCTTGGCTGACAATTCTCTATGGAAATGGCCATCAAGAATGTATGCGCCCTAGTGGAATAGCAGTTAGGTCAGTTGTCTCATAAGGACCACAGGCCACATATCCCTGGGTTCAAGTCTCGGGTCCAGGGGTGAGAGGGCAACAACCAGTGTGAACAACTAAAATAAAAATAAAAGAAAATGCTTCTTCCTTCTCTCTCTTCCTGCCTGCCTACTCACCTTCATTCCTACTTACCTTTTCTTAAAAAAAAAAAAAAAAATGTATACTAATTTTACTCCCAGGAGAAAATGCTGCCATTTCCACTCATATCCCTGCGTCTGTGTTATGATATGGGAAGAGGACCAAAAATCCCTAGCTTAGGTGATTCACAAGGGTGAGAGTGTCAGTATTCACGTGGGACAGGAGAGAAAGGACATTAAGAAAACTAGCCAAATCCAGCTCTACCAGAACCGGTAGCAGCAAGTTGCAGACAGCAAGCTCCCTGGCACCCTGTGTCTGTGACACCTCACTAGCTTCCCCCCACCCTTGAACTCCAGCTCTCAGGAGAGATGTATCATGTGTGTAAAATGACATTAAACTTGTTGATATTATTCCAATTCTTCCCTGGTTTCAAGCAATTCAAACAGTTGTCTTTAAGACGTGTCTTTAGGACATGTCTGTTATTTGGTTCCCTTTTTTTCCCCTTTTTCCCGCTGCCTGATCACAGTCTCCTTAGCTGTATGAACACAGCACATATATCTGCCTCCCCAAGGCTGGCCCTTGTTGACCTGTGTGGATGGCACAGTCACAGTCAAATGGCAAGGCACTGTGCCAGGAGGACAACTGGTTTTCTATTGACTCTGCTCATCAAAGATACTCATTTCCCAAGGAATTAAGAGGTGTGAACTTTATATTTCTCCTGCATGTCACCAATTTCTTTCCAGAAATGTAAGCGATGCAAACGTCACCTTCTGTCAGGCACGGTCTGAACACCCACCAGTCTCTGCTAGCTTCTACTGTTCACATAAATTTATCTTTTCATCCCTGTTTTCTACTTCTAAATGTTTATATAGGATGACCCAGTCATTTTATTTTCACTTTCTCCCTCTGTTCCCATGTTATTTTAGCATTGTCCCCTAAGAAATGTTTCCTGGGGGAAAGCACTCCTGCTTCTTTAATTGCTGCTCCTCAATTCTTCCCTCTTTCCCCTTTTTCTCTTGAAATCACATAGGGAGTTCACAGAACACAGCCATCTGCCTTTTTATAGATGTGGACCTTCAATTTAGCTCTGATCAGTTGCTTCTCTCCATAATAATCCCAACATCCAATATGTCACATATTGATTTATGATCTGTTATAAACAGATGATACCTGACAAAGTGAGTCTATTCAGTATGCTTTGGCAGACTCTAGGGAGACTCCATTTTTTTTCCACAAATCAGCTCCATAGTAAATATTGACTCCACAACTCATT
>RJWH01000006.1:2901623-3160653 GCA_004363575.1 Solenodon paradoxus | reverse complement strand
GTACTGAAGATAGCCCTTTTCTTCTCTGATCTTCACAGCAGCTCTGCAAAGTAGCAATTATCTCCACGACGGAAAAAAAGAGAAAGACATCGAAGCAGGGCTTATTTCAGCCTTCACAGCCCAGAAGTGCTTTCCCATTTGGGTCTGCCCTACTCAGAACATCAGACCACAGAGAACACAGTGGGGTTTTTAGCTTTTTTTTGGAGCCTATGCCAATCTCCTGCTCCCATCTGGTCTGAGCATCCTCCAGAAAGCTGAGGCATACCCAGGGAAACTTCGGGACAACACTTCTGAAATATCTGGGCTTCCCAGAGTCTTCCCCCAATTTACCACCAGATTCAAATGGAGTTTCCAAGAGAGTAGGGTAAAATCATCAGAATCATCCACATGCTGAAGAGGGGACAGAGGGTGTAGCTAAATCCTCCGGTGATCTCTTTGAATTTGTGAGGTTTGTGTTATTTTAGCTCCTTTCCTCAAACTGGCAGTGTGTAGAGGCACAGCTAGCGGAGCCCAGGGGAGAGAAGGAAGAGACCGTCTCTTTCAGAAACATGCAGACACTCACTTGTCTACATCTACATTAGGTTATTCCAGGATGCCACTGTCCTTGCCTCACCATCTTCCCCCAAACCAAGACATTCCTCTCTGGCACCCTTGAACACCAGGGTCACCTTTTATGCACATTGTTCCCATTGCTTTCAGTTCTGTTTGAGTGGGAAACACTACGAATTTGAATGAGAAATCCACTCTAAGGAGCCAGCTTTACTGCCTTTGAGAGACAAATAGGATTTAGGGGAAACCCAGACACCTGCCTGAATTTCCCTCAGAAGCTGGAGAAAACTGCCCCCAGCCTGGCAGCCGTGCTAGCATTTCCAACCCACTCCCACTTGCCGACCTGTGGATGACCTGCTTTTGAATAATACAGCTTCCGTTTATTGACCACATACTCTGGGCAGGGCCCTTTACACACATGAACTCTGATTTTTATAAGAACTGTGGGAGGATGTCATTAGCTCTTCAGAGCTGAGGGCAGGAGCCTGTGGCAAAGTGGGTCCCCCTACCCCCGTCATGGTCTCTGAGGCTTCTATATGCACCAGGTACCAGTCTGAAAAGTAATGTCCTCTGCTTGGTTATGTTGCTATCACAGCTCAGAAAACACAGGCTAGAAATCCACCAGAAGTTTCCAATTCTTTTTCTGACCTGTTGCTTAGACATGACACACACAAAAAGCAGGTGACTTAGGCTGGTGCCTATCTTCTCAAAAAGTTCCTTTTGCACCCTTACTTCACAGCAGAATGCCAGCGTCTCAGTTGCAAAAGAAAACACCAGCTCAATCAACAGGCAGTCCTCTTAGTCCTGTCCCCAAGCCCCAGCCAGGATCACCGCCCCCAGGAGCTGGATCTTCCAGTGAGTGAATCTGTCCCCCATGCAACACCGACAAAGAGCAATACTCACAGGCAGCCTTGTTCTCTTTCCCTTCTCTCTCCTCTCCTTGGTGACAGTTAAAAGGCACAGAGGATGTGATTGCCATTTATGCAGCCAGTGTCTGCCTCCTCAAAGCCAATCAGATCGCCTGGCTCTGCCCACTGACAACATCACCCCCACCCCTGCCTGTGCCTCCAGCTTTCCCCTCCAGGCCTGGGAGCAGGCAGGCACAAGACAGGAGAGAGGAGCCTGCTGGGGCTGGGGGAGGGGACTAGGGAGGGGACCAGGTGTTCTCAGCTCAATCTGTGGGACCCAGACTCAGGCCAGTTCTTCTGGAGACTTGGGGACCAGCTCTGAACAACCGCAAGCTTCCCTCTTTCTAAGGGACAAAGAAAGGTGGGCCCAGGAAGAGCTCTTGCTCTGTGCCACTGCGGGCCCACGGTGCCTTCTCCTACCCGGCAGGGCTCTACTGAGGATCAGTGCCATGTACTCCCACAGGGGGTGTACAGGGGCGCTAGAGGCTCAGTAGGTCACACCCTTCCCTCAGCCCTCAGCCCAGTTCCAGGAGTCAGGTGAGGATTTGCACCCTGCTTCGTGACTTAACGTTCCATTCTTCTACCCCAGTCCTGCAGCTCTTGAAACGAGCTTCTTCACATCATGATTTGGTCTGGGGTCCCTCTCTCTTCCACTCCACTGGGCAGCAACAGGGAGGGCAGGCACCCCTTGACTAACTGATATTGTAGCAGGAGGGGCAGGATGGGGATTGTCCTTAAGATGTGTCCAGAGCCCCATGACCTGCAAAGGGCTTTGGCAGTACCAGGGAGAGGGTTCCAGGCCATTGAGACTAAGAGGGCATGCAGGTATCCCGCACTACACCAGCACACATGCATACATGCATAGACATGCACATGCTCACCCACATATTCACACACATGAAGTTCACATGTGCTATATACACTCAGGCATACACACCACACATATATGCAGCATGCATCATCCTAAATATACATGTACACACACAAACACACATACACACTTTTAAGGCTGTGGCACAGTCAGGACTTTCCCACAGAAAGACATCCCTGGCTGTAAGTAATGGCTCTTCAGAGGAGCCTCTGCCTCTGGTGGCCGAGGGTTGGGCCTGGGGTGCGGGGCGGCCGGGCAAGGCATCAGGTGATCAGCAAGAGGGGACAGCTCCAGCATCTCCCTCCCTCCCAGCCCTTCGAGGGGAGCCCACTGCCACCCAAGCCCTCACTGTGTGGGGGCAGGGTTTCTGAGGGACGGGGGCGTCTTTGGACAAGACCAGAAGGGAAGCTTGGGGGCCCCGGCACAGAGCTCCAGTGGGGGTCTGGGTCACATTGCACACTCTTCAGGTCTCTTCTCCTAGAATAATCTTGTTCCCAACACCGGCCTTGACCCAACCCTGGATGACTAGATGGAGACCAAGCAGAGAGGGGATGCAGGCATAGTGAGGGGCTCACCCATAGGCACAAAGCTAAAAGTTTCTATTGTAGGCATTTTTACACAGGGTCATTGAAAGTCTCAGTTATGTTACAAGGTAGACATTATTATCATACTCATTTACAGATAACGAAATAGAGGCACAGAGGGGTCATAACATTTGCCCCAGGACACACGGCATGTGGAACACCGCATGAGGAGGCAGCCTGTCTTCACACCGGGCATGGCTGGTTGCTTTGCTGTGTTCCCTTGATCAAGAAGAATAGGCAGAGAGAGAACTCGGAGTTGATAAATGCAGAGAGATACCAGCACACAGCCCGAGAGGAGGCTGGCAGCTGGAGCCTGATGCACAGAGTCCAGAGAGAGTCCAGTCATCAGATGGACTGAGACTAATGTGTTTAAATTCACTCCAGCTGTGGCCAGAGAGTAAACCTGGGTCAGGGTGGGCTGGAGGGGCAGAGGAGAGATAGTTTTGAGATGTATTTAAGAAGCAGAAAGAAAAAGATGTGGAGCAGTCTGATGAAACCCCAGCCCAGGACTAAGGCAAGAGGCTCCAGACTGGGGATGTGAAGCTGCCTCTGGCCCTCTGAGGGGTAACTGCGGGTTAGCTGCTTGACCATCCACAGAGACAATGACAAGACATGTCTGATACCATGAACAAACAATAGGGATGAAATGACAAAACATAAGCAAAGATGAGCAAGGCTTGTGTGAAGAAAATTATGGGGAGGCAGTAACAAACCTTAATGCATAGAAACAAATATCCGTTCATGATAGAAACATGCAATATTATAAATATTTTTACTTTCCTCAAACTGATGAACAGATTCAATCCCATTGTAATCAAAATCTCAGCACAGATCTGACTCTAAAATACAAATGAAAAAGCATGCTACTGAAAAAGAAGACTATTACAGGGAGTATAGCTCTACATGTATCAACACAGATGATGTGAAAAAAATGATGGTTTTGATGCAAAGATAAACATTTGGCCAATTAAACAGAATAAGGAGCCAGAATAAATCCAACAGAAGTATGGAAAATTGATGTATGTGGCATTGCAGGTCAACAGAGAAAGAGACACTCAGTGATGAGGCTCCACTGGTCATCTACTTGGGAAAACATGAAAACAACTCCATTTCTCACTCCATATATAAAGTAGATCCCTGATAGATAAATCCCTTAACTGTTAAAGGCAAACTTTGCAGAACAACAGAAAAGGTTTTCTTAAATAATTCACTCAATTAGTTAACCATAACAGACTGATTCATTACTATTACAAATATTTTTAAGGTCCTCAAACTATGGAAACTAGGAAGACAATCTACAAAGTTTAGGAAGGCATTTAAAAAAAACATTGCTAATTATAGCTTAGACTTTATAATACAAAATGACCTTTTCGATAAGAAAAAGATAACTCAATAGAAATACAAGCATTTATCAGAAACAGAAACAAAATATCTCAAATACATGTGAAAAAGATCTTTTTTCAGTAGTCAATGACAGTAACTCTTCATTGCAATTCATTTCATATAGTTAATCCTTTCCCTGGCCACTTTATGACATTCTCTTAGAAATTTTAATAGTTTGTTAATTCAGGTGAATATTAATATAAACAATAATATCATCTGTGAATTGGGAATATGTTTCTGCCGTTTACTTCATTATTTCTTTTTCTTGCTTATCGCGCTGTCCAGACTGCTGTCCACAGCCACGAACCACTTGTGACTTTTCAGTGCTTGAAACGCAGCCTGTGCTACTGAGGAAATGCAGGCTTAATTGAATTTTATTGACTGATTCAAATATAAATCTAAAATCTGTTATTCAATTTTAGTATAGGACTATATTTCACTAGTTCATTACATCAAATATTTTCATTCTATTATAATACACATTTATTTTTTAAAAATGTGACTACTTGGAAACATAACATTTCTGTACATGCTCAGCACTGTTCTAGGGCCTGTAGGATGGTGTTGACGGGCAGTGAGACTTTATCTTCTTGACTTTAAAAGGAATACGTCTAACATGTAACCATAATAATAGGATTTTATTGGCAATTCTTTATTAGAAGCCTTTTTAAATTTTTTATTATAAATGTTTAATTTCATCAAATGATTTTCTGCATCAAGGTTTCCCTTCTTTAGATTGCTCATATAATAAATGACATTAGTGAATTGTCTGATGCTCATGCATCCTTTTATTCTGGGGCTAAAATTATGGTACATTAACATTTTGCATAGAACTTTCACATCTATATCATGAGTCAATTGTATTTTTCCTTTCAAAAATGGACTTTCTTTGGTTTTAGTGTTGGATTCTTTGGATTTGTAGACTGATCTGGGATAATTCCCTCTTTCTTGATTGTCTTGAAATAATTTTTATGATTTAAAATTTTGGAATTATCCAATCACTAAGAGCTCCAGAAATCACACATAAAATCAGTGTCTTCTTTCCCTACTTTGGAGAGAATATTTTAATGATTTCTATTTCACCTTGAGTTAAATTTGGTGTTATCAAAATCTTAAATGTAATGACAATATTTTTTCCAATGATACACTCACTACCATTTTATTTCTGCATCTAGAATTATGTTCCCCTTTTATTAAAATATAATTTATTTATTCTTCACCTCTTTGACTTTAGCGAGTATTACCAAAACTGTGTCTATTTTATTATATTTTAATGTAAACCTTTGGCTTTGTTGATTCTCTTTATTTATATATTAATATTTCCTGATATATTTATTTTCTTTTTCACTCATTTCTTCTCTTAATTTTTATTATTGTCTATTTTCAATATCTTTAGGTTCATTCTGTCCTTTTCCTGACATCTTTAGATGAATGATTATCTCATTAATGTTGGCCTTACATCTTTTTAATGTAAACATTTTAAATTGTGCTCTCTTAGATGCATTACCTTCAATACATATTTCAAGCTGTAAAATGGAGCATTTTTATTACATTTATTTCTAAATATTACTTAGTTTTTATTACATTTTGTTTTCTTTGATGCATGAACTATATAATAACTTTTCCAAAAAATGCCCAGACATATAAGGCAATTTTTGCCTATCATATAATTCTAGTTAAATTACAATGCAGTTAGGTCCACTGCCTCCAGCTGAGTGCAGTCCACATATATCTCAAAACCAGGGTTCATGTCTTAGGCCCAGGTGGGGGAGAACAATTAAGATGTACAACCAAAATAAAACTGGATAGACTACTTCTTCCTCTCTCTCATCCTGCCTGCCTGCTTACTTGCCTTCATTTCTGGCTTCCCTTTTCCTTTAAAAATAAAGTCTAATTAAAGTAACTGAATTAAATTGTGATCAGATGCACACTGACATAATTGCAGTTCTCTGACAGATTTGACACTTGGATTGTGGCTTATTCATCCTTAATCCCACATAATTGAGAAGAAACTGTATTTTCTAATTATTTGGTACAGTCCCATATATATCCAATAAATAAAGACTGTTACTCGTGTTCATTAACTTTTTCCAAATCTTTTCTACATTTTTTTTGTTATCTCGACTCATCATCCACTTTACTGTAATTGTTGAAGATGTGCTGAAATCGTTCACCATGGTGGTGAATTTGTAGATTTCTCCCCACCGTTGCTTTACATATTTAAGCCTTTTCTGTTAGGCCTACATATGTTTAGAATTGCACTGTCGTCTGGGTGGACCAGGCTTTTATCACTTTATACACTAGTGAACTATGTGATGTCCTGCTGACTGCTCAGCCTCCTGGGGCTGCTCCCCTCCAGGGCAGGTGAGGGGAGTGAGGCTCAGGACACCAAGTGTGCAGGCAATTCTTACCTCACGTTACTTAGCAACTTTTTTTAAAGTCTGAAAGCTGTAATTTAAATTTTAAGTACCATCAACCTTTCCTGGCTCAACTGTCCTGTGAGGCCACCCAGAGTGAAAGTGCTGTGGTTTCTCAGGTCACTACTTCATCCACACGAACCTGAAGAGTGACACTGCCCCTCTCAGCGACTTCCCTCAGAAATAGGGTCTCCTTGTCATCTGGACCCAGCATGGCCTCACTAGCAAAGCCAGAACGAGCCAAGTCCTCAGGACAGAGTCCCACCAGCAAATGTCGGAACTGCGAGTACCAGACCCTCAAGACCCCCAAGACCTTGCATGGGGAGCCTCATCTAGGTGACAGCAGTGCTGTCATGCCACCTTGGAGGACCAGAGCCCTTCATCCTGTGTCCCTCCTGCACTCTCACTTCCCAGGGGTCACTTGAGCCACCTTGACATTTCATACCTCCTACCCTTTCCATTCCCTCCTGTTAAGAGTTCACCTCTGAACCCTGCATCCTGCTCTCCAATGGGCTCCGATGGGCCCTTCATGAGCTAGGATTGGGATGTGCTCCAGAAATGCAGTGCCTCCTAGAACAAGGCAGAAAGTGCTGGACTGTGCAGAAAGCACATTAGAAGCATGCAATCCATTGTTCCAAGGTCCTATTTCACCTTTCTCACTCATTCTTAGTTTTCTCACTTCCGGAATGAGATGTAGTTAGAAGTCAAGAATATGAATTCCTTAGTGCACCTGGTGGAGTAGTGGTTGGGTATAGTCCCCCTACATCCAAGGACCTGTGTTCGCATCCTGGTATCAGTGGAAACACCTGAGATGAACAATTAAATAAAAAATTTCTTCCTTCCTGCCTGTCTGCCTCTGCTCACCATTCTTGTCTGTATCTTTCTTTTAAAAAATTGTGAATTCCAACACACACTTCACACTCAGAAAACGACCTTTTCAACCCAGGTCTGATGGAGCAGAAAGGAAGTCTGCTCAAGAGTTGTATCTTCCAGTGGGATTGCAATCAGCACGGCAAGTAGCAGGGAAGATGTTTTCCTTTTCCATCACACGGAAAGTCTACCTCACCACAGGCTATACCATATTTCAAAGCAGGGAGCTCTTTGCAGAGTCACCAATGTTAGAAGGTTAACAAAAACATTCACGTTCATAAACCATGTTCTGGGTGTGAATTATTTCCCATACATTACTAGATTCACTTCTCAAGACCCTGATGAGATCAGCACTACTAAAACCCACATTTTACAGAGAAAAAGACAGAACCCAGATGAAGGAAGTGCCCCAAAGCATTTGTGGTTAAGTGGTAGAGGAGTCTGTCCTGCACTTGCCACTGAGTGTTGTCATGAGGTCGCTACCTACTCATAGCAACTCCAGAAGTGACAGTGTGCAGGTGGCCAGCATGCATCCTCCAGCACTGGGCACTGCTAGGCAGCAGAAAAGATCACGGGGCCAATCATAACCCCTTTCCCAAAGGGAGTTAACCGTTAAGCAAGGACCATGCGACAGGAGAGTCAAGGTACAAGGACGCCATTTCCAACAATAATAATCTGATTAGGTGTCCAACCAGAGACTTACTTGCTGGAGTCCTAATTCCTCACTGGCCTACTGTCCTCCAGAGACTCTGACTGGGTAGAAGGAGGGAAACAGAGGGGCAGCAGGGGGAATACTCCACCAGCTCTCTCTTCTCAAAACTTCAGAGTCACACGTTCCCCTGACCTTGCATTTCAGCCTCATGTGCAAGTTAAATATTAATTTCTGTTTGGGATAAAGGTCAGGGAACTCTTGAGAGACCTGCAGGGAGAAACTCATCTTTGGAGCATCGGAAAAGATTCTAGAGAGCATGTTTATCTCATCCCAGATCTTAACAACTTGGATCTAAGTCGAAAAGTCACCAGGACCTTGCACCCCCTAAGCAGCCCCATTAGGTCACCCCATAAATTACAGCCCCACACTGTGGGAAACCTGCCTTGTCTATGGCCTCCTTCCCTTGGGTACCTCCACAAGTGAGCCTGCAGGTCCCAGCTCTGCTTTCCCTGAAGCACTGAAGTGATAGTTAACAAGGAATGGAACAATACTGAGGGTGTTTTTGACAACCTCCTAGAAAAACAGAAGTCCATAGAATTTCGTGGCCTCCCACAAAAGCAGGGCTGAGAAGATGACCCTGAGTGGCAGTGAGGTTCCTCTGAGAAAGTCTGCAGGCGGCTGGGGACTGGTCTTTCTAGTACCTGCAGCGGCTCCCAGAGGGACAGCAGGTACAAAGAGCAGTGGGTGTGAGACTGTGTTCTGGGCAGCTTATTCAATGACTGACTACAAGACAGGGAGGACAGAATGCCTGTAATCAGAGTCACTAGTCACAAGCTAAATGCAGAGGAGAATTCTCTGTGTCTGTCCCACAGATGGGTGAGGACACAGGAGTCTGAGGAGACGGGAGAACAGTGGCACTGAAGAGACTTTACCTCTATGAGGATATTTGAAGGAGAGAAAGGAGAAGAAGGAATGGCAGGTCAGTCCCACAGTGGCACGTACTGTAGTGCCTCACATGAAGTCTCACTTAGTGAGATGGCAAGGTGACGAGGAGTGGAGGGGCGGCCGTCTGAGAACAGCATCTCTGAGCACCTGGGGCTAGAAAGAGTGTGGTGGCCTCCAGCCCTGAAAGAGGCCAGCTCCTGAGGAGCTTCCAAAGCAGGTGGACTTTTGAGTCAGGTTAATAAGTAGTCCTTTTTCTGACTGTGCTGGTAAGCAGTGATATGTTTTTTAGAAAGCATTGCCTTAGTTACTTATGTTTTAATAAACATCACTTTGACTCTTATGTAGAAAATGGCTCACAGGATCACAAGAGGAGAAGTGGTCTATTCTGCTGGTTTGGAGGATAATGCAGAAATCTAAGGAACACGGTGTGCTGGAGTTTCGAGAGGGCTGGGGAGGGAAGAATGATGACAGTGTGCATGTGTTCATATGTGTGAGAGCATGTGTACAGGTTTGTGTGTGCATGCACTGTATATTTATGTGCTCGAGCAGGTTTTTGTGGACATACATGTACATGCATGAGTTCATGTGTATCAGTTTGCATGCGTGTATCTGTGTGTGTGCACCTGTATGTGAGTGCATGTGTGTCAGGAGGTTTCTGGGAAGAGGAGTGTGGAGATGAGGGAGAGAAAGAAACAATTCAAATATTTACACATGAAAAGAAAAGACCTGCTAATGCCATTTTGATTGAGCTCTTCTCCCAGTGGACAAACCAACTTAAGGATGTAAGTGACTACAGAGATTCCTGCTGAGATGGAAGCAGCCCCCCAGTCCCTGGTCGTAGTGGGGACTACCTTCCTACTCACAATTTCTCCACTTCAACTCTGTACTCGAGGGTCTTGGGGTCTTTGGGAAGTGCTCTTCCAACAGAATGTCTTCAACAGATACCTCTGTTCCCATGCAGGATTTTATGTTTTTGTATCTTTATTTTCAGGTCTTCACACCATCTGGAACTTATTTGGGGCCAAGACATAGGCTAGAGTTCTAATGCCCCCTCCCCAAACTGTAATTTACCAGCAAAGTGTTTGAAGAAGTTTCTCATTTTCCTGTCTCTGAAGGTTCTTGTTACAGTTCTACTGACTTGTCCATTTGTTTCCATGTGGCTTAGCAGTACTCAGACTTGATCACTGCAGAGGGTATTGGGTACTTGGAAGGGCAAGAGTTTTCTAGTAGCTTTATTCTTTAAAAAATCCCTGGTACTTTCACATATTTCTCTATGAAGAGCAACTTTTAAATTATTTGTTCCTACATTCAGACACTCTGTGGAGCTTCGGCTTGAAGTGCATGATACATAGTTCATTTCCTGACTTCTGGAAAGAGGGTCTTCACAGCCTGAAACTCTAACCCAGTCATGTCCTTGTCATAGCCTGAGCTCTTCCCAAAGTAGACACTGAGACATAGATTCAAGTGCAAGTGATCACTTTTGTGAAGGTTCCCAGAAACCCCAGCAGGGGCGCAGCACTGACAGAGAAGGAAGGAGAAAGGCACCCGGCACGCTGAAGTCCATCACTGCTGCTCAGGAGCTGTGCTGAATGTTTGCTAGGACTGGGTTTCAGCTACTGGGGCCCCTCACATGGGCTGGGACAGCCATGAGCAAGGTACAGGAGTCATTAGTGGGTGCTCAGAAGTGATGGGTCACGAGCAGCTCCCGCCGCAATCCTTTAACAAATACTGTTGGGGGAGCTGGCCCTGGAAAAATTGCTGAGTTAAAGGGTTTTCAAAACAAAAGGCAGCAAGAAAGGAGCCATTTTAAGAACCGTGTTGGCAAATGAAGGAGAAAAGCTCTTAGAAGAATGGGGACAGTTTGCCTTCGGAAAGGGTAGACTAGCCCAGTTAACTCAGACCCAGGCCTAGGTCAGTCCCACCCAGGACCGTCTCTTTTCACTTTTCCTACCTTGGCAGCTATAAGGCTTGTGAGAGTACGGTGAGGCCTGGAAGTCAGAAGTTCTCCTCCGGGTACTGTTGATCTTCGGGGCGGGTCAGATCTGTCGAGCAGTGTAGAGCAATGAGTAGCATCCGGAATTCAGTTGTGAAACTCAACAGTGTCTCCAGATGCGTCACAGGTTTCTTGGAGGGCACAAATATCTCTGGTTGTGCCTCTCTCATCAGCATGACCGCCTTATGTCTGTCCCAAGGCAGAGGAGGCAGTGCGGCACAGCAGGTGTGTCCTGGGAGAGGGTGACTGTTCCCCCCACCCATACATACATATATATATAGCCATATATACATATATATCTACATCTATATCTATATCTATGGGGAGAGAGAGGGAGGGAGAGAGAGAGAGGAGAGAGAGAGAGAGAGAGAGAGAGAGAGAGAGAGAGAGAGAGAGAGAGAGCACTTCTCATTCTGATAGAATTACCTGTAATTGTCA
This sequence comes from Solenodon paradoxus, assembly GCA_004363575.1. Classification (NCBI taxonomy): domain Eukaryota; kingdom Metazoa; phylum Chordata; class Mammalia; order Eulipotyphla; family Solenodontidae; genus Solenodon; species Solenodon paradoxus. The sequence continues at coordinate 3,149,043 of RJWH01000006.1, read as the reverse complement.
CCCAGCTGGTGTGTGGCAGACATTCAAGAGCAACGTGACTGAGAGGGAGATTGGAGTGAGCACAATGATCTGGCTCTGTGGCAGAGTCTCCTAAATGAGACACAAGGTGGGGCCCCTGGACTGGTCAGGTTGGGACCACACCGCAGCTTAATCCATGGAGAAATGTCAGCAGAACCGAATTTTCCTGGAAAACCACTTTGCTTAGGAGCTAGTAAGACTATTGTTTTTTTTTTGTAGAGCAGAAGTTCTCTAATTTCAATCAATTTCAGTTTATAAAATCTTTCTTTCATGGATGCTGACTTTTATTTTGTAGTAAATCCTGTCTCTATCTACATTTTCTATGTTACCATCTAGTTTCATATTCTGAATTTACGTTCAGGTCCATGATCTACTTCAAACTAGTCTTTGTGAAGGGTAGAAATCTGTGTCTAGACTCATTTATGTAGGGGATGTCCAGTTTTCCCAGCACCATTCTCCAAAGGCCTTTGCTCCTTTGTCAAAGAACAATGCTTGTGAACCTATTTCTGGGCTTTCCACTCTCTCTGTTCCATTGATCTGTTTTCTATTCTTTCATCAATACCACAGTGCTCTAGTTTTATAGGTCTGCAGTCAGGTGGAATTTGTGCTCCAACTTTGCTCTTCTCCAATTCCGTGTTTTTCAAACCACTGGTCTCAATATATTGCTGGGTCATGAAATCAGACCTGGAGGTCTTGTAATTAGAATTTAAAAAAAAAATGAAATAGAATAGAGCAGGATAAGGAAAGACGAGGGGTCACTGCACCTGAAATAAGGGAATGTTTTTGGAAACATTCATTTGAATTATGTTTGTGTGCCTGTGTACCGGCTTACAATATCCAGTGTTTCTTACTGTTGGTTGTAATCACAGACTTCAGAAGCCACCGTGGAGATCTCGCTAGAAAAATAAAATGCGTCAAACTTGCTAAAATCTGAAAGTGAAAATAAAACTAAAAAATACAACACTTAACTGGCAGCCAGCTGCTTCTATATTTTTTTTATTTCATTAAGTGTTAACTGAGATGTTCTTTAACTATTTGTAGTTTTTCTTCTGTGATTTTCTTGCTTCCATTTGAAATATTATTTCTAATTCAGGCGTGATGAGGACAAGGCGCTGGGGTGGGAGCCCCTGCCGGGGGACCTGTTGTCCCTGCACTGTCTTGAGTCTTTAATACCAGGTCACAGAAAGAGTGATCCATTAGTCTACTTTTAGACTAATTATAATCAAGCTAATGTGCTCCAGTTGAATTCACACATCTCCTGCGTTTGCTCCTTGAGAGATCGCATTGGTGTTACAGTCCTGCTTCGCAGATGCAGAGAAGTATGGGTAGAGGCAGCTGGGGTGCCCTGTTGTGTTGTTCAGGGTCACTAGAGAGAAAACTGGAGGCACCCCAATTCTCTGCCAAGCTATCTGGCATCTATTCAGAGTAATGTCATGTTATGGAGGAGTCGCCAGGCTCTGGGGAAGATGCCTCAGTGCTCAGCAGCAGTGGTAATCGGGGTCAGGGCCTGGCCTGGCTTGGCCTGGAGGTTCATGACCACTCTGGACCCCGGAATAAGGCCAGCTGAAATGCCCCCTCCCTTGCTGAGCTGGTGGGGGACACAAGGCTGCACTACTGTGCAAACTGCACCCAGGTGCTAAAGAGACCCTGGCAATGGCCAGGCCAAACCTGCCAGGGCTGGAGACCCAAGTCCTTTCCGTAGGTGCAGACTCCGTGCTCCATGGGGTTCTCTCTGGGGCAGCTTTGGACACTTTTGACAAAGCCAAAGCCTTTCCCACCTCAGACTCCTAATGCTCTGCACTTAGAAGCTAAATGTCCTCAATGTTGTGGGGTAGGCTGGGAAGAGGCAACAGTTTGTACACGGACTGTGGATGACCAGAGCTCACACTCACTGCAAAGTGATCTCGTCCACCAGGGCTGCTCTGCCAGCAAATACAAAGTCAACAATTTTAATTCCTTAGGTCTTACAGGTGTGGAGAGGTATATGTTCAAAGCCACACGAGTGATTTTGAGGAGAGTGGGGAATCTGCTTCTGTCATCCCTGTCCTTCTAAGTTGTGCCATAGGGTCCCCCACCTCATGCTGCTAAGATGCTGCACAGGTCACACGCCTCTAGTAGTCCCTTTCTTGATGGGAGCTCACCGACTCATGTGGAGGCTGGAATGAAGGTACAGTTCTGCCACCTTCCCTGCAGCCTGATGAGCCAGAATTGTAGCATGCTGCCCTGCAGGGCCCACTGTGGAGAGATCATATCAGAAAATATTGGTTGAGGGTTATAAACATTGGTTGAGCCCTATAGCAGGACTACCTATGAATGTACTGCAGAGGAAAATCACCCATGTTCTCCATGGTTCTAGAAAATACCTTACACCTCTCAGGAAGCATGGAACAGTACTGTGTAATTCTGAAATAGTGCAATAACAAGGCATTAACAGTTTCACTTTTTGCATAAAATAAGAAATTATGCAATACCTCTCCCTCCGATGGAAAAATGTGCCAAACTTAATAGAAGTGGTATCTGGGTGAAGCTTTAACTGTGCTCTCAATGGCAATGGCCCCCTTAACTCATAACCAGAATCTCCAGCGTGTCTTGTCAAGGCTAGCTTTGAATTATGTACAAGTGTCAAGAATGATCCCTGTTTTCAAGGTCACTGCCTGGGACAAACCCTCTGTGACCAGCTTGGACTCCTCAGGGATCGGGGCTGCTTCTTCAGACTGTAGGTGAAGGTTTGCTTACATTTAGGAGTGTTGTGAAAAAACACACATTTTAATTCAGACACCAAACTACACTCAATTTGGGTAGATGTTCACAGAAATGGCGACTAGCTTGGTATTTAGGAAATGTGCATTTTCCTCCTCTGGCTCACTCCGGGAAATGTACTTCATTGGTCATTTGGTATCAAACTGGGAAGCATCCTTTATTTTAGGAGTGTCATGGAGGAGGAAGCTGGACAGACACAGTTGAGTTTTATACACAATATACATATATGATGAGAAATGACTGCCATTTAGTTATAATTGCAAACCAAAGTTTACCAAAATGAAACACAGGTGGTAGAGGGGTCATTTCCTTGTAACAAACATGTCTCACCTGTGGGGTGAAACAGGTGTCACTTACATGGAAGAGGTGCCCTGGGCTTTGGACCTGGAGGGAAGGAAATTGTCAATTCAGAACACCAAGCAGACATAGGGAGATAACACTCATGTGGATTCCTCCTGTTTCTAATCACCCATTACCACTCCTGTAATGTGGCACCCAGATCAGCTCTGTCCACTAGAACTTTCTGTGATGATGGAAGTGTTCTGTAGTCATATTCTCCGCTATGGTAACTGCCAGCCACCTGTGGCTATTGAGCACTTAAAATGTGACTGGTGCAACCCAGAAGCCGAATTTCTCATTTTATTTTTATTGATTAAAATCAATAGTCTCAGGTGGTATCATTTTGGACAGCATACACTTGGATCAGGCCACATGCTCATCATCACTTTTGCATTCATTCTTCACACAGATCTCTTGACTAGACTCAGTACTTCCCTAAGCATCTTTGCTATAGCTATTAAAATGTTCTGCCTCTGCCTCCTTCCCCACCTCTCTCTCTCTCTCTGTGTGTGTGTGTATTGACAATGCAGAATGATATTTTCCTACAGCTGGTTATAATTTTTATTTCAAATAGAAAAGCACCAGAATTAAACTTCATATAAAGGAGGAGCTCAATAAGAACTCTCTTCAAAGAAGCGCACTAATGGTGCTGCTCTAAAGGTGCCCCAAATTGAAAGTCTGGCGGCCTGTGTGGCCGATCGAAAGGGTCCCTGAGAGGAGTCTACAGGAGCCTAAAGAAAGACAGACAGACAACATACATCTAGAAAAGCAGGGGCCAGGTGGGACACTGCTCTGTTTGAAGAGCAGCTACCTCAACCTAATTTATTAGGTTTATTTTATAGGGCTGGGTTATATTCGGATAATAAGAAATGTAAAGCAAGGAAAGACTAAACATTAGCTGCCATGGGGAACATTTGAATATTTAAGGATGGGGCAACTAGAAACATGAGAGAACTTCTGCTTCAAGTTACCTTGTAGAGACAGTCTTTTGTTATCTGATCAGAGAACTTCTGCTTAGGGATATCTTGGATAGGCAGTCATAAAACAGTTCACTCCCCTCATCTCTGCCTTTTTGTTCTCTTAATAAGCAGTGGCATTAAGCATGTGCATAACCAAATGTATGCCATAGGACTCAAGCTGTCTGTGGCCTTGCTTCTGACAGTTCTTCTTTACCTCCTGAGGGAGCAAAGTGCCTGATACAGGGCTGTAGTGCTCAGCTTTGTACCCACTGCGAGTGTGCCTATCTTAGGTTGGCCCCCTCTAGGGTTCTTACCTGTCATTGACTCACCAGCCTTTTGGGAGTCACAGTAGGGTCATATTTCTGTGTTATGACCGAACTTCCAGGAGGACTGAGTCACATTCTCCTGGCCAAGGCGGAAGGACCTCTAAGCGGTCCTGGGTCATTTCGCTTACACAGCCAGTAGCAAAGGCTCAATTGTGCAAAAAAGGAAAAAGGAGTCTTATGCCTTGTGCTCTGCCTATGATTCATTTTCTAATTGCAGGCGATGAACATGCATCCTTGTCTGATTCAGCTCTTGCTGAACTTGATGGTAGACTGAGGAGAAAATACACAAGAGTAACAAGAACATGCCAATAATTCCAATTAGATATCAAAGCATATGTTTTAACAAGTTAAAAGGATTAAAACCCTTTAAACCATTAAGCAAATGCTGAGCCAAATGAATGGGATCAACTATGGGGACTTTGGCTTCCTGGATATCATGGATTAATTTAGCCTGTATCTGATGCAAGTCGATGCTGATATTTGCATGATATCATACCCCTAAAAGGTAAGCTTTTATTCAGGTCCAATTCCATTGGCTACTGTTACAATGCTGATGGAAGTAAATTGGTTCCCGAGGCTCATCACCATAGATTCTAAAGAATTTAATTTAGTAATTGAAGACAAGCAGTTCTAGACTGAGAAGAAAGGCAAATAGGAAAGAATGACTTAAACCAGAGAAGTTAAAACCTCCTTGAGACTCTGGGGTGATAAGAATAGCAGATTGACCTCCCATCATTTGTGTGTCATTGGTATACACCAGAACAGAGGGACCATCCCATAGGAGGGTCTGAGAAATAAGCCCAAAAAGGCTTCCCCTGGTTCTTCGTAACCAGTATACTTAGCCATAGCAAAAGTAGCGTTATGTCTCTTCCTCAAGATGAACAGTGTTGAGAATTTCTTTTTCCTTCTTCTTACTTTTACTGTGGTGAAATGGCATATTGCTCGCTCCGGAACCGAGACAGGCTTTTTGGTACCTTCAGGAAAAACACAAGCATGTCCCCTTCCCCACATAATAACTGGATCTGGCCCGTGCCATTGTCCCATGATGAGATCTTTCCACCTAACCAGTGCCATGGCTTTCTGAGTCAGCACTCCAAAATGCTGCTCGGCAGCAGCTGTGCCTTGATCATTACAACTTAAAAAATTTAAAGTAAAAAGAGCTAAATACAATTTCTTGGCGGGTGGCAGTGTAAAAACTTCTAGGTCTTCTCCTTTTTGTTTGCCTAGTTGTGTTTTGAGAGTTCAGTTGCCTCCTTCTGAAAGGTTTTTTGCTCTGGGCTCCACCGAGGAAAGATTGCCAATCAGACAAAAAGTTGAATAGCCATGGCTTTATTGGGGTTTGCGCACCCGGGCGAGGTTCTCCGGTCCACAGAACGAGGACCTGGGAAGTCGCGTCCAAGAGAAGAGAAGCGCGCTCTTAAGCAAAAATTTCGTGGGCTTTATGCATGGCGATAGGGGATTGGTTCTGTAACTCCAGGTGTCAGCTTTTCATTGGTGACTGGCCCAGACCTGGGTTGCCATGCGGATGTCTGCCTTGGCCCGGGCCTCAGTTTCGATTTCTCAGTTTGATGTCAGCCATCTTCTTACCCAGGTACGGCCGCCATTTTGTCCCTCTGGGTTTTCCCAGGTATGGCCACCATTTTGTCCCTCTGGGCCAGCCTAACACTTTCCACAATAGCTTGTCCCCAGGAATTATAAGGCATTCCCATGTTGTGTAAAATGCCAAAGTGCTTACAAAAGCTTTGAAAACTAGCTCTGGTATAAGCCGAACCATTGTCAGTTTTGATTTGATCAGGCTTCCTCATATTGGTAAAGGCTGTTAAACAATGAGTAATAACATGTTTAGCACTTTCTCCAGTTTGACAAGTAGCAAGGATATAGCCAGTGTCTACAGAGACACGAACCCATGGCATCTTGCCAAATTCAGGAATCTGAGTAACATCCATTTGCCAGAGCTGATTGCAGGAACTGGTTTAATGGAAAGCATGTGAGTGATCTTGCATCTCTCAACCTCAATAACTGAGGCTGACAGTTGGCATCCTGATCGCTATTTTACCTGTATCAGTTTTGCTTTTTTTTATTGCTCTGTACGGTATGGAGAATTAGCCACAAAACCTGAATTTCTACCCAAATGAAGATGGCAGTGCTTACCGCCATTGTTACAAATTGCAAGTTGCAAAATATAAAACTTATTAAAAGAATGGAAAAAGAAAAAAAAATGGAAAACTGTTGGGGGCAAACACCGGGCCCAGTGTACTGGGCAAAGCCTCTGTGGAAAAGAACTTAGGAGTAGTGTGCTTGTAACTGCTTCACTCCCAAAGCAAGATAGATATAGTTATGAAGTTAGAGAGCAAATGGCTGCATAAGCAAATCCAATGGAACTATAAACTTGCATTGTTTTCTCTCTCTTAGGTCTTGCAGCAACCTCCATTTTTCTGATTTCTTAGGATGACAAAGATAGGACTATGCCAAGAACTCAAAGTTTCTTGAATATGTCCTGCCTTTAACTGTTCTTTGATTAAGAGCTCTGCTGCCTGCAGTTTGCAAAAGTTACAGCAGCAACCTTGCTTTGGTAGAATCTTCCTCCACCTCTAAAAATTTCATTTTTCCTCATCAGAATCTTGCTTTCATTTGTCAAATCTCATCAGAATCTTGCTTTCATTTGTCAAATGTAGAGCCTTATCTTCCAGCTCCCTAGCCATGTCAGATGGCTGTGTTTCATATCCACCCATTTCCTGGTATTTTTCAGGCGGTGCAGTGGGCTGAAGCTTGGTATAGTCCTTTATAGCAGCCACTAAAGACTCACTCTTCCCTGCAGCTTTTACATTCTTTCTCGGAGGGTCAAGTGAATCTCTTTTAAAAGCCCAAAGAGTAAAAAGTAGTAATGGGAACACCCTGTGGGCCCTCGGCAGCATAATGCTCTCACAACTGCTGTCCTACCCTCATCCAAGTAGCCTCATTTACAGGGCCTTCCTTAGGAGACCAGGGGCAAATTTGCTGTGTAAGATTTAAGAATTGCTCTATTTGTGCATTGTGAATCGTTACTCCTAGCTGATATCATAGATTTCAACATCTGCACAGAAGATTCTCTCCAAAGAACCTGCATTTTGCTCTATTTGTGCAGCATCTGCACCTAGAGGGTTCTGAAGAAGCTGATTCCCCATTTTTTAACACTAGGTGAAATTCAATACGCTCCTACCTGACCTTGGATCTTGTCCAGTGCGTGCGCACCTTCAGGAGTGGGCTCTGTCAAATTCTTAAAGTTAAATCCATTCTCAGATCCGACGTTTGGGCGCCAACTGCCGTGGCCAGCCTGGTTGATCGAAAGAGTCCCTGAGAGGAGGCTACAGGAGCCTAAAGACAGACAACATACACCTAGAAGAGTAGCAGCCAGGTGGGACACTGCTCTCTGTTTGAAAAGGAGCTACCTCAACCTAGACTCCTTGATTTATTTTATAGGGCTGGGTTATTATCAGATAATAAGTAATGTAAAGCAAGGAAAGACTAAACATTTGAATATTTAAGGGTGGGGCAACTAGAAGCATAAGAGAACTTCTGCTTCAGGATATCTTGAAGAGGCAGTCTTTAACCTGATCTTGAGAGAACTTCTGCTTAGGGATATCTTGTTGAGGCAGTCTTTTGTTATCTGATTATGAGAGAACTGCCTGGGGCTATCTTGTAGAGGCAGAATTTTGTTATCTGATCAGGAGAGAACTTATGCCTGGGGATATCTTGTAGAAGCAGTATTTTGTTATCTGATCAGGAGAGAACTTCTGCCCGGGGATATCCTGTAGAGGCAGTCATAAAACAGTTTTCTCCGTTCAGAAAGGAGAAAATAGTAGGAAACAACAAATGGTAGTAGAGGGCATTCACTAGAAAAACATTGCTATGAAATGGGTCAAAATTGCAATCAAATAAAAATTCATGAACTTAACCAAAAAACCAAGCATTAGTTCACAAAAGCTCAAAGAAGAGGTACAGGACTCCAGGAATGTGTAAGAAAGTCAGTATGGATTTGAAGAGGAAGAGAAGATTTCCTAGTAATGAAGTCCAGATGAAGACTCCGCAGAGGAGCTGACCCACTTGAAGCATCATCAGTGACATGGAGGACAGAAGCGAAATGGTGATGTAAGATTCAATGGAATCGAGAGCAAAAGGGTAAACGTTAATGGCAATGAAATGCAGATCAAGGATATAAAACACACATAATTGTTATCTTTAAAAGGAGACCTGCAATCATAGATCAAGAAATCTATTTAGATGTAATTCAAGATACATTTCCAGAAATCAAATAAGATTTTGCTCTATCTACAGCTATGCACACCGCATCCCAGATTGGGGTGAGGGAAATGATACCAATCCATCAATATCAACCATGCAACTCTTTCTCTAGTTCCTCAAAGGATCATTGACTCTCTCCTGAGGCTGTGTCGTGTCTTGGAAAGCCTTCTGCTGACCTGCTGGAGATATGTCGTCACAGGTGTCCTGGTCCCCTGCACTCCTGAGCAGCCTCTGCTTGTATATAGGGTGAGGACTGATGGAACCTCACTTTTTCCAAGGTGAATTTCTCATTTATTTCCTGTCCTTGTTAATGGATAACTCCCAAGATGAGAAGGAGCAATATGAGACTACCATTCTAAAACCCAAAGCTGTAGGATAGTTTGCTTTTTACTTTTAACAAGTTAGGCTCTTATAAAAATAATTCAGTCTTGTAATTTCTCAGTTCACTTAAAATGTTTGAAAACAAATTGAAATGTGACCTAGACAGTGAGATCAGGTTTGCAGTTACTCTGTGAGAAGCTTTTAGTCAGCTTGTCTATGTGACTGCTTGCCTCATATCCTCAACATCTCAATTTTAGCCCTGGATCCAACAGTTCCCCCTCACCCTGGGCTTTGGAAGGATGAAGGCTCTTCTGTCCTGGTGTCTCTGTGCCCTGTGCACTCCACCAGGACACACATTCTCCATATCGCTGCCTCTCTCCTAGTTCACCTTACCTGCAAAACCTGCTGCCCACTCTCCTGTCTGCTCTGTTTTCTCCTTTCTTTCCTGATAACCCTGTGAACTCTTACTGTTCTTCCTTTAAGAATAGGGGATGAATTATCAGAAATCAAGAATTCTGAATCTGTACACCACTGACAGTTGAGTTCAGGGCCAGACGGTGTGCACACCCCTCACGAATGAAACGGAACCCGGCAGTTCAGCAGGGTCAAGCAAGATTGCACGTCACACATCAGTTTCTTTTTCATTCCGTTTTTAACCACTGGAAAGAGGCACATTATTAATATTTTAAACCATTTTCAAAGGTTTTTTAATGGCTGACCAGCTGGAGTGTTTTACAATATAGAAAGACATTACAATCAGTAGAAAATGAAGAACACTGTATCATGTTTATTTCTAATTACAGGAAACAGAACATCAGTCCCTTATTTGTACAAAAATACCTGAAAGTTTACAATTAAGTACACAAGTCAAAGAGCTATATACAGGATAAAGCAAAGCACATGGAATAAAGTTCTGTCTCTGAAGTGAACACCTTCTGCATTCCCTGAAAACATGGTCACCAGATCACTGCAGCTTGTACTGTGACCTCACTGCCCCGCCCTGGAAAGGTGTGCTGATTGGTCAAACCTTCAGGTATTAAGTGCAGAAAAGAGGAGACAAAACATCTAGACTGAGGCACATATTCCTTCAAGATTTAGCAAACAGAAAAACAGTCTGGAACTCTAACACCTAAGGTAGGCGAGCTTATCAATTAGACTCTAATACTCAAAGTCTTTGGTGTTTTCCTTCTCAACTTAGTCCAGACTGCTGTGTAGAGCTTTCACTTAAAAAAAGAAAATCGCAGGCAGAGATAAAAAGTCAACAGGTTCCAAAATGACCCTGAGCTGTCCCGTTTACATTCATGTCATTTAAACATAGAGATAAAAGTCAGATGTCTTTCAGGCCTGGTCAGTTGGGCTGGGCCCCTGCACAACTAGCAAGGGCTGTGTTCAGGTGGATGCTCAGCCGCCTCATCAGGGTGACGGGGGCTGTGAGAGGTCCACACGCTCCAATAACTCACTTCAGTTGGTAAGGTACAAAAGATGGAATCAAACCAGCTCTATATAAAACTGTGAGTGAGAGTCAAGCTTTCGTTCTCCTTTTAAATAAAGCGCGTCATTATAAATATGGAATACTGCAAATACGAGTTGTCTATTGAGAGGGGCATGGCAGTCTTATCTCACTATTGGAGATTGGTCATGTAAACAGAAAAAGGGAAGTCTTGGAGGGTTTTTTTATTTTTCCAAAGGTTTCATTTCCAACCAGTGAAGATAAAAAATGTGTAACAGTGTCACGAAAGGGTCAGTCCCTAAAGTGAAGTTCAGTGGAAGCACACTGCAGCGGTGAACTTAAGGATTTCCTATCTGTCTATGGTTCAAAAGACTTTAACTGGCTGCACTAGGAAGAAAAATGCAGTTGAGCCTTTATAGTTAAAAATGTGTTTCACTCAAAATTATTTGTATAAGTAGACATTTCAAGAAAAACAACTAGTAGGATCTGTAAACTAAAGTACAGTGTTTCTACACCACAGGCGGGCTGACAGTGGCCACGCGTCACCAGTGGTCCTGAACCGTTTCTTGGCAAGCCCTGCGGTGCATGGTGTTGGACAACCCCTGGCTGTCACACAGTCAGACACCCAGTCAAAGTGACAACTGTGACCTCAGAGAAGGAAGTCCATTCTCACCACAGTGGTCTGTGTGCTTGATGAGAGCCCTTTCTGCTTTGCAGAGATCAAAGGGAAAGACACGGCCACTCTCCCACCTGATCAATCTAAGGGTCCAGGGTAGAGGGGTGGGGGACATCTCAGCGGCCCCCAAGTTCCTAGCTCCTGGAGTGCGAAGCAGTGTTGAATTGATAAAACTCTTCAATGGCCACACTGCTGTGAGGTACTTCTGATCATAAGCCAGTGGAGGAGCCTCCAGCTGCTTTGAAGTTGCTGACTTAAGGGGGTTTTCAGCAGGATGGAGGTCAGCAAGCGAAGGCCTTTTCATAAGGACTTCAGGTGTGCCCTTTTCACCGTTTCCATCTCTATCACCTTAGAAACCCAGACACTGCAGGAAGTCAACCAACTAGGTGATGTTTTCTTTTAAAATTCTTTAATTCCCCAGAGGGAGAGCAGCCATTCCAGGGGGCAGACAGTGATCATTCCAGAACAGGTGGGCAATGTATATAGCATCCACTGCTGGCAGACGACTTGTACCAGGTGGGTCTCCACTAGAGGGGAGGCCAGTCAGCCCTGCTATGCTGTGAAAGTGAGTTTTCCAAAGAAATCAGGTCTCCTAAATAAGACAAGACATGCTAAGTACAAGAGAAGGGGACATCTGTGCACAGAAAAGTGATGGCAGAGTGTGGTTGCTTGATAGGCCCACAAGACAGGTCAACACCTACCACAGGTGACACCTTTCATTTTAAAAGCTCTTCAAGTATATTGGGAGAGATGGGGGCTGTTGGTAATTTGGGAGCTGAATCCACCTAAGGTGACCTACAGAAGGTAGCGACCACCCTCTGCAAACACCTGGGGCCCATATTCAGTCTCCGAGGTCTGCCCATTCAAAAATGTCTTTACGTCTCATATGCACTCTTGAAAAGTTACAATGCCCCTGCCCCACCCCCGCACTGTAGGCTGAATATTGAAAACAAAAGGAGTGCAAAAAGTGATCAATACAAAAAAGTAAACATAGCAGTTTTAATTGTCAAGATTATTCCAGGGCAAGAGTTCATTTCCAATGACTTTTCTCCGGTTCCTCTTCCTATGTGGCCCAGCCAAGATGATCATTCCAGCTTATTCTCAAATTTGCGCTTGTTCTTTCATGCCTCCCTGATTTGGCCAGCGCAGAGGGAGTGATCCTGCTGGATCCACAGCAGCAAATCATGTTGAGTCCAACAAACTAGTCAGTCTTGGTTGGTAGGCAGTGAATGAACTGATTTCATTCTGAGTCCCAAGGTGCAGAACAGATGTGTGTTCTTAGACAATGCAGACCTCTTCATTCCAGTGTCAACTTCCTCCAGTCTCCAGTCAAGAGTAAATCTGAGGTCATAAGGCCACTCGGATGCAGTGGTGCTTGAGCTTGCAAGGCAGGACCCCTTTGTTTAGCTGGTAAAAGTCAACAAGCTGGATCAGGTCAGAGAATTTGGTGTTCCCATCATCAAGGCTGAAGAACATCTGCCCATCATCCTCGCACTAGAGAGACACAAGAATACTTGCCACGTTAGAGGCTACTCTTCAGAGAATAAAACAGGGTCCACGATCAGTATTAGCTCTGTCTGCCTATGCCTTGATTCCTAAGACATATGTGGAGTTAGCAAGGTGAGTTAGAATGTTGGGGAGGGAGCTGGGGGAACGGAGTATTTGTGCAGGGTGCTGCTAAGTCATGAATGTCAGAAATGCTGACTCCCATCCCTGCGGTGGTTTGGAAAAGAGCTCTGAGTTTCTATAGCATACCCGGCTCAAGAGGGTGAAGTTGACCAATTGACCTATGAGCACCCATGTGTAGAGCACACTCTGTGGAAGAGTATACAGCCTTGGATTATTGCTGCAGGACCACGTGCAACCTCCTTCAGCTGCTCAAGTTGCACTCTGCACCATTCTGGAGCTGGATTACTATGAAGTCTCAGTAAGATCTGGAGGGAAAGCAACATTCCCAGATCCTGGAGGCAAATTCACACTATGCAATTCACAGAGAAGAAATAAGCATTAAACACTTGGTCAACGAATAGACTTAGAACCATTTCTTAATGCCACCAACGGTGTAGGAACCACAAGTGTATTACAGGGCCTGTTTTCAGGAACACAGGCTGCAACCTCTTTGCTGTGAGTGTCAAATTACTGTCCCTCAGAAACTCTGAGGGCTGTGTGTGATTTCGGAAAATGGCATTACATACTCTGCCTGCCATAAAATACTTTTTCACTATATGTTATATTTTAGGGTAAGAGAATAGTAACATCTGTGTCAATGATTTAATGCACTGAAAAACCAAAAAGGGTTATTGAAACAAATATGTTCTCTTGAGTAATAGTTCCCAGGTTTGCATACAAAGTTTTATGGAATCTGGGAGGCCTGGTCAAACTCACACTGTCTGGTCTCCTAGTGTGGTTGGGACAGCTACCAGAGCCTTCGGGGGTCATTGGAAAGCAGCAGGAAGTAGTAGCACAATACAAAGTGCTCAGGGGGCTGCCTCCCCCAGTCCCCAGAAGCTGAGCACGCCTGCTCTTGTCAAGTGCCAGTTGGTTTCAGGCCACCGGGCGGGTCTTAAGACTCAGGGCTAAAGTCTAAAGACTTAAAACTCCAGCAGGCATGAAAAACACCAGGTTCAGTTATGTGAAACAGATGAGTTCAGTTACGTTCAGACTTTGCAGAGCTTGATTTTGTGACCAAAATGAATCTCTGAGAGAAACTCTTTGGCTGCCCTTTTCGAACGAATACATTCTGGATTTGGGTTCCACAGGAAACACTTCATGAAATTTCATATTATCTACAAAAACTTATCAGCTCATTATGTGAAACATTTGATATTCATTTAGAACACTGTTCCCAGATTCAGTATGATTTCCAGGGAAACATTATTGCCCATTTCAAAGAACAAACCTCTCAAGAAATTCTGGAAAGTATCTTCTCATCAATGAGCTTGAAATTGTCAGTTCATGATCTACAGTCTAGATAGTTTATATCCTGAATACTGCATTAAGAATGAAGCCAGAAAACAAAAAAAAACAAACAAAAAAAGATCAGTGTGTAAATATTAATACTTACAGGCAAGATCTGGAAGTTTTTAATTTTCTGGTGATGACACAGTGTAAGTACAAATGCCTTTGGATTACTCTGACTGTCACGGAGGAGAAAAAGCCTGGAGAATGAAAAATAATCTGTTGAATGTTCATTTTAAATTACAGACTTAATATATACATCTTCGCTCAGACATGCTTGCACACATATACCTAACAAACATACATACACCTACACAAAGCATGTGTACACACACACACCTGCATATACACACACTTGTGCACAATTTGAACACATCTACATGTGACAATTTGCACATACACACACACACACACACACACTCACTCTCTCTCTCCCCACTCTGTGTCTGACAAGACACTTTTAAAGCCATGATACTCTGTGGCCTGCAGAGGCAGCTCTGCCTTCAAATCCAGACTTAGCTTCTGAATTCCATTCTCCATTGAGAAAACATAGCAAGGTGGTGATCTAAGAATGATGACTCAGGAGGTACCTTGGCCAAAATGGGAACTCTTGAGCCCACAATGGTATCATAAAACACAAGCAAATAAATGAATAAATTAACAGGGGAGGATAAAAAGCTTTTTTAGAGCAGAAGGTCAGAGACATAAAGAAGCATGGATTAAAAAAACCCACTGCCTGGTGATCTCCAATGATAAAGAAGATATTCAATGGGTGCCACCACCAGCAGATGGAATGTGGATGAGAAGCAGAATATTTTCTGAGTATCTTCTCTAAGGCTTATTTATTATAAAGGGAAAAGTAGTAACTCTATAGCAGAGAAATATGGTACAATGCCATCTTCTTCAAGTAGTCAAGTAAACACACCAGGACAAGACATGGACCCGGACTGTTTCCGGGGGGATGCTGCACTGAGGGTGACACAACGTCACGCCGGGACTCCTGCCAGAAGCACCTGAACAGAAGCACGAGTGAGCAGGCTGGTCCACATCAGCACATTTGCAATGCCTGCAATGGCCTCCACTCAGAACAAGGGTCTGTGGGAGACCAGGGGAGACTGAAGAAACAGGCTGGTGGAGAGAGTATTTGGGTTAAGGCATTTTATTTTTTGTATAAAGGACATAAAGAGGTCCACTGGTAAAATCTGAATGTGTACATTAGGTGGTAGGACTGCATTAAGGTCAATTTCCTAATTTTATAATAGTACTGTGGCATATAAGAGAAGCCCTTGGTTTAGAAATTTTACATTGAAATAATCAGGGTTTAAGGATCTTCATGAGTACTTCCAAATGAGAGAGCGAGTGACAATGAACATGATAAAGTAAACAGGTGACAGTGTTCACAAGTGGACTGTCTGGGTAAAATGTATACAGAAATTCATTGTTATCCTTACAACTTTTCTACAATTTGAAATTATTTAAAAATAACAGATCCGGAATTTGTTGGTCAGATAGACAAGTGTATATCAGAAAGGAGGAGAAGAAAGTTTCAAAGTCCTAATCACAGTCACAGAGAAGAAATGCCCTAAGAGGAAACAAAATTTAAAGAAATTAGGAACCAAACTGCAGTCAATCAACTAAATTTCCAGTTTCTAGATGTAATGCAAAAATAGAATGGAGTTAAATAAGATGGGAGAATCCTGTGTTAAAAAGGTAAAACAGCTTTATTTTACTAGAGGACTTCTAAGAGTCTTAAAAACATGAATCTTCTTAGTCAATTTTACACAGGACCACGAAGGGTCTTCGTGATGCAACTGACCATCATGGCTCCAAGAGCTGACTTTCCCAGTCACACCAAGTGCAGAGCCTTTCTTACAGGATGCGGGCTCTTCAGACTACATGGAGGAGGATGGGATTCCAGGATTCCGTTGGGAAGGATGGAAGGGAGAGTGCTAAGAATTTAGTCTCTGTGTGGAACAAGCACTGTGGCAGCAGAGCCAGAGCATGAGAGAACAGCTTCTCTCTTTGGGCAGAGTATGCCAGCTTCTTCCTCTACCTCGTGGTTCTATTCCATGTCACTGCAGTCCAGTAAGACAGCAGAAATCCAGGGGTGTGCAGGACACCAGGTCTTCCTAGAGAAAAGCTGGGGTGTTTTCTCTCTTCTGTTACCTATTAACTCTCTGCCATTTCCTCCTGTGGAGAGGACACTGCAGGTTATACGAAGGCCATGGGCCTGGATGACTTGCCGTGAGTGTGGAGAACATTGCCCCATCTGTTTCTTACCTTGGGAGCCTGACCCGGGAAACGAGCAGGCTACCCCAAATGCTTGGGTATATAGGTAGTGCCTAAAATTTGTCCATCTGACATGAAGGGGAATACAGGGGTGACAGGGCACGGCTCAGGGGTAAGATTCCCAGACCACCCACCTCGTGATGGGGCAATGTGCATTCTCAGCCTTGCTTTAGTCATCTGCAAAGGGCCTCTCCCCATGGCCATTTAGAAGATTACAGGGCAGTGGAGATAGTGCTGTGACCATGGTGTGTGACTCATGATTCATGGTAGATTGAGATGACACTACTTGTTAAGGGGTCCAGTGACTGCTGAGAGGGTGAGGCCCAGGAAGGCCTTACGTGCCAAGGCATGCTACTGGCCCGAGAGGCCATGAGCATGAGGATAGGCAGCACCACGGGCGTCCCTCGCCTCTGTTAAGAACTGAAGCAGGTGTGTTCACTGTCTACTCACGAAGGAGGGACCTGCTGCTTGTGGGGCTGATGGCAGAGCCACAAGCTGCCAGTCCTCACGGCAAACCTGTTGTGATCCTCAAAGATGAGCGAGGTCACGGAGAAGCCCTGAACAGGAGGAACCGGCCTGGAACAGTACAAGCACGTGTGTACAGGTCTGTCCCAGCCAATGACGTGGCTGTGGCAAATTGTAAACACTGTCAGTTGAAAGTTATACTTCTGACCTGCTGACACCACAGTCAATCCTCACTGACCTTCAGCATGCTCAGAATACTGACATTAGCCAGCTGCAGAAAATCAGCTAACCCGAGCCTGTCATATTATAAAGTGAAGGGTCTTTTAGACACAGGTGCACATTTTGTAGACACCATAGGAAACGTGAAAATATGCCTTCCAAGAAGCGCTCAGCATGTAGCTCACACGCAGTGCCGTGTGCTGTAGACAGGCTGACCCCTTGGGACTGTGTGGTGGGCATGGCAGCTGACCTGCATCACCAGCACATTGTGCTGCCAACCCCTACTCAGAACAGACCGAAATCCCACATTTAAAGTACCGTCAACTGAGCGTATATGGCTCTTGTGGCCTGGTTAAGTTGAAACCTGGTATGTGGGACCTTCTGTGCATGCTCTCTCCAGGCTGATGAGCACTGTAATGCCCTTTCTGGGGCCTGGTGCTGGCCTGGAACAGCCAATTTACCCAGGGGGAGGGAGGCTTCAAAGAACTCAAGTCCAACCAGGGGAGAGGTTTGGGGTGCAGACAGAGGGGCCCAGTACTCACAGATGTGAGACTGGCATGCAGAGATGGCTGGGGGAAGAGCATCAATGCTGTGGGGCCAGAGGGTGGGCGTGTAGATAAAATACTGGGGATCCATCACTGCAGGGGATAACTGGCTAGATTTGGCCTTGAAAAGATATTCTATCTCCATGTTCTGGGTTGAACTGTGGGTAGCAACAGGGGGAGGAAGCAGGCAGCATGGTCAGTGCACACAGAGAATCCTCCTACTGGTGAGTGTGAGTACACACACAATACACTTTCAGAGGGTCACCTGCCATGGGGGGCTGTCTGGACCTTGGGGATTTCAAAAGTACCTCCCAGGTTTGTTCTAGGCTGCTTTCTCTCTAGCTCCCTCCTCCTATCTTTGTAATTTGAGGCTAAAATGATGTTTTACAACATCTCTCATATTGCACTGCCTTTCAAGGTTGTTTTATTTTTGTGGTTACATTCTTTCAATGGTGCTCCATTATCTCCACTAGGATCAATAAAGATTAGGAACTGATTATTTAATTCACCTGTTTTCCAAACACATTTTAGAGGAAGATGTAACATCACTGTGATGACACCTGAATTGGCCCCATCAACTTCATTCCTGTTTTTGTTGGAACTCCAGAAGCCTAACACTGATTGAAAATGATAATCAAAGGACAACTAAGAACCCTCCCCCCCCACCAAAAAAAAAAAACAAAAAAAAAACCCTACTGCTTATAAACAAGGCAGACAGCACTGGGAGGAATGCTCACATCCTTACAAGATTGGGACCAGGGGGCTCCTCAGTGGACACAATATGCTAAACCACCAGAGAGTCACCCCAGGCAGCCTCTCTTAATGCCAAGGGGGCAGCTCAATGGCTGGGGGAAAATCTCCAGAACATGTGACCTCTAAGTCCCTTCCAGAACCACAGGCAGCTCTACAGAGGCAGTGTCCTCTTCACTGCTCTAAGTCTTGGAGAGACACCAAATCACTCTCTGAAACCTTCCTTCTTCAGGCATATGATGTCACCCGGCAAAAGAACCAGCTTAGAATGAATATCACATATTGAGTAGTGATGCCACTAGAAGATCCAAAGCTCGGTGACATGACTCAGGACTGGAAATGGGTTAACAGTCTGTACTCCTAATTGAAGCACACCCACACGTGTATACACATGCATCTACACGTGCGTGCACGCCTGAACGTAAACAATGTCTCCCACAGAAGAACGTCAGAAGCTTGGCTTCTCTCTCCTTCACCAAGAAGCATGCTCTCTTACAGTTAGGAGAGGGGTAATCTCTAATAGTCACAAGGGGCTGTCTATGATAAAGGGAACTGGTCAAAGGTCTAGTTTGAGAACAACTGTCGAGTCACTTGAGAAAAAAGGTAAATAATATCTATTCTTTGCACAGTACGCAGGATAAGTAATTTCTGAATGCATCAGGATCCAAACCAAAAAACCAAAACAAAAAATAAAGAGAAAGAAAGGAAGAAAGAAGCAAGTATCAGAGGTAAAAAGAAATGATCTCCTTTATGATTTAGAGGTGAGGAAAACTTTTACAACTATGACTTACAAATCCTGAAGTGGAGATGGGGCAGAATTAATATATGTGATTGTAAAAATGAAATACAAACCAACCATTAGCAAAGCCAAAAGGCAAAGGAAACTGGGAAAAAAAATGTGTTCAACTTAAAAAAAAAAAAGACAGATTTAGAACACTAGGCAAGAGTGATAAACAGCTGAGAATTGCAAAAAGAAAAAGAATTGTGAATGGCCTTTAAACTTTGAAAAGAGGCTCAGGCCCTTTAGGAGGGAAACAGTCCCCAGCTCCCCTCAGTTTGAAGATGCTGTGGGAAATGGTGGCACAACCATTTCTAGGAGCCACTATGTGGGGCATTCCTGCTAAGTGGAATCTGGCCGTATATCAGATAAGCTTCTGCTGTTGCGCTCAACAGTCAAAGCCATCACACCTCCCCTCACTTCGCCAACACGCCAGCACACACAGGGAAGGACAGTACATGGGCTGTCACACAGGGCCTGGAACAGGGAGCATGCAAAGGACCTGAAACCTGTGGGGCAGCCTCAGGACACAGCAAAGGGCCAGCATAGTCTCACACTACGCCCTGGAAGCAGGTCACTGACAGGACATGACTCCTGGCTGACCCACCAGCTGACCCTGCACTGGAGGCTCCTGGCCCTTCTCCTGTCCTTGGAATGTGTTTCCTGCTTCCCTTCTGCTTCCAGAAGCTTCCCCCAGAACACAGCCTTGATGTGGTAATGCTTTGCTGACTGGATATGTGACTGAATCCGGTTACGGCCTCCAGATAAACTTTTAAAATTTGGCAGACTATGAGATCTACTCATCTTGTGGCCTCCACAAGCCACTCCTACTCTGGGGGGCCTCTATCCCACTTTCGTCTCTCAATCTGAAAATCTCATTAATGACACCAACTTGTTTTACCCCATGAAATACTTGTTTACTTTATCCAGTATAAAGTCTCAGATTCCACCAGGGAAGCACCTGATGATTTAACCCAACATTGGTGATGACTTTATGGAGAGACAGCATATATTTGGCTTGTATTTTAAAACAGAAACAACACAAGGATAAACAAACACTGACTGATGGTAGTTAGCTAGTCATGGGCACAGTTAAGAGGGAATTTGCCTGATTTTATGATTTTGACTTTGGAATCACGTAATGTTTGATATATTTTACAGAGCAGCACTAAATCAAAGAGAAAATAAAAGAGATTCACTTATTAAAATAGAAAACAAATGGAGACAAGTTTGGTAGAACCATAGAGAACTACTTTAAGTTTGATACTTTAACAGCCTTAGGATTATAAAACCTTCACTGAAATGTGAATTCAGTGGTCCTGCTAATTAACAGTATTAATATTATAAGGTGTTATACTGGCAACATCAGTATGAATTCATGTTATTTTTTTGAGTTTAAAAAAGTCTATGTCCTGGAGAGACCCTCTTCTGAAGAGGATATACAGACGGTCAATAGGCACATGAAAAGACATTCCTGCTAGCCGTCTATCAGGGAAATGCAAATTAAAACAACAATGAGATATCTCACCTTACACTTGAGAGACTGGCTATTATCCAAAAGTCTGAAAACAACAACGGTTGGCGAGGATGTGGGGGAAAAAAACACTGTCACACTGTTGGTGTGAGTGTAAATCGGTATAATCCCTATGAAAAAGTTTGGAGATTACTCAAAATATTGAATATGGAAATACCACATGACACCACCAACCTACTTCTGAGTGTCTACCCAAAATGATACAAAAACACTTATTCATAGAGACTTAAGAAGCCCCATGTTTATTGCAGCCCTATTCACAATAACTAAGAACTGGAAACTATCTAACTGCCCAACATCATATGAATGAATAAAGAAGATGTGATACATACACACGATGGAGTACTACACAGTCCTGAGAAGAGATGAAATCCTGTCACTTAAATCAATATGGATGGATCTGGAGGGGATTATGCTAAGTGAAATAAGCCAAAAGGAGAAAGATAGATACCAGATGACCTCACTCATAGGTGGAATATGAATATAAAAAAAAGAAGGAACAGACGAAACAAAACCAACCCTTGGACACTTGCAACAGAACTGAGGTTACCAATAAGGAGTAGAACGGGGAGGGAAGAGGGGGAAAAGTGATAGCAGGCAGGGTGTGTTGACATATATCTTAGGAATGGGGAAACTACACATATTGGGAACCTACATATATATGATTTTAATGTGTAAAATCAAAGTTACTGAAATTAAAAAACAAAAAAAGTTATGTTCTCTCTTTGTTTAAAGATGACTTCTTCAGAGACACTTTTCTTCTAGGAAGAATTAGGAACCCTATGAGAAAGTGTTATGTGAGAAACGTATCTTATCACATCTGTTAGTGTTGGATCAAAGGAACCCAGGAACCTAATTGAAAGAGGGCCCAGTGGCCAGTAAGAGGCAGACTGAGTATCAGGAATAGTAACTTTTGCTTGAACTAGATCAAGCAACAGAAGACTCAATTCATAGTGACAGCCTCAAAATACCCCAAACATCTCATTCATCACTAACGGAAGATGGGAGAACACCAAGTGGTTATTGTAAAAGCTGACAGACAAAAGGCAAATATCAAACAGTTAGCTACCTTTTAAGGAAACCAATTACACGACAAGGACTGAATTTCAGCTGAGAAGTGATGGAGAAATGAACAAAACCAGACGATGACAACTGTGTAAGCCTGATAAAATACTGAAGCCAGGAAAGTTCAGCAATGGTCGCTTAACCTTTGGGTGAATGAGGGAGGATGGACCTGCCCCAACCCACTGTCTAACCCAAAGATCAGGAAGTAACACAACCAGATCCTAGAGCTTCCTAATTCGAGGGGGAAAGGGCTCACTAGGTCCGGAAGCGCCCTCCCCACCAAGGAAGAAATAGCCTGGATCTAAGCAGCCAGACCGTGCTTTATAGGACACCGGGAGAGATGGTCACAGTCAAAGAAATCATAGTACGCCACAAGCAAGTGACCCATTTCTTCAACAAATTTAAAATATGAAAAAGAACCAAAAAATGGAATGATGAGGGAGATTACTATGGTTGAAGAGACTCAAGGCACACCAACCAAATGCAATTTGTGGATCCTGATGTAAATCAGCTCAACTTAAAGGACTTCTTTTGGCAACTGGGGAAATTTGAACTAGATGAACTGGGTTTTAGATAATATTAATGAATTGAATATTTTGTTAAGTGTAATAATGATTTTGTGGTTAAGAGTCCATTTTTAGAGACATGCACTAAAATATACCTACGGGTAAAAAAAAAAAAAAAAAAAATGTTTGGGATTTCCTTTAAAATACCCAGACAAGAAATGACTATGGAAGGAGGAGAAAGTAAAAATAAAAATAATAATTAAGTAGGAATGGAAACAGACAAAAGATCAACAAATGGTTGAAGCTAAGCAAGTCTATTATACACTTTTCTCCCACATAAATTTGAAAATGTAACAAAACTATCCAAAGATTAAAGACAAAAGGATTTAGAATTTAGCAGCTTGCAAGAAGTTGTTTCTGGGTGCATCCTTTATGGGACAACTTCTGACCATGAAAAAAGGACCAAGATGTCTAAGATCTTTGGTGAAAAACTCCAGAGTTGCTTTGATCAAAGGGATATCAGCAAGCAGGCTGAAAAAGTGCTTGAGAGCTGGGGTTCCTGTGATGGCCATGATGCGAGAGCCCCCAGGTTAATGTCCTAGAAACATGTCTCCAGTCCTGTCAGCCAACAACCAACACAGGCCAGCACACAAGCGAGAGGCCATTCCTCTCCCAGCCATGCTGGCCCAGGGGAGAAGAGCCACGCAGACAGCTCCAGTAGTGAGAAATGTTAGAATTCTGTTGTTTTAACCATGAAGATTTGGGGTGTTGGTTCTGAGCAAAACCGGAGTGATTATGCGTAAGTCAAAGGTAGAGGCAAAAATATATACTGTTTCCCATTTTCCCATGGCCTTACTAATTAAAAATAACTGGCTCGTGTTTTTCGTCTGTTTGACTGTCAGCAAAGAGGCAGCGGATTGGAGAGGGTTTGGAAAGAGTGGAATGCAGCCCCTCCTCTGTCAATTACTAGCTGGGCAAGGCCTGCACAACATCGTTCCTCTGAGTCAGGGTCTCTCTTCTTTCAAAGGGGGCTGTAAGGACGGCCTCCCTTCCCAGGATGCTCTGAGGAGCTAAACAGAATGTGTGCAGCACGATGGATCCTGTGGGGGCACTTACCCGTCCACCAGTCCTTGCTGTTTGATGAGCCTATGTGATTCCTCCCTGGAGATCCTGCCGTGGAACCAGTGCTGTGTCCTGTGAATCACTGGGGGAGAAAGGAGGCAGGGTGTTGGTCCATGTAGAGGACCATCCTGAACCACAGCTCCAGGTGCGTGCTGGGCCAGGCAACTTGACAAGTTCAGGGATGGGTAGCCGTTTTCGTTTTCTTTACATACAAAAATATCAGGCCAACATGCTGAGTTTACCTGTACTTAGGGTAGAAGGGTGGAGGGGACTTTGGCTACCTAGGGTATTCATCCGTGTGCTCCGCTTCTGCAAAAGAAATCCCTGGGTTAGTGCTACAGACAGTAGCCTGACAGAACCAAGCCAGACCCCTGTGGGGTAGGGATGCTGGGCTGGGACTGCTGGGCTGTCAGGCCTTGACCTCTGGAAAGAGAGCCACCTGAGCCTCTATCTGACCTTGCACAATGAGGAGCGGATGGGTCAAAGCTGTTAAAAATGTAAACAAATGCACCGCTGTGCACGAATGAGCCCAGATTTGAGGCATGGACTCAGGTTTCTCACAGAGAAGAGGGATGATATTACGGGAAAGTAGGTGTTCCACTGAGCTCAGGTCTCAGACCCTGGCCTGCAGAGTCCCATGCTCTGGGGCATTTCCTTCCACACATTTGGAAGTCAAAATACAGGTGACACTTTGGGATGCAGAGTCATGGGCTCATGTAACAAGTCTCAGCACAATTTGAAAGCAGGGGATACTCTCCCCAACTGGAGATTAAGAACATGAGACTCAGTGGTAAAGAGACTTTTCAGGAACATGAAGTTTGTCCATGGGCAAGTGGTGCTGTGAACATTGATGGGTCTGTCAGCTGTGAGTCTCATGCTCTCCAGAGAGTTCTCCTGCTCCTTCCATGGAGCTCAGGGGACAAGGAGGCAGTGGGGTGGTCTGTACTGGGGAGCCCAGGGAGCTGCCTGCTTCCTACTGTGGAGACCTCAGATCCACCCCAACCCCACATGCCACGCTCAAGGCAGGGTGCCACCTGAGGGAGCCTACCCTCCAGGCGTGCCCTTCTTCCACGGCTGCACTCTGCGCTTCTGCTGGATTCTCAATCACTCTTCCTGTTTGCCCAGAAAAGTCCATGGCCACAAGGGAGTTCTCAGAGACACTGCGCTGGAGAGGAAAGGCCATATGTCCTTACAATGGAGGAAAAAAGGGTAGAAGGGAGCATGTCTCCCACCTCCTGACTCTCTGAGGTTCCAGTAGAAATTCTGAGACCACAGTGCCATGGAGCTAAACATGGCTTTGGCTTTTCTTAAGAAACATCTGATCATCTCCATTGTTCACTAGGTGCCAGTAAGGACACTAGTGCTGACAGGATGTGGACCCTGTGGTCTTCCACCAGATAACATTGAATATGGATGTCCCACACAGGCCCAGTCCTCACGCAGCTGGCTGGGTCCAGCCCTCAGGAAGGGGCACACTTGGGTTCCCTATGTGATTCATTTGACATCTCATGGGAAATGACACTAACGGATCTTTAGGAGCATATTTGAGAAGTGTTTTCCTGTCTTTGAGAATAGAATGTGCCCTAAGGACACAAGAGTCATTATAACTGCTAAATCCTCATCAGGAAAGAACTTAGCACCCGTAAGTCCATGATTGAAAGGATTAGAGTCCAAGGTGCAGAGATAGCTCCTTGATAGAGATGAAGGGTGCTGTTTACTGAGCACTTTATATGGGACCATTACCTAAACCACTGTGAGGGTGCAGGGTTAGGGAGGGGGTGCAGGAACTGGGAGAGATGGATGAACAGGGAGGGTGTGAGGACAGGGAAAGGGTGCTGGGACAGAGACAACAAACCTCCCCCCTAGAATGGATGTTTGGGTGTACTAGCTTTTAAAATGCACAGGCTCCTTCTGGAGCTTCATCAGTCTTCTCTGAAACGGGGCATTCAGAGTGTCTGCTGATGTAACAGCTGAAAAGCAACTTAACTTTGGAAGAGGGAACATACCACTGGAGCTGCGAAGGGGGAGAGCAGGGCTGTCCTCTGCCGAGGGATCCTGTAGCTCTGGTAAAGGAGCACTCCGTACTGCAGAGAGAGCCACAGTCAGCTAGGCCAGAGCCACGAGCCCCCAGTCACAGGACAGCGCAAACCCATGGCCGTGAGGGGCAGTGCTAAGTGAAGAACGAAAAACACCTTGCCAGGTCTAAGCCAGAACAGCCAGCACAGAGCACCACCTGGTCCATCCAGCTGGCTCTCCACGGAAGGCTAACAGCTATCAGGGCTGGGGTATGCCGTGGGTCGCTGCAACGGGACAGCAACAGACCAAAATGATCACATCAAGAAAACCGTGAGTCTCTCACTATTGTTGCTATGGGCCAGGTTGTTCTCCAGTTGCTTTAAGTTATGCGTTTATTTAATCCTTGCCAGTTTATGAAATGCACTTGATCTCCAGTTTACAAATAAGGTAGCAGGGCACAAAGAAGTAAAGTGAGTTGCTCAACGTTACGGTAAACTTAGGATTCAGGATCCAAACGTGCACTGCCTGTTCCAAGACTGCTCCTCACTGCAGCTCACTGCTAACAGCTCAGCGGGTCGTGCTTCTTTCACCCTGGCAATAATCCCTAACGGATCTACAGAGTACACCCCTGATACTCCCAGCTGCTCTCCAATTACCAACAAACTACATAGAAAAGGAGGAAAAGGCCAAGAAGAGGAAAGGAAGTTCTGAAGTGGGCTTCCCCTTCTCTGCATCTCCTTCATGGGAGGCAGACATGTTTACAGCTCTCCATCCTATGGTTTGTGCTTGCTTCTCAAACAGCAATACAGAACATGATAAAAGGCTCCAATACTGGGACGGCTGCATCCCAAGAAAGAAGAGTGAGAACAGGTCAGAGAAATATTTGAAGACCTAATGGCTCCAAAATGGGTAAAAATACATCAAACTACAGAATCCAGGAATAGAGTTAGAAAAGGAAACCACAGACAGGCACACCATGGGCAGACGCTGGAACACAGAGACAGAGAGAATGTTAAGAGCAACCAGAGGAAAACTCTGCCACTTTCCCAGAAGAAAGGGGAGGATGAGGCTGACTCTATATAAGGGTGAGATAGGATGCAATGGGCTGGGTGAAATGCAGAAGAAAGGAATTGTGAACCAAGGATTCTGCCCTCTGTGAAGGAGTCCTTCAGTAAGAAAATAAATGAGAAGATAGTAGGCACACATTGCAAGAGGTCATGAGTAGCAGTCCCACACTGAAAATACCACTAAGAGTACTTCTCAGCCCAGAGATGAGAAGGCAAATTAAGAAACAGATAGTAAAGACATGTACGAAATTAAAATAAAAATGAATATATAAAATAAGAACAATTCAATGTCTTAAAAATATGTAGAAAACTAATATACCTGACAAGAACACTTCAAGAAAGGAGTGGGGTAAGCAGTGGTAGAAATATAACACGAGATTTTATGTTACAGCTGTAATACAAGAGCCTAAACATATAAATAAAAATCCTTGCTGCATTTCCCTTGTTAAACAAGAGAAAAAAAATACAACAAACTGAAAATCACAGTAAGATTCATATTATGAATCATATAAAATGATTATCATATAAAAGTATACCACACAAAATGGTATTCTTCCCACAAACACTCTAATTAAAATGAAGATTATCAGAAGGGAAAAAGATTGTATTATTGTTTGTTAAGAGCCAAACCCTAAATAGAGGAATCTAGAAAGTCAGACAAAAAATGGAAAGAAAAAAAACCACCATGTAAACACTAATCAAGAAAAAGCGGAGTAGCTATGTAATTTCAGACAAATTAGGCTTTAGTAAAGAAGCACTGCAACAGGCAAGGGGTGCACATCAGAATGACAAAAGATGGAAATACTGAGAAGATATATTCTAAAATATTGCATGCACCTAATATACACGTGTATATCTATACACATAATGTATATATACACACAAAGTACATATATATGTGCTGTGTGTGTGTGTTAAAGAACTACTTTACCCAAAGAAAGTTTACTCCCAAGAGCTAGGAAGGAACCTTTAAGCTCTTGGGGTGTCCTTCTGATAAGAATCTCTTAGTTTACCTGGAGGGCCAGCACCAGCTCACTCACGTAACCTTTGGGGGTCTGGGAAGAAGGCCGTCTACCTGCCTGACCCCATATAAAAACTCTGGACACCAATGATCAGGTAGAGCTTCCCTGGTCAGCAGTGCTCTGGGCTGCACAATGCTGTGGGGCAAGGTCAGCTGTGTCCACGGCCGACCAGAAGGTTCAGCTGGAGGGCTATAAGGGAAATCTTGGGAATAATCCCTCAGGCGACTTCTCCTGATACTGGTTTGAATTTGTGTCCTCTCATTGTCTGAGCACCTTGCGGAGAGCTGAGACATCTGAGTGAATTTCTGAGACTGCCCCAAAATGGTCTGGGGGACACCTGAGGTACTTACATAAGTGAAAAAAAAATTTTTTTAATGTATTTTATTCTTTCTTTAGAGTTAACTTGATCTTTTTATAATATAATGAAAGGCATACTAATCATTCATTTTATGTCTTACTTTTCCCCCAGTATATTTAAGACTGAAAATCTGGCTCCTAAATTCTATTTTAGTTGCAGTTTGTCATTTTTATAATTTTTCCAGTCAAATTATTTTCTAATCGTTTTTGTATTTTATCTTTGACTTATGAGTGGCTTAACCAATTTAATTTTTAAAAAGGTGTAATGTGCTTCACTCACATTATAATTTATTTTTACTACAATGATTAAAGAAGTTTAATGTTTTTACAGTTATATCTATATTATTATCTGTAGTTTCAGGACTATGAATTCATGTTCCTTTTCTTACAAAAACTATATTTTTCAGGTGAGAGTTTTATTTATTGCTCTTTTGCGATGTTTGGCTATTAATCCTCTGTTACCAGGTATAGTAGAAATCATGCTGTCTTTTATTTTCCTTTCTATTTTAGTTGAAGAGGTTTTAAAGAAATGTCTGTCATCAAATCCATCTTTTCCCTTTTTACTTTCTTTTGGAGCTTCAAAGGGAGAAAACATATCCATAGAGATTTTCTTCTTTCACAAAATGGTTCTCATTTCTTATTGACATATAATTGAATGTGACACGTCCAAACAATAAAGACTGAGGGCGACATCTGCTGTTCCGCTGGTGTGTTTAAACATTAAGTACAATGGCTCTCTCCTCCCACCTGCCATCTTGCTCGCCTCTATTCCTACCCGCACCTTTCCTAAAAAAAAAAAAAAAAAAAAAAAAAAGGTGCCGTGGTGACTGGTGGTTGTAGGAAGTCACAATAACCCGGAAGAGCAGGCATGTTAAGAATCTTGTACCCATATGTTAACACTTTAACATCACCACATAAATAACATACTGCCAACTCCTTTACACTGGAATGGAAATATTTAACCTTTACATGCTTCATGTGATGGAATGCAAGTTTATTTCTTTGTGTAAAGGTATCACAAAGTTTAGGTTCACATCAAAGTGTGATTCCCATGGTTGGACTCAGTTCCAGGGACCAAGAGGAATTTAAGATGTGCTTTATCAGTGGACAGAGCTAGTCTTACAGAGGACACACAGTAGTGCATGCTTGTCAATGGCGAGGGAATCAACCTGTCTGCATGATGAGGGACAAGGTCTTCTGACCAGGTCCCTGAGGACAGCACTGCCGTAGGAGCATGAAGCTGACCATGGCCTCGGCACACAGTGTTTTCAGGTCCTGTTATATTTTACAAAACGCAGAGGACAACTTTTCCTGAGAACTTAGAGGAACCCATCTTTTAAAAACTGTGCTTCACTTTCTTCTTCTAGGTTTATCAGTCAATGTTAATGTATTTCTGTTTTAGAAAATAAATGCTCATCTTGACTTAAAAACACCATAGTAGATTTTCCTATTTAAAAAATTCCAGGGTTTTATGTGCCTTCATTTCGATTCTACTCCTGACGGATTTTCACTTCCTGCTTGTTCCATGTGCCCTGTAGAAGAGAAAGGCGTGTGTGCCATGGGTCAGCCAGCATGACTGAGAGCCTGGAGCAGGGCAGGAGCAGCAGCGGGCAGAGACCTCACAGGCTACACATGCTCCTCAGTGAACCATCTGTGGTGTCCGACTTTACACTTTCCAGGTCCCTGTGGTTGCTGGGGCCATATGACCACAACCACGTGTGTAGAAGCATGCTGTCAGTTAGGTGTGGATACAAGAACCTGGCTCCCTCTTCCTATCTGCAAGGTGGTGACAGGAAAGGTCAGGATGGGCCTGTCCCACCACCTGGCTTGGCAGGAACAGTAGTGTCTTGATTGTTACAGCCAGTGAGATTAGGAAATGTTTGCCACTAGAGAATAATCTGTTATACCACACAATTCTGTTTTTTTTTTTGTTTTGTTTTTTAAAGGAAAGATACAAGCAGGAATGCAGTTGAGCTGGCAGGCAGGCAGAGAGAAGAGGAAGAAGCACTTTATCTATTTTTATTCAGTTGTTCATCTTGGTTGTTTCCCCGGCCCCTGGGTCTTGAACCAAGGACTCTGAGATGTATATGGACTACACCCAGTGAACTAAACTACTAAGCCACCAGAGCACACTAATACCATATAATTCTAACCACCTTTTTTGGGAAACTAGCAAAAATTTTACCTGGAACGTGGAAGGAAAGAGTTCTACCAAAAAAAAAAAAAAAAAAAAAAAAAAAAAGAGAGAGAGAGAGAGAGAGAAAATCACCAGAGATCATCTTACAGGGAAGAGAATGAAATGAAAGGTCTAAATCAG
The DNA here is from genome assembly GCA_004363575.1 of Solenodon paradoxus. Classification (NCBI taxonomy): domain Eukaryota; kingdom Metazoa; phylum Chordata; class Mammalia; order Eulipotyphla; family Solenodontidae; genus Solenodon; species Solenodon paradoxus. The sequence continues at coordinate 3,118,903 of RJWH01000006.1, read as the reverse complement.
TGACTGTCATACTGATTTTACAAAGAACTGTGTGGGTGGGTGGGGAGGGGATCTGTCAATGTCTTAGAGCTTTAGAGCTTAGCATTTACCACTCAAGACTATTAACACATAAACAAACCAAAAGTTAACCAATGAGCTACCATTTAATAACAAAACTTTATAAAATGAATGCTACTTAAAGAATTAGTAGATATGGGAGGCACACTTGCAGCTTAAAGCTAGGAAAATGCTCACGTCCTTTTCATGACTACAACGAGCTTCATGGAAAATAAGATGTGAGGCCCTGGAGTTGCTGCATTTGCTGTCGACAGCAGCAAAGCTCTTCACAGATTCTCAGAGGTCAGAAGACTGGCCTTCAGGAATTAAGTTTTGGCACCCAAAAAGGGTAAGACCTGGGTTGTGAATGCAGGCAAAAGGACAGCATCCCCGGAATCATTCTGCATGCTCCATCCTGGGGTTCCCGAAGAGGTCCCATGTCAAAGACAAGGACTCATGGGTGGCTTAGTCCCACAGTGTCCTCTCTCCTGATGCATCCTCCCAGGGTTCTATGCGGATTCACTGAGAACTGTGATGTTCCTGGTAGGCAGGCAACACACACCATCAGAATTAGGGTGTCTGCTTTGCTCTAGAGGACCCCTTCACCCTGCTAGATGGCTTTGTTCCCAGTACTTAGTGCACTGCTTCCTGAGGTGTGACCAACCTCCTCTCTGTTGGACAGGCGGTGCACACTCCACAGCCTTTGGTGGAGGAGGAAGGCTTTCTCCTTGAGCTGTCATTCTGCCAGCATCTGCTCTACTCAAACCGAAGCCACCACTCTTTCCAGAGTCCTGTGTAGATGAAGTAACAGCTCTCTAGCTACTGAGGAAACTTCTAGTTGGAGGTGGAGTGGGGAAGGAGATGAGAGATAATGAAACAGCTCCACAGTATCACCAAATTATTTAAGAATGTAAAGATAGAGGAGTGAGGAACAAAAGCACTTATTATCCATGGGTTCTATCCCTTGTGATTATATGTAAAGTCAAGTACAGCAAAGTGACACTTCTCCTACAGAGGCTCAAGCTAGGATTCTTGTTTTTCAAGTTAGTGTACCTGTGTTGTCACTTAAAGGGCACAGGAAGGTCCTGGGTTAAGTCAAAATAGGTTTCTCTCTCACAAAAGTCCTGAGATTTTAATACAACTGAAACTGCTATTTCAGTAGAGCCCACCAGGCAGAAATGATAGCTGCAGAGTTAGAGGCAGCAGTAAGGCAGTGCTTTAGGCTTAGGTTCTGTGACTCCAGGCTGACTACTGATAGGACAAAGGAGTTATGAGACAAGCCCTCTGTGCGACTTTCTCCCTTCACATGAAGGCATATGCATCTCGTTCACTTCCAGGGCCAAGAGTGTCATCGCTACAGATGAGCAGAAGCCAACCATGGAAAGACGCTGCCCAGTGCTCACTGCTCTGTGCCTGCAACACACCTCACATGTCACCTATGAGGTCTGAGATCAGGACTGTGAGCTCTCTGAGCAATCCAGGCCCCCGTGAACTGATTCTGACAACCCCTGGTGGGGTCAGGTCTTGGGAGTAGCCCAGGACACTGCATCAAGAGACAGTTTCCAAAAGAGTTGCAGTCCAAGACAGACATGGACTTTGGGTTGGTTCCCGCTTTCCTTCAATTGAAATGTTCTGAGCACTACCAAGTTCTGAGCACTAAGCAGTCCCTGCCCTCAAATAGGATCTGGGGTGTGGTAGGGCTCAGGTGAGCTGATGCGTAAGGATGGCAATAGCACATATGTCCCGGATGGAATTAGGAGAGGAGGTTGGTTTAAGACATGGAGAATGCCCGGCCCACACGATGTGCTGTTCACCTCACTGTCAGCACTGACAGTTAACAGCAACTGTTATCACTACTAACTCTGTCACGTCCTTTTCTGAGCCTAGTTCCGATATGATGGCATCAAAGGGAGACACCTGATCTTTATTAGGTAAAAACTGGGCTGACAACCTGCTGAGTTCACTGTGCCTTGCTGCTCCAAGTAAGACAACATGTAGTTCCATGGAATTCACTATCACTCTCCTGTTTCATTTCCTGTGTCCATTTGTCCAAGAGATTATACATTTGCAGATCAAGAAAGTCAGACTTCTGTATATAACCACAAGGTTCTTCTCCCACTGATTTACTTTTTGTCTAGTTGTATCTATTCTCCCCGAGGTTACTTCTCTGTTTTCTCCACCAGCAAACACAGAATAGATTTCATTTCTCCTTCTTCCTGCACAATGGCGCATACTCTGGGCTGTTCTGTACTTTAGTTTTAATTGTTAGTCCTACATCCTGGAAAGTTTCCGCAACAGAATGCAGAGCACTACCTCACTCTTTTCATAACTGCAGAATGTTCTGTGTAGACACCCTTTAAATTAGTAACCCATCCCTAGCTGATGAACAGATTTAAAACCTGGCCTATAATGGGGTAGTCTATGATAGATTACTTCTATTCCAATGCCAATATTTATCCATTTTTTATGAAGTGCAAAATTTTAACCCTTTTTTGCTTTCTCAGCGACTGAAATAAAACAAACTGAGGTTGGGACCGACTCTGCAAGATGCCTCTCCTGCTCTGTGGCCTCCCCTAGGACCATTCTGTGCCCTGGTCATTCTTCTCTAGGAGGCGTCCCTTGAGTCTCCGACAAGAGGGAAGTTTCTAGGAGGTTGGGGCTTTTGTAGATTCCTAGACCAGCACATGTGCTGCTTGCATCTGACCATACAGACTTCTCCAGACTCCTGGACTTTAGCCAAGTCCATCTCAGTCACCCACTCTTGCACCTTGCATGGACATTAAGAAATTCTACAGTGGGTCTGACTATGAGTAAGGGAATATTTGTAAGGAATTAGATGTACACCACATTTTCACTAAAAAGCCAAATGAAATCATTGTGACACTGAAATCAGCATTGAGGGCATTACTCCATGGAGGATTTATAAGGGGAGTTTCTTTGGTAACTTACCTACTGTGAACATCATTCCCTGGGGCGGTGTGTGTGATGCTCAGTTATGGAATGATTCCCACTCCTGACGAACTGTGTGGACCCATCCTCCTGCTCTAATGCCCTCCCTTCCTGATGCTTTGACCAGCACTGTGCAGCCAGCCGCATTCCCTACCACATCCCCAGCAATGCTGGGCGTGTCTCAAGGGGCCGGGGTGCTACTAGTGTGGAGAGACCAGGGACATGCCCCATGCTGTGCTGCATAAGACAGCCAATGCCAGCCCCAATGCCAGTAGCTTTGACCTCTAACTCAAGGGCTTACTGTGGGAGGGCTTCTGAGACTCTGGAAAACTCTGTGACTGAGTGGATGACTAGTCAGTTGTGAGGGACCGTGAAGAGGACACACACTTTCAAGAGGAACTGCTGACACTGGCCACCGTACCTTGAGGAGTCGAAAGGCTGTCGTCCAGCACGTCCGGCCTTGCTCATCCTCAGCACAGAGCAAACGCATCTCTTTAGTTTCACTCCTGACTTTGTTCGGCTGTGGGAGGTGAAGGAAGAGCCAGTGAGTTCACACAGGGAGAAGGAGCCAGCCTCAGGTTCAAGATCTGACAGGCACATCAGAGGGGCCCTTGTAGGGGCTTCAACCACATCAGCTGTCCCTGCACCCCTGACACTGACCCACCCATGTTATAGCTACTGGTTACTTGGCTGAATGACCACCTCCTCTCACCCAGGAACTCAGAGGGGACATGAGATGGCAATGTGATGGGGACAGATGGGAGAGTCAGGCGCGGTCGGGGAAAGCTGGGTTGGATGGGAGGTGCGCCTGCCTCCTCGGCGATAAGAGGAAAAGCACCTCAGGAAGCCTAGGGGAGTATCTGGGGAAGGGCCCTGCAGGAATCACAGAGGGCGAAGCTCATGGACTTAGGCTGGTGGAGTGTCTAACAGGCCCTAAGGATGGATCCATAAGTCTCAGAGAGCAAGACCAATGTGTCCCAGAGAAAGGGGACTGACACAAAACAAAGAGTCGGGGGGTGTGGGGGGTCACCCTCACGGTTCCCAATGCCTTAAGTTTATCTGGTGATGGAGGGTGAGGGGCGGTGCTGGTAGGACTCAGGTCCCACACTCCATCTCAGGAGTCTGGAGGGGAGCAGGGGCATGATTGACCATCCGGGTATGGCTGTCACTGCGCGAGAGGCAGAGCCTGCAGGCTACCCAGGGAAGGGGTCTGGCCGGTGAGGGCTGGTGGGAAGGGGAGGTGCTGGGTCTGACAGCCCTGCTTCTCTCTGCAGCCTCTCCTGAGGCCCACTCCCATCATGGCTCCCCAGACCTCAGGCCTTCAGCTGGCTAGAAGCAGGCTTCAGTTAAGAGCTACCCAAAGACGCATCTGTGAGTGAGGCACAAAATGGTGTTCTACGACGGAATGTGTTCTGGCCTATCCTTGGGGTGGGCTCAACTTTGGTCAGGAGACTGTTAAGAGGGTGATTCCAGGCACACATAGTGACTTGGACCTAGTGGACGGGGCAATGGGGCAGGTTGTTTCCCCACTGTGATCACCTGGGGAGACTTAAAATGGCAGAGCTAACTCTAGCAGAGCATCTCGTGCACAGCAGGATTCAGTAAACATGGCTCTTACAGTGACCAATGTCCTCCCTCACAGACTCCCTGGGAGAGAATGGGGCCCTGTTCATAGGGGGTCAGTGTGTGTGTACATTCATTTATGTATATACATTTGTATTCATGTAGATGTGTACACATCTGACAGTATATGTGAGCTCATGCTTCACATGTGTGCACAGAGTGCAGAAATCTAGTCATTGATCTCCTATTCTCCAGGTGACTTGAAGCACACACAGAAAATGTCAGCTCACTCAGTATCCTGGAGGCCATCAGGTGACAATCTGGGGGCCACCAAGACATGAATCCATGGTGGCCCTGCTTTTCCTGGTGAAACACCTACACATCCTAAATCCCTAAGAAATATTCTACAACAAATGTAAAAAAAAAAATCCAGGATTAAACTGTGTTTCTATTAAAAAAAAAAAAAAATAAAAAAAAACAGCTACCAAGAGAGGAATTTAGTTTTAACAAAGTTCCTAGTAGAACATGAAGTGTGGGGTAGTCTCTGGGAAGGCTGGAGGAGGGGTACCTTTATGCAAAAGCCAAAGTCGGTGGGGGCACCATACTGCTTCTTGCCAGCTATCAGGGAGAAGATGCTGCTGTCTTCAAGGTCGGCAAGCAACTGCAGGTGTCTGGGCTCCTGTGACAGGTCAGTCAGATTCATAGCCAAAAGCAAATGTTGTCATGTCCCCATCCACTGTCCCCCTCGACATTCTACTTATAACCAGTATAAACCAGATTTCGGTCAAATTCACCAGCCCCTACCAAAAACCCATCTTGTTCTGACATAAAACTGTTAAAAGGACCTTATGCTGTAGCTCAGGCAGCTGACGTGCAGGCTACATAGAAGCCATGGACCTGGGATCACAGTTATACACATGCTCTCTGATGTAGGATCATCTCATCTTTGCCATGTGGTCGCTCAAAGCTCAAGTAAGCCTGCAAGTTCTCATCAATAGCTCATTCCATCCTTTCCTTAATTCTCCACCCAGTTTGAATTCCTGTTTTAGGTTATAATTGTCCCTGGAATCAGCACTTACAAAGAAGGTGACCAAGCCATAAACCAGATGGGAATTGAGAAGTACCCATCCCATCCTGCCCTCCACTAATGCAAGAGCTCTACTCCCAGAGGGGAGTTATGGCTGTCCATGCCCCTTTTCCCGGACCTAGTCCCCAGTCCTTTGTAGCTGCTGACTCCAAAAGCAGCACAACACTGGCCTCTGTTTGGTACCCTGGCCTGGTTCCCCTTTGCTCCTAGAAGAGACCCCAGCTCTGAGAAGGCAAACACACAGTTAAGGTGGTCTGGGCATGGCTCCCACCGCAGGGCAGACATGGATGTTATAAGAAGTAAGAGTGTGCACACACTGGAGACCCACCATGGCCATTCTAAACGCCCCAGCTCTCTTTGAAAAACTACAGCTGTTTGCATATCTCATGTCCTCTTTCCACTGGGGGTACATGGAAAGATTCAATTCATTCCATGAAATATCTAAAGTAATATGTATTAGATTAACATTACAGTAATCTCATCCTCATAGCTAGCTTGGATTCTAGTTTCCAAATTAAGGAAACTAAGTCAGCATCTTTCAAGTGAAAGCAGCCAGAAGGCTCTATGCCCTACCCTCAGTGGGGGGCCAGATGATCAAGCCAGGGTGTGGCAGCCATGGGCCTGGAGGCTTCTAGGTCTGTGTGCTCACCTGGCTTCTGAGGCAGACCAGTAGACTAGGCACTCAAGCTCAGCTATGCACAAGTAATGCAGATGCTATCATGAACTTGGAGGATCAGAGGGTGCCTCTGACCACAAAGGCCACGCTCACTCTGAATACTCCCAATCTGTGACGGGTGGAGGTGAGCTTGGAACCCACCTTTGAGGCTCCCTTTGTGGAATAATAAAGGCCCGATCTCCGTAGACACACGTACAGCCTTTTCCAAGATTTCCTTCCCAGCTCTTTCACATGCAAAAACCCTTGAATTTCAGGACAGCTACTGGAGTTCAGGAAATTCTGTAGAAGAGAAAATTTTAAAAGTCTGATAAAATAAAAACAGATGGTTATTTAGCATCCCTAACATTTTGACAATTTTCTGAATTACTAAAATACTTTTTGTGGTTAAACTGGGCTTTCAAATGTTGTTTCCTTTCAAAAGTCTTAAGAAATTCTATCAAAATTGGTGTTACATAAAACACATTTAGTATTTAAATACATACAAGCAATGGACCTTTGTGATACTGTCAAAAGTGTCATAAACTGCTTTCTAAGAGAGCATGATTAGAGATCCTGCCCTTTATTTAGCTTTCAATAAAATATTCAGGTCTGACCATCAAAGTCAGGACAAGAGGCCGGGCCAGCAGCAACAGAACAGGAGTGCTGAGAACTGAGAGTGCACGTGCAGCCTGGGTCACCCGGGCCCTGCGATGGAAGATGTGTATGGTTGCCTGTACATGACCTTTCCTGGTCACCAGGTGACAGCCGCCGGTCCCAGCTGACCCCTCCCATGATAGCATGTTTTCTGTGGGAAAGAAGGAAGTGAGCAGAGTCTGGGCACAAGGCTGGGTGGTGATGGAGGTGGGTCCTGGTCACTGGACTGAGGGGGACACAGATGTGCCTACAGGTGGCATGAGGGGCAGAGTTCTCATGCACCTGGGCAGTGCTGGAGGCTCAGCTTAGAGGCAGAATCTCCAGCCTGTCTCCCAGCCACATTCAAGGACCTCAGTGCTGGGAGTGATCCTAAGTCAGGGGGAGTTGATCTTGTTTGTAAGTGCTGGTTGTACTTTGAAGGAGGCTGGGTGCACACCAATTCCCCAAACTCCAATTCTGGTTACTCTAAATCCCATTAAAAATCAAAGTTAATATGCAATTAAAAGGCAACCAAATCAGGTTTTTAAAACACCAACATTTTAGCTAGAGAGAGTTTCTTCCAGAAAGCAGCAGAAGTCACTGTTATCCAGTACCTGCAAAAACTGGGTTTGACTGCCGTTGGACTGCTGACACCAAGTAAGCATCTGTTCTGGGAAGAAATTCTACAGAAGAAAACCAAACAAGTATGTTAAAGGTTCATTTGTGCCACGCTCCAGACATTTTCGCAGGCACTGATATGTACATCACTGTAAAGCGAGGTCCTTTGGTTGCCCACGATCAGGTGGAAACACTGCCTTCATCAAGTCAGGTCAGGGTCCTGAAGAGCTGACCTCTGGCCTAGAGTAGCTGTTGTTTAATGTGAATCCGTGTGACAAAGTGTGCATCATGGCCAAGGGCCCTGAGCTATGACTTGGTGATATGGGTGCAGGGCATGAGATAAAGAACTCCTGAAATTAGAAGGCACCACAGCAATGTAAAACAGCCTTTTCTGGTGTAACACCCATAATGAGTTACAGGTTTCATACTTAGAAATTAAAAACACAACAACACACATACAGCTAAATTATGGAAGCCAGAAGCTGACCCTGGGTCTTCTTCCCACAGGAGCACAGGTCTGAAGCTTCCTATGCTGACACTTCATAACACAAACACCCCAAAACAAGTGAAAAAGAAAGGAAAATCAAGGAGACTCACTCAGCATATCAGACTATGGATTATTTTACTCACAATTTCACAAATACTCTCAAAATAATATTTGCACTTGGCAGTTTTTATACTGTTGAGCACTTGACCAATTTGTTGTAAATGAACTGAACTTTCAAAAAGTCTGAAAAGCCCTCGTCTCCTCTCTCTTGTGACTTGGAGAACACCCTTTGCACCGTTACTGCGGAAGCCAGCAGTGGCATTTTGTGCAGCAGCAGTGACCGGATTGCCACGTTATGTAACAACTCAGATTCCCAAACCAATTGGCTGCCCTTAAGTCTCAGTTATTTTACAATCAACCACTGTAATCCAAGTATAAATCGCAAAATTTCAAGAGCTTCGCACCCCAAACTCAAAGAGGTGACTCACCATAGGATTTTTGAAGAACTCATACTTTGCATAATTCTTCCTGAATAAGAACTTGCTTCCACTTCCCATGGTGCCCTCCACCTGGGCTACCAGTTCATGGTCCTCCAAGTACCTTTCTGCAGAAAAAGTACCACATGTAAGAAGAAACAGATAAAGCTTCAAGGCAGCTTCACAACTCATTCCAAAATTTTGTTGTCTTTCTGTTATTTAAACACAGTGAGTAAGAGGTCAAGAATTAAGCTTAATTAAAACCTCTCTGCAGTACACAACACCAAGTGCCTAAGAGGTGTGGGAAACGCGGTATGAGAAGCTCAGCTGATCCCCACTTTCATAAACTTCTTTTCAACTTGACATCAAGAGAGTTCAGGAGAGTCAATAAGGTTCCTGGCAAATGACTTTGACCTTCAAGAATATCATCTTTTGTAAAGAGCACCTACTATATCAACTGAGAGAACAACTAAAGACAAAGAGCAGTGGGGGAGGAGAGTGCTGTGGAAGCAGAGAGACAATTATATTCTGTTCTCAGGGAACTTGGTCACCTAAAATCGTGCCCCTCTGCTCACGTGGTGCTTATGACACCCTCTTCCGCACCTCTCCTCAAAGTAGAATAATCACATTCCATCGTGGAATCAATAGTGAGCATTAACGCAACAAGTGGTGCCACAGTGGTGGAGGATGAGGAGGATAATTGACAAAGGGGAGCATGTGTCCTTTAGAGCCTCCCACCCTCCACGCAGCCAGAACCAAGACACCAGCCAAGTGTTGAACTGAAGGGAGTGATGTTAAGTAAAAGTGTTTCTGGGTCTAAGTGATCGCAGGATGTGGAAGGATGCTAGTCTACAAAGGCGACTGACTGTCTTTGGGCCACACAACAGGTCAACTCAGCTTGGCTTTGATATTATAAGGGAAGGTCTTGCCAGTAAAACCTAAAACCTGAATTTGCCAAGGAAAGGAATCACCCCACCAAAGACTGACAGAGAGCTCATAGTACCCATGGGGAGGGCCAGAGCGACCACCACCACTGACTACCAACAGGTCCATTTACCCGATTGTGGAGGGCATGCGCCAGCAACGGGAGAAGCCACGCACTGCCCTGTGCCCCACAGCAGGAGAGACGGCACACCTGCCTGCGCCTGAGAGTGCAGTGCTGTGGTTTGCTGTAAAAACAGGCTGGCACAGGGGTACCACTTGGCCATAAGGAAGGTGAAATCTGACAACATGGAGGAAACTTAGACGTATTTTTCAGAGTGAAACAATTCAGATGTCAAAAGTCTTGGATGATTTATTTATCTCTGGATTTGGAGAAACAATGAACATAAATGGATACAATTAGAAGGGGTGAGGGTGGTTCATATGGTAGAGGATGTTTATTTATTAGTTTTTCTTTCCTTTTTGGTCTTTGTTTTTTTATTGTTGTTGTTGTTTTTTTATTCATCTTTTTTTTTTCTTCAATGAAAATTAAAAAACGAAAGTCCAAAACAGTTTGGTTCAAAAATCATTCATTTAAAATGTGCTTTACACCTTATTTTATTTTTAAGTGAGATAGAAGTCCACAGTGGGGTGAGGTGTGCGAACTCGGTCCCTTTCTTGTGTGATCTTTGGAAAGTCACTTAACATTTCTAGATTTTAATTTCATATGTAAAATGAAGATACCAATCAAGGGCTACCATGCAGAGCTATTAGGACTAGATGAGTTAATGGAAGTAATACAGTTTAAAACAAGGCCTGCTACATTTTAAGTACCATATGAAGAGTTAGCAATTATCATCTTATGATGCTCTAAGTGCAAAACCATTTACAAAACAGTGTATACCACTGGCCTTTTTTTTTTTTAAAGCAAATTAAATTAAAACATATGTACATTCATATTTAGAAAAGTCTAGAAGGAAATGCTTATTTTAAGAAACCTCTAGGTGATGAGATTATAAATAATAATCAGTTTGTATCATATATTTTAATTTTTATTACTTTCCTATAAAGCTGCTTTTATTTAAAATATGTATTAGGTTATTTTCAATGACTGGATTTGTATAGGTTTTGGAAAAATAAACTTTAAAAGGAAAAAGATTATCTAGGTAAAAAAATACATCACTGATTTCTGCTGAAATTTCTATTCAGATGAAATATTTCTGTAGTTACAGGAAATAACAACCACCCCCACCCAATGAGTTGACAATGGTTAGTTTATAAACTGAAGCGTTACTCAGGCAAAATAATTAGAAATAAAACAGCAAGGTGGCTGTCTACTGAGAGAAGACAAGATGCTGGTGTAGTTCCAAAGCTAGGATTTGTTTCCAGAGTCCTGATGGGAGTCAGAGAGGGTGGGGCCCCCCACTTCCCAGGAGGCCAGTGGCTGACCACACAGGCAGATGTGTGTGTCCCCGGTGGCAGCTCCCGAGCCCCAGTGTAGACTGGCAAAGTGGAGCGTGCACCCTGAAAGGAGCTGGTTTCTCTGCTCTAGGTCGCTCTGGTGACCCAGGGAGGCCCAGGATTCCGACAGATACACAAACAAAAGCCTCTGCATCCACTCCCTTTTCTGCACTCACAGTCGGGAGATGAACACAATAGTGGGGTCCGGAGGAGCCCTTTACCGGGGATTAAGAGCTACATGGTCTCAGCCCTCAGCTAAATGAACAGGGATGTCAGTTCTCAGAGCTGCCAAAAAGTCACCTGGACACCATCAGTTCAGAGCTCTCTGTCCCAGTCCTACTTTCTCTCTGATTCTAAAAACATCTTTTCAAATGAGCTTGACAATTATATGAAACATCACCGCTATAACCTTTCCATTTTTACTAAAATATGTAAGAAAGGAATGCTACATCTCACTGAAGTGTTCTGAAAGGACTTTCCTTATAAAAGGAAGAGGCAGACATTCTTTGAAGGGTATTCGTAATTTTCAAATCAAGTCCAGCATTTTATGCCACTACCTTAACTACTCTACAAGAAAAGTATTTAAAAATCAGATAACTCACAAGCAAATATTACTTCTGCGCCTTAAAATATACACCAAACACAACTTCCTTGCAGCCACCTGAGCCTTTGGACTGGTGGGGAGGGGCGAGGCATCCCATCCAGCTGTCAGCCTCATGCCCACTAGGCTCCTCCTCATCCAGCGCAGCCCAGCTGCAGAGGTGGCTGGCCATCACCAGGTCTAACAGTGGCCCAGGGTTTTATTGGATGGGTAAGAGAATGTGCAGATAGACAGCACCCTGGCTTTGGGATACACTTATGGGTGAGCCTCCTTCTGTTTGTACGCCCATGGGGGAAGGAAGCCATGTGGTGTCTCCCAGATTTGATGGTCAGGGAGACAGCAGTAGAAAAGAATCAGTTTGTGACGGCCCCGATGAGCTCCGGAGGGAACACCAACAGCATTCTTCCTTGGACACCTGTCTGTGTCAGTGTCCAAATGTGTCACCATGGATTCTCTATGAGGCGACTGCCACAGTTTTTCTTAGCTGGCTAGGAACATTCAAAGCTACATCCAGTCCAAGAGTTCTTGCCTTTCCCTGACGTGTTTCAATTCAATTCAGCTGACAACACAATTCCCCAAGTTCTTGAAACTCAGGGACCTGGCTGTGACTTCTCTGCATGGGCTCCATGCTGCAGGTCCAATCTCCTGTGCATTCGTCCCCGTGCTCACTGTTTTGAATTCCTTTAAAATTGAGTGTGTTTATTTGTAAGGGTTGCAGGCTGGCTGTTCTATGTGTGAAGGGTCCTGGCTGACTGGACTGTCCCAGAGCTGTCACTTCATGTGCTTAGATGGACAGGATGGCAGTGCCTAACTCACCACCTCACTGTGGCCTCAATGGCTGGATGTGGCAGCTGCTGGTGGCCAGCGAATCATGTCTGAGAGTTTTTGTACCAAAATACAGAGGCCAAAACATCCCAAACTGGCAGGACTTTGGGGTCTCATTAACACAGAAGAGATGGCATAAAGGGACGAGCTCAATGGAATAGGAACCCTAGAAATCACAAGGTCCACATGCGTAACTAAGTCACAAATGACTAAGGGCCACCAAGCAAGAGCTTGGGCACCAGGTTTTCTACCACCTCTTGTGGTAAATGACTTCTGGCAACAGCACAGTTCAGAGACAGGCCAGGAAAACTCCCACTAGCCAGAGACACTGCCTTTGGAAGGCCAGCAGGTTGCCACTGTTTCTGCCACAGGGAGAAGGATGACAGACACACCAGTACCCCCGAGGGTGCCTCCGGAGACTGAAGACACTTACACATGTGTGGTATTTCTTTTCTTGGTGAAAAGGAAGCCACCTCGCCTTGTAATGGTTGCCTTGGGAATGATACCACCTTTGAAATATCATCTCTCATTTAATATTAAGTACCTAATATTTTACTTGCACAGATCACTGTGGGAATTCTAACTGAAAACCTCCAGTTTCTGAGGTACCTTTAGACTGAAAATGCTGTCCAAGTTGGCTCATAGGGACGTGGGACAACCATCTGTATTATTCATCTGAAAGCCTTTCCTACCTGTGGCCAAGTCACCAGTTTCACATATATAAAGGTCCCCAGCAGCATCCCCAACATATAAGAGAATGTGACTTTCTAAAATCAGATGTGAATGGGTAGTGACTCTGAGAACAGGGGACTATGGGAATACACAGTGCCTATAATAAAATTTATAATTACACAAAGAAGTTTGCAATCTGTGTAGTTCTTCTCTCCTTCAAGATGTGAAAGAGATGGAGCTGCCGATTTAGAGGAAATTCTGGTTTTAAATATGAACCTTTAATTTTGTAAGCATCATAATTTAGTAAGAATTTAAACAAAAGTCTAAAAAGTTTCCTTACCTGAAATAGACCACCTGAGCAAAACCACAAACACAAAACCTTAGCAAATCCTGAAAATAGAACATATTTCAAATATTTCTCTTGCTCTGTCCATGCATAAATCTTTATCATGCATATTGTACCTGTGTGTGCGCACTCTTCCCCTCTCTCTCCCCCCGTCTCCCTATCCCTCTCTCCCTCTCATTTCTGGCCTAGAACTGAGAGACACAGTCTAAGACTCAGTCTTAGATGAGATGACTTTATGGTGCACTTGGGTTTGCGTGAGCCTCCCTGGCTCCTGCACTGCCCCGGAGCCTCCGGATATAGCCAGCGCCAGGCTTTCCCCATACTGTAGGTCCCACTGACGGAGTGTAAGCCCCTCACAGCACCCCTCACAGCCAGGCCTTCCAGCAAAGTCACAGGGAGAACCTATTCAGTGTGCTGAGCCCTGGGAAGCTAATGTTGCACATTCAAGAGCAAGACTGTGGATGCCCCAGGGAGAGGCTTGGCAGGAGGAAGGAGATGTCTGAGTGGACAGAGAAGAGGTAGGCCTGCTACTTCGGCAGGTACACGCAGTGACACACACTGGGCAGCAGTGACTCTCTGTGCACAGAGGACCCCAAGTGCGTGCTTACCTAATCCTAGGTGGGGGTGGTGCTCCACCAGTGCCCAGCTGTTGTCATCCACACAGTGACTTCGGTACACCAGCAGCTGGCACAGGTCCCTGGCCGTCATGTCTGCTAGAATCTCGACCACTTTGCTCGTCCCATCTTCACTAAAGATTTTAACATCCTGTAACACATAAAGATGACACTTACAGATGAACAATGTTGGCTTTTCAAGAAATAAACAGTAAAAGTAAAGCAGATGTGCTCCCACACACATTTAGTTCCACAAACCCCACCCTGCCCCAATGGAGCAGAGATATAGGATGACAACGTGACGTTCATAAAACACCAGGACATCCCAGGGAACACGGTGTATGGGCTGCTTCTCAATAACTTCTCTTAGGAAATGACCATTTGAAACACTACTGCTGGTCTGGGAGTCAGGCATTAAATCAGTGCAAAAGCAAAGCACCAGAAATGTCTCTGATGTCTCCAACTGCTTACCCTTCCAGGCCTAGGGGACAGTGGCCTTCTCCTATCTCTCCCCACCTCATGCTCATTTAGGCTTCAAAAAAAGTAGAGAAAAATTCATGGGCATATACTGGAAATTAGTAAAAAGAAGGGTACCATAGGAACTTTGACACACAAAGCTTTAGTTCCTCCATCCTACAAAATTGTAAGCTTCATCCTAATACTGTTCAAAGGCATTAAAGATGAACAGTTACCAGACGCAGGGACAGCAGAGCAGAAAGCCAGAGGATTACACAGACTCTGCTGTGACTACAAAATTGGAAGCAATGTAACCTTTAAGGGAACATGAGCTGTTTTTAAAGATCTTACCTTTACAGCCTGGAAAAAGCAGTCAGAGGAATAAGACGGCATTTTAAATGGAGACTGCCTCTTGAAAGAGGGCTGGTCCCTGGTCTCTCCCAACTTTGGGTTGACCCACCTCTGGCTGACCGTGTGGACACAGCCCTGGTGGGCAGGCTGTCTCCAGGCTGCCTCCTGAGGCTCCTCCAGGGAGTGAATCAGTCACACCAGCAGACCAATCGGGGCCCTCCCCAGGCCTGATGCAACTGTCCCCACTCCCTCTGGCTCCAGTGTACTGCATGTGGCCAGGGGGGAGGTGATAACACCAGGACACCAACACAACACTCACACCAATACGCCACACATATTCCTGCTCATGCTTTCTCAGGGCAGTGGAAGATGCTTGCTTGGATGCCAGCGCCTGACAGCGTGTCTAGCTTACTGCCAAGTCTCATAGAAAGCTGTCCCTGCATCACATGGAATCAGAAATGAGGAGCTGGAGTGCAGAAGTGTCAGCTGGCCCTGAAAGACTGGCTGAGAGGAGCCGGGCAGTAGAGGGCAAGCTGCTGGAATCAGGCCCACAGGGAAGTGACTGAGGCACTGTCTCACAAGGTCATCCCCAGCCCTCCTACAGCATCCAGCAGGAAGAGTTAAGCTCACTCAAGCCTCAGGCTGAGTCCCAGGCTCCAGCTGACACAGCAGCTGGGGGAGCAGAGATGAATCTCTAGGTGGGGTCGCCATGTCTGCCACCTCTCATTCACTGTACCCAACTGGAAGAAATTCTCTAGGGGCTGGGTAAGAGCCCACAGACCTGCATTCAACCAACTCGTTTTCATTTCTAAAGAAACCCACCCATCTTACTTCCAAAATGTACATTTTACTTAATGAAAGTAAAAACTGAAAAAAAAAACAAAAAAACAATGAAATACTCGAAAACAGTTGACATGACCAAGGTGATAAAAGCAAGTTTTCAGACAAAGAAAGAATGTCTTTGGTCAAAGGGTAAAAACTTTTTTCTTCTAACTAATGAATACATGAGCAAGAAGAAAAAGTATTACAAAATGAGGAAATACATATAATGTGCTATACCAGTATATGTTTTCAACTACCCAAATCCTTATTGCTTAAATTTCTAAATGAGTTTATCTACTATCACAGTGAAAGTATCTTTTCTAGGAAATTTAAATCATGTTGGAGTATGTTTCCTGTCTTGGTAAGCTAATTTATCGTATTTCCTGCCCCAAATCAGCAGTGATACTATTTTTTAAACCTTCCTTTCAGTCCCACTACATTTTAATAATATTTTTAAAAATTAATTTATTTTTACTGAATAAATATTTCGTGTGTAGCATCATAAATCAATATCTGCTATACTGTTTGCCACCAACAGTCCAATTTTGTCCTTTACCAACCATATATTGACCTGTTATAGAATTTGCCCTCCTGTCTCCCACTTTTTTTCTGGTAACCAACCTCTAATTTTATTTTATAGTCTATTTTTGCTTGCATTAGTTCATTGGGTTGCTTGGTTTCTCTACTATATACTACACATGGATGAAATCACATGCTTTTCTCCTTCTGACTTATCTCACAAATCATACTTCCCTCTAGGTCCACACATTATTGCAAATGGCAGATTTTTTTTTTAATTAGCTGAGTAGTAGTCTCTGTGATACATACAACATCTTCTTTATCCTTTCATCTGTCGATGGGAACTTAGGTTATTTCTAGCTCTTGGTCATTGTATCCACTTTAATTCACTCCCTATCTCTCCTCCCTTGGTTCCACAGCCAGCCCTAAAAGATCTATATATAGTCTGGGAATTAAGAGCTGAAATATGAGTTGTCATAGGGCCATGGCTACTGCTTTCAGATTCCCAGACAAGTCTGGCTGGAGGGACCTGTGAAGGGGCAGGAAGGTGGGGCAGGCTGTGCTGCCAGCCTGTGGCAGGGCACACATAATGGGACGCACACTCCAATCCTCTCCAGCTACCTCCCCAACTTGTAGAGTCTGCCAACAGAAGAAACAAACTCGAGGCAAAAAACCAAGAAAGCCAACACCCATAGCAGCCACAGCAATGGGTGCATGTTCAGAACTACAGCTAAGCATGTCTGCAACACACATGTAAGGTGCAAAAGAAACTATTTCAGGAACAGCGATCAACCTTTCTAGGAGGAGTACTCTGCACTTGATCAAATACTACCACCTGGGTAGTATTGATGCTCTTTCTGGAAGCAAAGGAGAGCATTATACCTCTACCTTCTGTGCAACAAGCCTGGACCACGGGCTACTAAGAACAACTCCCTAGTTGGATATCCAAGTAGAAGGTTCTCGGGAGAAGTTCAGCCATCTCTACCTTGAGCACGTACTTGTTCAAGGAATATATATAGATCTGGTCAAGGCAGAAAGGGAGAGTTCAGAACACAGTCCCAGCCTGGCTCAGCCACTTTCAGGCCTGTGATCTTAGGCAGGTTATCAACTCTCAGAGACTCACTGGCCCCTCCTGTGCCAGGGCTCTGTGCTGAAATACTCAAGGCACAGCGATCACACAGGGAAAGTATGTCATGTATGAGTCCCCTAGGGTGGGGTGGGGTCTACCCAGGCACTAGAATCAAAACTGGCTACAATCTGGCTACATCATTAACCAGCTGTGGGGACCTGAGTGAACCAGCTTCTTTGTGCCCGTTTTCTTATCTATAAAATGGGGATATGTAAGAGCACCAGTCCCAGTCTGGAGTGGGATGCAGAAAGCTCTCAGCACTCAGTTACCTGTGCCTGCCACTAGTCAGATAGAATCTACAGCTGACATGAGGAGGACTCCTGTGAAGACCTGGAGACCACAGGGAAGGGAACAGCCCAGGACCCTTAAGGACCTTCTAAACTCAGGCTTGCCATTCTGAGAGAGCAAGCCTCATGACCGTAAGACTCAGAGGGCCAATTCAGTCAGAAAAGCCAGCCCCTAAATCCAATCTCCTTTTCTCCATTGCAAAAGCAAGTAGTTAATTGCTTTTAAAAATAAAACAGTAATAGTAAAGAGGGTGTAATTACATCAGCAGCATGACACACTTTCCTTTTCAGTTAGTGGGGGAGGAATGCTCAGCCAGGCCACCCTCCCTCTGACTAGACACTGCAACCTCTTCGAAGAGCCCGGAAGTGGAACAGAACGCCCCAGCATTCCCAAAGGCTCTGTATACACTCACTGTTTACAGGGGGAAGAAACATGAAGGAAGGAGTTTAAGAACAATTAGAGCTGAAGTTACACCATCTGCATGGACCCAAAACATACTCTGGGGAGCCAGGCTTTTTGTCTCCTGGTGCTGAAATGCAGTCAGTGAGTACCAATTTCCTTGTCCCTCACTCTGACTTTGTTTGAAAAGGCCACTTGTGACTTACTATTTGCAATTTTTTAAAGTATTCTAGAATGGATTTCTATAGTCTGCTATTTTGAAAAAGCAATTTCTAGAAAGTGATATAATTTACAGAAAATAATAAATGCTCCTCAAAGACAACCGAGCACGCTGTGGTTTCCTGGGTTAGTTTGCCCTGTGTGACAAGTGGGACACACCAGTGCTCCTGCAGGCCCTGCATTCCAGGGGGTATTGTGTTGTCAGGATGATGTCTGCAGCTGCAGCTTCTTCTCTCCGGAGGGCCTGAGAGCAGGAAGACATGTGGTCATCAGTCATCATCCTTGGTCCTGTCCCTGAGTAAGTGAGCTGGGGCGGGAGCAGCACCACCAGAACCGCAGCTTCTCCTGACCTAAAACCTGTTTGACTGTGACTCCTCAAACCCCTCTGCCCTGAGCAAGATGACCTTTTCTGCAAGCTACCCTCCAGGTTCCAGAAATGGGCATTACAGGCGAGGATTGGAGAAGCCTCTGCCCAGAGAGCTCTGAAAATATGATCAGAAGTCCTGTCAAGCTGCATAACATGAGAGCTGGAGAGGTTAATTCAGAACCAAAGAGGTAAAGGACTTTATTCAGTAGAATCACTCTGGGAGCCCTCCTCATTCTTTCCTGTGTGTAAGGACACTGGCCACGGATCCCAACTGTGCTCAAAGTTGAGAGAGGTAAGAATCATTTAAAGTGGACACACACACACGTACACAAACACATACACAACCACACATGCACAGATATACATACATTTACACATATACACCTACACATGCACACATCATGTGCACACACATGTAAGTACATAAACACATGTGCACATGAACATGAATGTGTATGTACACACATACACACAAACATTAGTTCTTTATTATAAAGATTATTTTTCCTTGCAACATATTAAGAAATTACAAAAAGGAACAAAAGGAAAAAGAACCAATAATTCCCAGATTCATTGCTAATATTCTAGAGTATGCTCTTCCAGTATCTGCAAATGTATTTATAAATAGATACTTAGACATAATTGGGATCATATGGCACATACAGTGTTGCAATCTGGCATGTAGCTTCACGTTACATCAGAAACGTCTTCTGGATCATTTCATTTCTTGAATGTTTTAATGGCTGTGAGGTATTTCTTCACAGTTGTATAGAACATGATGTATTCTCCAGTTGTTGCCCATTTGGTGGTTTTAGTTTTTAATTCTTTTAAACATTGTTGTAATATTGCTTGGAGCCTTCATGTGAGTGTTCAATTATTTTTTTAAGATACATTGTTAGATATCAAATTTTATTAAAATTAATTGCTAAGGGAGGCATTTCCAATGCATCCACTGGCACCACCCAGTCTCTGAGTTTACTGCTTTTTCAGAATGAAGAATTAGACAACCCAAGGAAAATTCCTAGCTGAGGACACTCAGCTAGGACCCTTGCCTACTGTACAGTTACATCTGTCATGCAAATAGGGATTCTTAGTTCTAGTCACACTGGTGATGGACCGCAGGGGAGAAAAACAGACAACACTCCGACTGAGTATGTTACTCAAAACCTGGAAAACGAAAGACTGCTAAACGCCATTTCAGAAGTCCCCACACCAAAAGACCAAGTTCCTGAAAATGACACTGCACACCTTCCCTAAAGAGGCCTCACACACAGGTTTCCCAGGCAGACAGCAAGAAAACGCCCAGCAGTGAACCTCTCCTTGGGCCCCTCCCTTTGATTCCAGAAGTGTCAATAAATACCTTTTAGTTCCTTGAAGCTACAGAAACAGTCAATCAAATGTCTGTTTGCCTGACACTCCACCTTCATTATCGGAAAAGTGACTTCCCACTGCCTCTTGGGCCTATAGTACAAGACACAACCAAGACCAGTCTGTGCCTAAAGCAAAACAAGCGGTACTCAGTGCTGTCACGTGTTATTAGAAGGGAAACAGAGCACTTTGACAATAATTATGAAAATGAAGTCCATATACATGCACATAAAATTATGAAAATATAAATCCTTTGATCCTGCAGTTATACTGCTGGGAATCTATTACCTGTCTATCTCCATCCCTCCATCCATTCTTTATCTATTCATCCTTCACCTCTTACCTATATACCCTTTCACTATATCCATGATCTATCTATCGACCTATTCATCCCTCTATCATCCATCCTATCACCCATCTCTCTGTCCCTCTGTACCCATCTATCCATTCATTATCTGTCAGTCCAGCTACCCATCTATTAAATGATCAAAGACTGAAGTAGAAGAAAGTTAGTTTTAGATCTGTTTCGATTAAGAAAGAAATGCAAACAATGGAACAGATTATCAAAATGGACTTGATACAATAACATATGGTTGTTCCATATAATGGAACACCATGAAGTTGCTGGGGAAAACACAATAATGCACATGTGTTCAACATACACGGCTCACTTTTGGAGACCAGAGTTGTGAATGAAGAAGGGAATCTGACTTTTTATTGTAATTCTTCTTGTTCCAGTTTCTGGGGGTTTACTGGCTATCTCGGCTACTTCTTGGATTGCACAAGCACCGGTCCCATCTCTGCCTTCATCTTAACAAGGCGTTCCCATCTGTCTATGTTTGTGTCCTTTTTAAAAGGACACCAGACATTCTGGATTGGTCTTCCTACTCCATTATGACCTCATCTCAACTAATGCCACTTCAACAACCCTATTTCCAAATAAAGTCACATTCTGAAGGGTTTCAACATAGGAATTTGGGAAGGGCGGCACAATTCAAACCCTAATATATGGCTTGAATATATATACTATATTATATACTACAGTATATAATATATATAATACGTAATATATTATAATATATTATAGTATATAATAAAGTATAAGATCCAAATTAAACATTTCATCCGAAGTTTAGAATGGCTCTAGCACAATGGATTAAATCGTGATGCCACATGTATAACATCCTAATTCTCATAGGTATTATGGTCTTTCTGGCTACATATTCCAGTGCACAGAACGATTTCTCTATTCTTAATCCAGAATGACAGGGTTCTTATGACCAGCTTAATAACATAAAGGTTATTCTCTTAGAGAAAATAAACCATCACCACCCAGATACCAAATCCAATGATCTCCTCCATGTTCCTGTTCAACTCAACCGCTAAGAAGCAGGTCAGGTCACACTAATGGTGCCACCGATGCAGCCTTGAGCTTGCTCCAGACATCCAGCTCCACTCCTCTGACCACTGCCGCTGCTCAGAGGAGCCAGCAGTTACTCCAGACATTTTGTGTAAGAGTTTGGATCTCAAGTTTTGGAGAAGCGAGGTAAATGTAGTGAACATTCCTAGTCGCAAATCAGGGTGCTGGCTGATTTGAGGATAAGACAATATAAACCAGAAACTGAAACATGTAGAAAATGCCTATAACAAAGAGAAAACAAGACCATGCATGCGACCAGTTCCATAACATCCTCCTGTTGGGCGAGCTAATGGTTACCTGATTTTGTAGTTTCCATGATGTAAAATACTACTCCTGCCACACAACTTCCATAGAAGCCTCCTGCCTGTTATTTGGGCAATGCCAGGGAATTTGAGGCATAAAGTGGTGGCTGGGAAAGAACACCCCTGGGAGCAGAGAAAAAGGCCTCACCAGGCCTCTGGAGAAGCCACATTTATTGGGCATGTGTCAGGAGATTCAACAACCCACCACGGAAAGAGGTGGGCTCTGAAACGCCAACTCTTATTAACCACCAAAACTATCCTGAAAAATAACTGTAAATCATCTTAGCACCATAGCCATCAAAACAGGCACCAAAAAGTCCTAGCTTAGTTTAGATTTTCCTATCAAAATGTTTCTTCTTTTACCCACCCCTTCCCTTTTTCTGTGCTTCATTTGGCTTCTTGCACCAGTTAGTTATGATTCAAAGTGAGTGCTCTGCAGTGAGCTCCCTGAGTCTTCGGATCCCTTCCTCAGCAGCACAGTTCAGTTTCATAATCTCACACTTATATATAGAGCGGCCTGCTAGTTATACCTAAGGTAATCCTGGAGTCCTAATGGAATGAATGAAGATTTTCTCCCCACGTAGTTGTTCTGAAGGAGGAGCGCAAGGGCTGAGCACAATAGACTAGGGTGTGCATTAAATCTGTGCCCCCAGAGCCTGAGAGCTCCCATTCTAGGCAGGTGTTCTCTTAGCCACCTGTGGCCAGTTAGAACTGCCCTGATGAGCTGGTCTCCCCTTCCTCTCTCTGGCATCATCAGGACGGGTCTGGATAGGGAAGGTGGTACAGGGAAATTTCCTTTGACCTTGCATGATCTAGAATTAAGGTTAGAGGAGCATCAGGGAACAGTTTAATGCAGGTCACTTACAGCCTGTGTTTGGGATTTTTCCAACCCAACACTGAGAAGCTGGCAAAGAGCCCACTGTGGCAGGGAACCCACAACCCAGGCTACAGGTCCAGATACTTTTTTATGTTATAATTTCATGAAGCACCAGATCTTCAATAAGGAGGTGACACCTTTGAGACAGAAGAGGGAGCAGAGGCCTTTCGTGACCATTCTCCAGTGTCACTGTGCAGAGATGGCACCGAGATGATGCTTCTCCATTTGATAAATTCTAGTTTGAAATCGAACACAAGCAAAGATGAGGCGTGTGTTTAATCATTCATGTTTATGACAGAAGGGGGATCACTGTGGTCAGAGTTCATTTTCCAGTTACTCACCTTTTCCTAAAGAAATGTCAAGCGCAAACAACAGCAGAAATGAGCAGATTACTTTGAGAAGGACACTGCTTCCTGTCTCTAGCAAGATGGGCAGCCCTCTCTGCCCCTGGTAACTGAAGCAGGGGCACTGCCATGGCCTTAGGTTTCTTGGAAGAGCCTCATCACACATGTCCACACATGGGCCAGACACACACTGAGACCACTGGCCCAAGGATGGTGAGCCCTTCTATGAAGGACGAAGGCAGTACAAGTGCTCACTTTCCAGCGACTACCGATATCAAGAGAGTGGATGAAGAAGGAATTCCCAAATTCAGACTTTATATTTAAAAACTTTTAAATCCAGAGCAATGCTAGTGCTGGGCTTTCACAAGTGCTTCACAGGGGGACCCTGTCTCTCATTCATTCAACAGGCGGTCTGCTCCATCACAGCAGCCTGCTTCCCCATGCTTCAATGCAAACTCAGACCCACGGAGATAGGTCACATCGCAGCATTGGGAGTGCGCTCCAGCTATGATCCTCAGAGGGCTCTGATACACCTTAGATTTTGCATTATTTCCAGAGAAATCTGGAAAAACCATAGTATCAGCCATTTGTAAGTGATCTGGGACCATTTAACGCCCTTTCCCAAAGTGGGTACTGGGGGAGATTTGTAGAACACGTTCTGTGAACTAAACGTGTGAGAAGCAGTCCCTCTGAAAGCCGACATGAAATGGGAGTCTCCATGGAGGTGACAGGAGACATAAACCTCCCAGATCTTGTGGATGTGCGTTTATTCTCATACAGCTCAGGAAACTGCTTCTACAGGGTGCAAAACACCACACAGAGCTGTGCCTACTTGGCCAAGTGCAAGTAGAAGCAGCAACCCACAGAGGTCTTGCCACTTTGGATGCCACTAAATGTCACGTAGATGCTCACCTTTGTTTATCAAGACATCGTTCTGCTTGCTCAATGTGGCTGCGGCATCTTGGGAAGACCATGGACCTGAAGCCTGAGTCTTGGATCTATACTCACTTTGGGAAGTGACTTCTCAC
Source organism: Solenodon paradoxus (assembly GCA_004363575.1). NCBI lineage: Eukaryota > Metazoa > Chordata > Mammalia > Eulipotyphla > Solenodontidae > Solenodon > Solenodon paradoxus. The sequence goes on along the minus strand of RJWH01000006.1, from coordinate 3,095,070 downwards.
TACTGCTCCCAAGACCATGTGTAGTAATGCTGAACTCCTCACACAGAGGAGGAAACTGAGACTCTCAGGGTCACCACTGGTACACAGGGCAGAGCTGGGATTTGGGTATAGACACAGGGTACTGCCACTCGGAGCCCAGCTGAGGAGCACCAAAAATCTGTTTTTGCTGATTTAACCTCTTCAGCAAAGAGGTGTTCCATTTGCATAGTTTTGTAATTTTAAAAACCAACAAGAAAGGTTTATATTCCTTCTAGAAAATTCTCCAGAGCAGCCACAAAACTGGCTACTGTGGACGACCAAAGAGAAACAGCAGCAGGCCACTTTTACTGGGATGGTGGCCCCAGGGTGGATGGAGGGAGGTTCCAAGGGGGTAGAGGGAGGTTCACAGCGTGGGGACAATTGCTACAAGGTCTATGGAGAGCAGAGGTGATGAGTGGCACAGAGGGGTTCCCTGGAGGGGCTGGGGCTGCAGCACCTGTGCTCAGAAATGGGTTAAGCTGTACTCACGGCCACTCCCATCTTTGGTGGAGCCTTGGGGTTGGTGACAGCAAAGTGGCAGCTGGCTGTCAGTCACTCACGGGAAAACAGGCAGTAGGGGGAAGGAGAGAAATGCCTGTTAGAGACATGCTGAGTGTGAGGGTTTCAGCTGGTAAAATCCGGGTGCTGGCAAAGCCACAGTGATCATCACTGGACAGCAGTGCTCTCCCTGTGCCACCGGGAACTCAGGTATTGCTCTCCTGAAAGGGTCTAACAACAGCTGTGTGTCTGAAATGCAGGCGCCCCACTCAGGGACCCTAGAACTTGAGGACGGGTTCTAATCACCGATTCTGTTCTGATGACTGCAAGTACCAGGAAAGGGGACAGGGCACATTTTGGAGGGCTGGTACCAGTGTCAAGTGAGACTGAGGCCAAGAAGTCACCAATGTGGTGCACCCTGTGCAGCAGGAGTTGGACACAGTTGACATACATTCCGGGGTCCCAGGTTCATGTCCAGGGGCCAGCAGGAATAACCAAGATGAACAACTAAATAAAATCAATAAACGCTTCTTCATTTTCTCTCTTCCTGCCTGTCTGACTGTTTTCTGTAAACTTCATTTCCTGCCTGTACTTTTCCTTAAAACAAAACAAAACAAATTATTAAAATGCTGCAGTGTGGTCATCATGGACACCCCGCCACAGGGGCCATGTCACCCAGTACAGTACAGGCTGTGAGATAAAGCACCAAAGATGGTCTAATGTCTTGGTACAGTCATTAAATCCTAGTTACAGCCTCAGGAGACCCAACTGTGATCATTAGTAAATGTACGTGCAAAACCCCATGAAAGGCAATTAATTCAGTTCCAGAAAATTAATTTTTAAAATTAAGCAAAGGAAGAGCTGGTTGGAACTAAGATAATATTTATGCCCTATTAGCAGTGGGTTAAAATATGTGACTAATTGTGTTTGAATAACAAATGGAAAAATTGCTGTAACAAATCATATAGCTACATGAAAATCATTACTGGCTGAAAAAAAAAAGGAAAAAAAAACCCAGCCCAACAGAAACCACCTCCAAACAGTTAGCTCTTACAGCTGCTCTAATCTAGAAGTAAAAATGAGTCTCTTGGTACCACTGTGTTTCTTTCAAAATCAGTACTGTGACCCTCAACCCCCATTCTCTTTGGACCCTTCCCTCTCTCTCTTTCCACCCTCTTCCAGAACCCTTGAACCTCTGCTGTGCTGTCAGCTTCTCTGCCTCTCAGTGCCTGAATCCTTCAAACTCAGGTCTGTTCTTGGGTCATGCACTGTGACGCAGCTCACTGTGACCTGTTGGTGAGTGTACACTGCACGCTGCCTCAGCTGCTCTCTGCCACTTAAAACTTCTGGGTCCCTCACCACCCGCTAGTGTATGGGAAAGGGATCAGCTCTAGGTGGCCTAACTAGCAGTTGAGAGAGAGGACTCAGTTTCCATCAGACAGAATGAGGCTGGGCTAAAGTCCCTTGTCTCCTGATCCCCTTATGAGGAATAAGGTCCTTATCACTGAAGTCAAGTAGGTCTTTTGTTTCTTGTAGTCATCACACCCTGACAGAGCAGATGAGGTGAAAGTCCCTATCTTGCCACCAGGGGAATGTGTCAGACAAATCCTGGCAGCAACATTTCAAAGGCTGAGTATTGAGTACTGGGTCTGGCTCATCCTGTGTCTTCCCCACCACAAGGCAGTCCTTCAGCAGCCATGGTGCCGGTGCCAATGCCAGCCCTCTAGTCTGAGACCAAGCCCATTGTCATCCCAGGTACAGTGCAGCCCTCCCATCCCAGCCCCACCCCCAGGCCTGGCATGTTGCCATCCCCCAATTGACATACTAGAGGAGTAGAAGCCTCCGGGCGCACACCCAGCCTTTCTGAGGTCTCTCTGTGGGCTGTGTCCCCAAAGGGGGAGCTGAGAAGGGCCTGGCCTAAGGGGAAGAAGAGCTGACCACCTCTCATGTCTCACCCTGCCCCCGAGGAGTGAGCTGTAGGACTAAGTGGTGAGCTTCCTGCCCCCAGAAACATATCCTTTGCAGTGGCATGTACCACTGTGCTCACTCAGGAGGGCACTGAGCCCACACCCGAGGTCACAGTGTCTCTTGGAAGCGCAGGGGTGCTAACACAGCATGACCAGGTCAATGTACTCCTGCCTCTGCCCCTGGGTCTGGGCTTCAGTCAACCATTTTCCATCCTCTCTTTACCACCACATTCCCTAGTCAGCCACTCCATGTGAGATAAACGCCACATACAACAGGTGCCTGCTCAAAGGGGCGGTAGATTCCAGACTGCACAGGAAAGCGGCTGACTTCTAGAAAATCTCCTCCTGTTATAACAGAGGTCCAACCTGCTTTTCTGGAAAGGTCTCACTGAACTCTTGACACAGCAAAATCTCTAATTAGTGTAAAGCCTTTCTTTCAAAAAGCAGTCACAGCCATGTGTTGTGTGTGACACTTCTCCAGCGACACGTACACAGTATCCTCCTTAAACTCTATTTAACATAATCCGTTTGAAGTCTGGGCCAACGTCACAGCTTTATGAGCCCTTCTTCTCAGTTGCTGGAGCCAAGGACTGAGCACCCACTCTATGCCAGGTATAGGGAAACCAAGCTTTGTATGAGCCCCCAGCGTGTGTGTCCACTGGAACCAGGCCACGTGCCTGTAGATCCTGTCTGCCTACCAGGAAGTTTGGGTTAGCTACCAGAATGGTTTTAGAAAACAAATTAATTTGGAGAGCTCAGATTTTAAGAGTGTGAATTCTTATTTCTTGTGAACCATCCACAGAGTTGGCAACTCTGGGCACAGGTCCTGTGGTCATGTTCAGCTAGTCCTATGGACACTGGCCCACGCCTCTCAGGACAGGTAGATGGGCACTGACATTCCAGCCTCTGCCTGACTCAGATCCCTGAACTGAAAACGTCTTCGGCAAGTGCTCAATGCTTCCCCTCTGGGACTCTGGGATTCAGTGCCTGCTCTGACCTAGTGTCCAGGGATGAAAGCAGTCCTCTCTCCTAATTACATGGAAACAGAGAAGTATGGAGATGGATGAAGAGTGGGGGAATGAGTAGGTGTCACACTCGCTTCTTGCCCATGCTGGCCACGCTACTGACTTCATGTAAAAGCAGAAGCACAATCAGGTCTCTCCTTAGGCAAGTGCAAAGGAAGGGTCCAGATCCTTTGGCCATGAGCGGCAGCTCCCACATGGCCCATGGCTATTAGGAAACTGCTATGTTCCAGAGATCTAAAGTCACGTAAAGAAGTGTCCCCTGAAGCTGGTAAAAGACAACAAAAAGCAACAGACTGTGCAAGTGGGAAGCTTTCCTCCTGCACCTCCGGTCTCACAGGCTGAAGGAAAAAGGGCAACAGAGAATCAGACACCAATGCCACGTTCTCAAGGGGAATGAATTCTGATCACAAGAAAAACAGGAGGCAACATTCCTGGGTTTCCTGGTTTTGCTCACAGTTGGACACTCCATGGGGTGGAGGCCCGTTTCCTTGCCAACTGCTATGGGAGCCAGATGAGACTTTCGCAATTCTATTTTAGGACGGGTCTGTAAACAACCTTGGTGACCAATTCACAGACGAACTGTCTGGATCTTTCTTTGAAGGAGAGAGTCACCAGGCAGACAGATATGCCAAACTACTTTAGGCATGTAACAAAGTGCCACAGACCAGCCTGCCAGGGAACACTGATCTCGCCTTCTCAGTGCTGGTGGTGAGGCGACACAGCCTGCTCCACAGATGTGAGGCTGGGATGCGAGCAGTGCTCAGGTACTTTGGGCTTCAGATGAAAACATCTCTCCTGAGTGCAGACCCAGTATATGGAAGTGGGGGTGGATTTGTCAGGGAAGGAATTGGTGGCATATCACACTAGAGGGCGACAAAGGTGGAAAACACAGAGGGAGTACGAGAGTCTCTAGTGAAAAAGGCAGAGAAACTAAAATATACTTGTTTAAAATAGAAAGAATGACAAGGTCCCAGGAAGCACTTGGTTTAAATGGTTAAAATTAGAGGACCTGGATCTTGGGTCAGATCCTACTTTATCTCAACCACTCACAGGGTCACACCAGCCCCAACCCTCACACAGGTCACACCAGTTCTGCCCCTCATATAGTCACACCCAGTTCCACCACTTACAGCTGGGTTTCAGTTCCCAGATGAAGAATAGAGAAAACATTTGTTCCTAACTCTTATGGGGACACTGAGAAATGAACTGAATATATAAATAAATTAAACTACTCAGACTGGCAGCTGGCACAGAGAGATCACTCACTGAGTGAGTGTGAGAAGCTGCTGCCATGTCACCCCCAAAGAGACTGCTAGAGCGTCACTTGGGTCTCCCTCTGGAACCTGCAACTCTCCGGGCCCAGACTCCGCTGAGAGGACAGACAGTGCTACAAGCTTTCTCTCTGAGACATGTTGATGACTGGCTGACTGTAGCTGGCAAGTTACTGAAACTGTGCCTTAGGGACAATGGCTGTATGAAAGGCACCTCACATTCCCACTTTAAGATAGAAACTACTTGTTTAAAAAGGTGGCTGTCACTTTCTGGGGTAAATGAACATTCTTCTGCCTTGAACAAGTCATATTCAAAGCCAGGAATGTAACATGGAAACTCTTCACTATACTGCACTCAGGTTCAGATAGATACCTAAGATCACCCAAGTTGAACACTTCATGATGCAGAATTATTGAGTAAAATCACTTCTGGTACCAACTCCAACATAGGAGGAAGAGGTTTCCTTCACGCACCAGCAAGCTGACTGAGATTTCAGCTCACTGCTGGTGTATCTACCCAGAGATAACATCAGATTGTAAAGCTCAGTCCCCCAAGGCAGCTCTCCACCTCCAACACTAGTCACAAGACCAGGCTGTAGCGCGTGCTCCTTACAAACTGGTTACAGACTGGAAGTTCTTACAAGTCCCTCTGCAGACTTCAAGTGCCAATCAAAGACCAAGTTATTTACTGCCTGTGTTTCTGGTTAACTGTGTCTAAATCAGACGTCTCCAAGATCCAATGTGAGTGTTCTGATTAATTTACTAACATGGCTCCCAGAATGCAGAGACATTTTAGATTACAGATTACAAAGGATAAAACTCAGGAATAATCAGACAGATGAGAGATGCTGCACAGGTATGGGGAAAGGATGCAGGGCTTCCACGGCACTCCAGGTGTCTGAATCTCCATAAACTCAACAACCAGAACACTCTTCTCCTGGGGATTTTATGGAGGCTTCACTATATGGGCATGGTTGATTAAGTCATTGGACACTGGGATGTGATTAGACTTTCCCACTCCCTGGAAAAGGCTCAGGAGCTTTCCAAAGGTCACCCCATTCACATAACAAAGACCTTTATCATTCTCAACACTCAGAAAATAAAAAGGACTTTGGTAATTATGAGTCAAGAATTATGGACTAATGACCAAATACATACTTTTCTTACAAATCACAAAATTCCACTGGGTAATGAAGATGAAACAATTCGTCTTAAGGCATAAAATTATTAGTTTTTATCATTCTACTTTCTAAAAAGCAGAGATATATCCCTGATTTAGTAAATGGAATTCTCACCAATAAATTAAAAAGCCTTACAAAAAGTACTAAGAGAAAGAAGTCCTATAAATCCCTCCCTTACTGAGCCAGTTCACCTGTCAGATCCTACAGCCAAGCAGTGGGATGCTCTAATCAGGGTGCACTTACCTGCTTTGCAGGGGCCTGGCATGGAGACAGGGAGCCATGTGTGAGCACCGGGGGGCTCCCCAGGCCGCAGAGCTCAGGGAACGGGTTGGGGATCGCTGGGAGAGAGGAGGTTCTAAACTGCTGGTCTTCTTCTTGAAGGCGCCTGGGAGGAAAGATACAACCACTGTTAAAAGGTGCCATCTTCTGGGGATATACTCAAAAGACTAATGCAAAAGGGAGTCAGATAGGCACCCACATACCATGTTTACAGCAAGACTACTTGCAATGGTCAAAAGGTGGAAGCAACTCAAGTGTCAGTCCGTCCCTCGAAGGATGAAAAGAAAAGGATCAAAAGATGTGGTCCACCTATAAATGGACCTTGCCTTAGCAAGGAAGGGGATTCTGACACCTGCTATTTGGATTATGCTGAGTGATATAAGCCTGTCACAAAAAGATAAATCCTTAAGATTCCACTTCTATGAAACACCAAGAACATGACGATGCTCAAATTCTTAGACAAAGAATAGATGGTAGATGCTGGGGACTGGAGGTGGAGGGCTGGGGAGTTATAGCTCAATGGGTTAGAATTTCCATTTTGCAAGATGAAAAAGTTCTGGAAATTATCTACACAACCCCGTGAAGATATCTAACACTACGGAACTGTACTATTAAAAATGGTTGAGATGGTAAATTTAATGTCATGTGTATTTGTCACAAGCATTTAAAGAAGGATCTAGAAGAAATACCTGGAGGCAAGAGCACCGTGTACACTCACATCACAAAGGATGCTGGGTACAGGACACCTGCATGACACTTTCTCCAAATGCGGCTTAGTTTTGTTTCAAGGCTACGTAATATGAGTAGGAATGTTTTCATAAGAACTCTATTTTTCAAGTGAACACATCTCTCACTGCATGAAAATATGAAGGGACTTCATGTGTCTTCATCTTAATAGCGAAATGCTTGTTATAAAAAATGTTGCTGATACTGAATCATCAGAAATAAATGCTATAGCTATTCTCCCTGGAGCTCAAAAGCTGGTGTTTGTGTCACTTTAGAAGCACCCTGCTGCCCCCTCTCAGATCACCAAAGAGTCATGACTGCAGCTATACCACAGTGCCTCTCACTGACACTTCTCCAGGGCCACCTCTTTTGTCCTCCCAAGAATACAAAACTCACTTTTCATACAACTAAGCAAAACAAAGGATGATGAATCAGATGCAATCATGAAAACAGAAAAATCAAGTTCCAAGTCAAAGACAAAACAATGCAAGGTGTCCTGTTTTCTCTCCCCAGGGGCTTTGTGGGCAGCTTCCTGTCTACATGCCCAGGCTTTCCTGAAAACAAGTCCCAATGTCCCTCCAAGGTGACATTGTCCAGTTATGGACATTGGTGCTCAGAAACAAGGGAAGCTCTTCCATAATAACCTGACTACATGTCAGAAAGTCTGTTTTTACTGCTAATAAACTTCATTCTTCTCAGAACAGCTGTGGCACATTGTCCATCCATGGATGTTATGTGTCTTTCATCATACAGAGTGAGAAGCGGCCACACCACTATCATATCTCACGACCTTCTCGAAGAATGAAAGCTTTACTTTGTTTTTTATTTCTAGCACAAAATGCTGATGCTCAAGTTGTTGACAGAGTCTCTCACTACACTTCTGGAGCATTTTGAAAAGTCCTGTGTTTTCTAGAGCCATGAAAATACTGTGCACTAGTATAATGATGGATCTGTGTCATTACACATTTGTCCATTACACAGAGTGAACCCTAATGTAAACTATGGATGATGGATGATCAGGATGGATGATCAGGATGTCAGTGTAGTTTCATTGATTTTGGCACAGGTAACCACCTGGTGAGGGAGGTTAATCATGAGGGAGGCTGGGCATGTCTGGGGAACTTAGGGTCACCAAACCATCCACCTTGTAGGCCTGTAGCTATCATTACACTGGCTAATCATGAGGCCTCAAGAGAGACTGACATGCAGGAAGAGCTCAGCACACACAGGAAATGTTCTGTATACACGAAGTACCCAGCCCATGCAGGAAGTGCTCTCTATACAGCAAGTGTCCATCACATACAGGAAGTACTCAGTACACACAGAAAATATTCTGTAGACAGGAAGTGCCAACACGCAGGAAGTGCCCAGCACATGCAGGAGTGCTCAGCACACACAGGAAGTGTTCAGCACACACAGGAAGAGCTCAGCACACACAAGGAGCTCAACATACACGAAGTGCTCAACACACAGGAAGTGCCCAGAAAACAGCCTCACAATATAGATCTTTGGTGATCTATTTCATCATCATGTTTTTAAATGTACCCGCAAGTAAGAAACAACACTACTTATGTGAGAGAACTTCTGTGACAATAGTCTGGTAGGCAGGAATGCAGTTAGCTCTTGGCAGGAAGAGTGCTGCTGCCCTGTGTTATATAGTAAGAGCTTCAGGCACAGGGCCAAGTCCAGTCAAGACTCCAGGCCTAGGGTCCTGAGCCACTAACCAGCAAGGAGTTAGGCCCTCTGGCACCATCTTCCTCCACCTTGGTCCAACCTCAGCACTGTTACCATGTGGGCTATATCACCAGAGGCCCAGGAAACCACCAGTGGTGAATGGGCAACAGACCCAGAGAAGCTCACAGGGAAAAAAAGTGTCTCCATTAGATCTTACTTTTCTGGAGCTAAATGCGGATGATGCTCAAGAGCAAAGTGTAACAAACATGGGAGGATGGAGGTGACCAAAGGCAGACCACCAAGAGGTAGCTGACCACGGCTTCAGGAGCCATCGCACCCTACTTGCTGACAGCCCTGCCTTTACGAGAAAACTAAACCCTCAAAAGATGCACTGCTGAGGATGGAGCAGCCCCCAAATCCCAGGCTGACAGAGGCCTAAGATTTGTGGAGTCATAGAGAGGTTCCAATAGCTGCCTGTTGCTCAGATTAATTTCACATAAAAAGTTTTAGCTCAGAAGGTCACCAATGTCCTCAACCCTCCTGCACAACTATTGTCCTGGCCTCTCCAACCACCCACCTCCCAGCACTAGAGACAGAGTTAAGGCACCGTCAACCCTCTGACCCTAACCTATGCAAATTCTGGTGCCAACGGTCCCACTCATTCTTCTTTATCCCAGATTACGGCATTATTGTGTTCTGGTTCCTGAAACAGCTTCCAAGTCAGCCCTGCTCTGCTTACCTTTCTGCCCTCCAACCTACATCTCTGATCCCAGGCTTCCAGGAAACCCAAATCCAACCTCCTTACCTGCCTGTTCAAATCTCTTGCCCACCTGTCTCCTATAACAGTTTTCTCAGAGACCTTCTGGAGTTGGCCTCACCTGCTGGGATAATCTCTTAGTCATTCAACTGAGGTGTGATCACACTCAAAAAGCTGTGCATATATAATATATAATGTATACAACTGGATGATTTCAGACACATATATACCATGAACCTTAGCACATTTTTATCATAAACATATCCTCTACCACATGTTTCCTTCTACCCTCCTTATTACCATTATTTTTGTGATAAAAACACTTAAGATCTCCCTTTTAAGCAATTCTTAAGCACGCAGACTCTGCTATATGATAGAGATCTATGACTTCATCTGAAATAACTGAAACCCTGCCCCTTTGACCAACACCTTCTGTTTCCCAGCCCCTGGCCACCACCATTCCACTCTGCTTCTGGGAGTTTGTCTAGTTTAAATACCTCGAATAAGTGGACTCATGATGTGTTTGTCCTTCTGGGTCTGGCTTGCTTACTTAGCACAATGTCTTCCTGGGTCATCCATATTGTGCAGTGATGAATGAAGAAAATGTATATTCATGTATATTTCAATATACAGTGAAGTATCATTCAGCCACTTGTAACAACAGGGATTATCTCTTCTGCTTATATCCCCGTATCCTCCATATCTCAGCTCACCCTGCCACACTGGTTCAGAGATGTGCCACGTTCCCCTCCTTTCCATCCCAACAAGTCTCTCTTCCCAGCTTCCCTGTGCTACAGAGGCTGACCTCCTCTGACAATGCCCTGGGCAAGGTGATTAAACACCTGAGGTGTCATACTTCTGATGAGTTCCCAGAAGACACCATTTCACATGGCCTCTGGACAGCAATTTCTGGAGCCCTAAATTCAGTCTGCCATTATTTCCAGAACAATTTCCTTTAGTGGTTTTTTGCACTTGTCTCCTTCTAGCACAGCCTGGCATACAGACATGTGCTTAGTTATCTAAATTAGTCTGGTACGCCAAGTTCAACCCAGTGCTGCCTTCTGGTTAGATGGAACAAGCGTCTTGCCTACGGACACGCAACACTATGCTGTAGACACCAGTGAAACAGCAGAGATGCACTTGTCCTTGTATAACCCTCACTCTTCCCGGGCCCGGGTCCCACCTGACGGCGAGGATGTGCATGGGCTGGGAGCGCTGCACCTTCTGCCGCGGGGACGCCTGCGGGCGCAGAGGCCGGGCTCCCGAGGGTGGCGGCTGGCTGTGGCAGTGCTGGCCATTCTGCAGAAGGGGCACCGTCTCCGACTGCACACTGCAGGCCAAGCACAAAGTATCCAACGACGAGTCCATGTCGTTCACCAGGGCCTCCAGGTCCACGTCATCCTCTGCGCATGAAAAGGCAGAAGCGAAAAGCACTGTTAATAGCAGTGAGAGGTCACAGCCCAACGGACCACTTCAGTGATCAAGTGCCACACATAACACTCTTTAGCTCATACAGGACAAGGATTGAACTGAGCTGCACATACCTTCTATAGGGACCATACTGTGATATTTATTAACCGTTGCTGGCATTCCAGAAGCAATTCAGTCATTATAGTCCCCAAACACTTCCCTTGTACTCGGAACGTCTGCGTGGCTCGTGTGCCCGGTGGCTGAGAACCCTGCAGTGAGCTGCAGGGCACAGCTGAGGCGCGGCAGCTGCTCAAAGGACACCTAGCCCCGGTTCGGCCCTCCCTGGATTAGAGAGAGGGGACGGAACTGACCCCAGCATGTGCCAGCCCTGCCCGCCAACCACCAAGCCAGCTCCATGGTGGCTGCTGCGGAGCCATGTACCTGTGGACAGGCAGGTGCCTTCTCCTGCCTGGACTAGCCTGAGAGCCAGGGGAAGAATGTCTTATTGTCCCTCACGGAAGACAGCCTGAGAGAGATGCCCAAGGTGCAACCACGGCCCAGGGGGCTCTGGAGAGAATGACAGAAAATGTCAGAAAGGCACACGCGCACAGAGAATGACGGGAAACTTCACGTGTCACCGTGGCTGGGCACAGTACTCAGATAAGGGGTCAAAGATGATTCCAGAGGTTTCTGGAAGGTGTTTCTCAGATGAGATTAACATTTAAATCAGTGGACTTTGAGTAAAGCAGATGGCTCTCCATGATGTGGGTGGGCCTCATTTGGTCAGTGGGAGGGAGGCCTTAAGAGGCAATGACTGAGGTTCCTCGAGCAAAAGGGGATTTCCTTCCTTGGGCTTTAAGCCTGCCAGCCTAGTCTGTGGATGTTAGACTGAAACCTCCACAATCTTGCGAACCAATTTCTTAATACAACTCTCACACCCATCCATACACTACTGGTTCTGTACAGAGGGCCATGATCAATGCACATGAGAATGTCAGCACAAGCAGATGTGTGTGAGGTGCCAGGGTAGGACAGAGCAGGGACCTGGCCCCTAGGTCAGTTCTAGGTGCCTCTGCCCTAGGGCCTGGCTGCAGCTCTGCAAAGCACCCTACACCCAATAGTAACTGTGCTCAAGCCAGTTTTTGTTAGCTTCTCTTTATTTGTAACAATATGCTAACAATACTGATTCCTTCTGGACTTTAGGTCTGTCCCTTTTTAACAACTTGGCACCTTGCAGCTGAGGCTTCCACTAAGTGACTTTTGAAAGTCACATAATTCATCATCTCATTCACTGCCATAACAGTGTGACATGACACCATTTAACAAACAAGGGGCTCGGGCACTCAGAAGGATACTCACCCTACCATAGACTCCTGGATAGCAAGGGTGAGGCGGACAAGATGCTGTAGAGAATCTGCAGAAGCAGCCTGGCTCCTGTGGGCTCAGGGCTGGGACAAGCACATGGGCCCTTTGCTTCTCATTTCACAGGCTTCTATAACTCTGACGTGGGGGCCACCAGAGGGCAGGGCCAAGGTGTTCTCTAGCAGAGCCTACACATGGCAATGTCAGCCCTCTTCATCAATTCTTACACAACACCACACAGGGGTGACTGGACCTGTTTCCCATGGAGGAAACAGTCCCAGAAAAATTAAACAACTTGCTCAAGATCACATAGTGCCAGGCAGAGAACCCGGATTTTGAAAGCAAATTTTGTAGTCACCCATCACCTGCCAGCTCCCACATGTAAGTCCCAGTACCTTTGCTTCAGTCTCACTCACCTCAGTAGGCAAAAAGGGCCCAAGAAGACACCACCAAATAGGACAAACCCTGAGAAGGTGGAAGAGCTGAAGGAGCCTGGGGGTACAGGGTGCACACCAGGAAGAGTCTTGGTGGTGAAGCAGGGGTGAAGGGGGAGCTCTGGGAAGATTGAGGCAGAAGTAGAAAGGGCCAGACTCTGTCCTTTTTCCTGCGGGGAATGGAGCCAGAAGAGGAACTCTGTAGAAGGCAGGACTTGGGCGGTCACATGGATGGGCTTTAGAGGGATCACATGGGGCCCAAGGAAGAAAGATGCTCAGACCACTGGGGCAGTTGAAAGAGCAGCAAGGGGACAGCAAGGCCTGCCCAGAACAGTCCTCACTGGAATGAAGAACAGGGTCACAGGCAAGAGCTGGCTAAGGAACAGGCAGGGATTGGTGGGTTAGGATGGAGAGATAGAGGGAGACCCTGAATCCTGATTTGGTGAAGTCAACCAGCCGGGACCTACATCTGTAGAGCCTGTGTGGGAAGAAGGAAACAAAAATGCTGCCATCGCTCCTCTTGAGTCAGTAGGCTAAGGGTAGTCAAATATTAATCCTGAGTCAGATATAAAAGGACAGAAGTGCTGTGTTGGTAATTAATGATTACCATGTGATGAATAATCAATACCTTACGAGGGAGAGTTCCAGAGTCAGCAGGCAGAATGCTCAGAGTTTGGGGGTCATGGGGAAAAGTGCGATTACAGAAAACCAGACCCTCGAGGGGTAGGCAGGCACGTGCCCCTCCACGAGCAGAAGAGGCAGCACCCACAAGGAGACAACCGTGGAGAAAGGCTGCTACAAAGTAAGCGGTTTCAGCTGCACATGTAAGACCTCAGGGCTTTCATCTTAGAAAGAAAAGTTTAAGTTACACTGGCATTCACAAATCTGGGGTTTTGGGAAAGTTCTAGAATATATCCACCATGAACACCGCTCATCTCAAATGTGCATTTTTTACTTAGCATCATTCGTAACTCGGTATTTCTCTTAAAGACCCATTTAAGAATCTCTGGTAAGAGCAGCATGAAGTTCACTTCAGCCCTGCAACAGGGAGCCCAGACGCCTGGGCAGCTGGCAGAGGGGGCACACCCTGGTTTCAGCAGTGTTTCCTACTCGTTTTAAAACAGCAGAAAGTCTCACAGAACACAGCCCAAAGCCAGCAGCTTTCATCGTTTTCCTCCTTGGCTGCGCCCACCCAGGTGGCAGCCCACAAGGTCTATTTTCCTCTACTCCCCCTTCCACCTAGTCATCCCTTTGTCACTCGCTCTGCAGTCAGCTCACTGGTCTTCCAGGAGGGCAGCCATTCTGATATTATTCGAAGGTAAATGAATGCTGAGTACACATGCCGTGAGTGTCCTCAAAATGCTTTAAGTCAATCTACACATACGGGCTTATATTACTTTGTAAATCAGTTACCTCAAGACATGTTAAAAAAAAAACAACCAAAAACCAAGACACTTTAATTAAGCCTTCTGAGGCGGGTTACTTATCAAACTACTTTCTACTTTAGTACACTTAATTGTATTTCAGTTAAACAAAGTCAAATCAATCTGATAACAATCACTTGGCAAATTACAATTTTTTGCATCAGCATGTTTCAAATTTGTTTATTTTCCATACCTTACCATACCTTAGAGCCAATACAAAACTTTTTAGAACCTCTGAAATAGCCTACTTTTTAACTTGAACATTTCTTGTGGAGTCAATTAGCAGTTTATCTGTTCAGAGACTAAAATCACTTAGGATTATCTGACTTTTCTTAAACTTCGTTAAATTCTAATAATGACTAATAATTGCATCTTCCAAACAAGGATTTCAAAGGGCTGGTTCTAAAGATGACACTTCCCCACTGTCCACACACTTTTTAAATGACTACAGTAAGATATTACTGAAGTGCCATTCAATTCCAGCAAACATTCCACAAGGCTGACGTTATATTAGCTAGTCCCTCTGGAGCACTTTCTGTTTCTTTCCCACACATGTGACATCTGCATGAATCCATGTGGATCAATAATCACCATGGGTGAAACTTCTACAGGGTCTCCTTAGTGGGAGCATCAAATCAATGGCATTAGCTAGGCAGATGTTTCAGTAAATGAATGGTAAGATAACGTGTCTAATCAATGCTAATTTGATGCCAAATTACTTTCCATGAGATTGCACTTCTGGGAGGAATACCAGATGGGAAAAGAAAAACAATTTTACACACAAAATTTCACCTCATACAGAGCTAAAAGGATGTATTTACTGCACAAATGTAGGTCAAACAACATGGTTGTAAATCAAGTTATTAATAGTTATTATCCTTTTCTTAAAAAACCCAAATCCAAAACTGGGTATTGACTTTTGTTCCAAATATCATCTGATCTCAAACTGAGATATGTATCTGGTCTTACTTTAGTTCTAAAATAGATATAAACTCAGTCAAACAAACTCATGTGTGGCCCATAAATTATCCTGAAGGAACGTCTTTCATAAACCAAGCCAGGAAAAGGACAGACACTAATAGCTAAGGCAGGCAAGTTGGAGAGGATAATTTCCAGGGAGGATTTAGCTTCCAGTGACCCCTTCCCTGCATCTTGCTTAGTCTAGAGCACCACCTAGTGTCTTATTTAATTAGATGTTAAAAGATGACAATGCATTTGCTCTTGAATTATTTGGCACCTTAAAAAACATGCTGTTTGCACTAGTATTCAAGTCATATCATTACTGTCCTTTCTTCACACACCTGTATAAGTATCTGTAGATGTGCAATGTTTTCCAGGTTTCCTCCCATTTATATCCATATATACGGAACAATGGTTAAGTATAGAAGCTGTGAGGCAGGGTGGAGTCAACTGTTGACAATGCTAAAAGCCTGGAGGGTGAAAATCATTAAGTACCAGTAGATTAAGTCCTAAGTACCAGTAGATTAAGTCCTTGAGGAGAAAAAGAAAGTGTACTTGTGAAACTGTGCGCACAGTCCCTAAAATCCTTGTAGTTTCCTAAGTAAGAAGAGTAACAGGAGCACCTTTCGGTTGAGGTAGCTGGTCTTCTTGTTGCTGCTGTTCCGGAATGAGCTCAAGCTGTTATAATGGTGAAAGGAATGTCTTGTGTTAGCATGACAAGTCCCTTTAATCACACCCATGTTTGTATGAAGGTGGTGAATTCTGCAAAGCCCCAGATAAGGACAAGATGGGGGCTGGCTGCCAGGAGGAGAATCATGTGATTAGACGGTGAAGACTTCCGGCTGACCCACAACCTCCTGGGAGAGGAAGGGGCTAGGAACTGAGTTAGCAGCCAGTGATTTACTCAATCATGCCTACACAGGAGGCCTCTATTAAAGACCTAAAGAACGGGCTCAAATAGCTTCCAGGTCAGTGGAGGCTGGGAGAGCGGTGCCTAGAGAGGCTAAGGAGACTCCATGCCTTTCCTCAAATTGCGCCTTACACGTCTCTTGCCCCTGGCTGCTCCTGAGTTACAGCCTTCATAATGAACCAGTAATCTAGCAAGTAAACTGTTCCTGAGTTCTGTGGGCTGCCCTAACAAATGCTGGAAGCAGGTACATAGTGGCAGAACTGAATTGTATGACATCCAGCTGGTGTTGGAAAATTGCACGGTATAGGAAAAGCCCACACACCTGCAGTGCAGAGTGCAGTGCAGAGCATTCTGTAATGGTAGAGAAGAAAAAGGGACTTCTCATTACAGACTGACAAGTCCCAAACGTGTACAAAGGCCGAAGTACTTACATATATTTCTATCTGAAGAGCTAGAGGTTTAGTCTGCACAAGTACTTTAACCCAGGCTCCTGTCTACCTGTTAACCTCTAAGTGATTACGAATGTGCAAATATAACTCAACATTCTACTAAAATACCTTTGTACCAAATAATCTACTTCTCACATATTCTAATCACATGGATTTGATTTTGAGCATGTAGAGTTGTCTGAGTTTATGTCAAAAGAATAAGAATTAGAGGTTAGTACAGGTAGGCAGAATTTCAAGCAGGAAATAAAAATGCTTACAATCAGCCTGCCCAGCAAATGCATATAAATACATACATAGCATCAGAGCTGGGCATTCAAAACACCCAACTTTTCATTGTTTATAAAAGAAACCTACTTCCCAGCAATTCTATTAAACGACATCCCCTCCACTTCACCCAGCAACAACTGACTAACAATCTGCAGGGATCACTGCCAGGTTTTTTCACTGCAACCACATGCATTTGACAATGTCCTATTTAAACCCTTGGGGCACTTGCTGGACTCCAATCGGCATGTGGTGCAGTAGTTTCTTGGGACCCTCATCCCCACACTGGCCATGAGGCTGGAATCTTCATACAAGACATTCAGACAAAATTAAAACCGAGACAATCCAGGTCAATGTGTTCCTTGCTTTGTATTTACAGGTGACACTAAATATTTTTCTTGGAATGGGTTTGTTATTCCTAATCCAAATGTATTATGTGTATTATGTATATTATGGAAGCTGTGTATGTAGTCAGTCATGTATAGTGCTCTGGCATTTTCTCTGTAATTTGGACACCCCACTGCTCCAGAAAGCTATCACAGGAAGTTATAGACCTAGGACCTTACAAACAGCTCTGTAGATAAAAAGAAAACATGTAGACCATGGACTGTTTGCTTTCATGGTATCTATAACCTGTTCTCCGTGAAGCAACATGCAGAGATACACATTGTGTAAATAAATGCTACCCTTCAGGGTGATTTAAATGCCTATAGCAGTTACTTAGGTTCAGAACAGCAGGAAAGACATTTAGAACCAAACCCTCATCGACAACGGAGCATTGCAGGCGCTGCGGTGGGTCAGTGACTGCCCAACTGGGCTTGGAAGATGAAGAAGACTTGGACTCCTCCACCCAGAATATCACTGAGTGCACAGAGAGTGTCGCTTCATCCCTGCCTGCCCTGATGATGGGCAGTTGCTCCACATGTTCTGACCTCCTTTGGGTCCCGAGGCTCTGAGGACACTTAATTACCTGGGTTCCCAAGAGCCTTCACTCCTGGTCTCCCCAAAGGTTTAAGGCTCAACAGTGGATTAGTGGGGAGGCAAATTAAGATGTTAGGAATGAGTGGCTAAAATCATACTGTGCCTCAAGGAAGGAGAGGCAGCTCTTGCAATCATAAACCCTGAAAACAGAAACCATTCAGTCTCCACACGATCCCAGGAACATGGGCCCGCCCTCTGCTTGCACACAGCTGTGCCGTGAAGGAGTGTGAAGCCTATGTACGGAGTGTGTGAGGAGTGCACGTGGCTCTTTGAAACTGAGAGCCACCAGTGGATCTTGGCTGCACAAGCTCGCAAGGCTCCTATTTTCACTCGCATCTGTTTCACAGCTTTCTCCACCCATCCTTCCACATATAAGGTGTGACTCCCATTAATCATGTGCAGTACCAGCTCCCCAGCCTGAGGCAATGGAGCACGGCTGTTCCTGAGTGTGGGTGAGCAAACAGTGGCGGGGGATACACTAACTAACCCCCAAGCACCGGCAGCCCAATGGACACTGAGCAGGAATGCCACACAGAAGCCAGTTACTGATGCCCCATGAAATGCTAAAGAACCCAAAGGGGTCTTACAAATGATGAGGAGCAAATATGGCATCTCAGTTAGGCAAGTGAGCTCCAGTCGTTGTGTACACAAGGGCTTGCAGAGGGCTTGCAGAGGGCTTGGCATCTGAGCTATGCGGCCAAGTGCAATGTGATCATGGCAAAGAGCTACAATTACCAAGCACTTACCAGGTGCCTTAACATTTGACAATGCTGATTAGCTTAATCCTCTAAATAATGATCTAAGATAGGTATTATTATACCTATTTAGCAGTGAGACAAATAATCTCATGTTCAAAGGCTTCAAGTCCCATGGCTATAGGCAACAAAGCTGGATTAGAATTTCTGATTCCTTTTCCTTCGAGGAAGTCATACTGCTATTCCCTTTGAAGGTGTGTTCAGCTACACAGGTTCTATATTGGAGTCAACTCTAGGAAAAGTCACCTTGGACTGCCTGCGATAGCAGAGCTGAGCTGAGTGCCTGGAACTGAAGCACAGCTTATCGTTCCCACCCCTCTCCCTGGACCCCTGGTAACATGCAGGTTTCACCTGGACATCACACATTCCTGTAATTCCGGATTTTCAGAGTATTCAATAAACTATGGGTGGGCATCTAGCAATTCCCTTTTTTATGTAGAAGTGTGAAAAATGGAAACTCAGTGAGAAGAGTAGAAATCAAAGTAAGCCAGGGACCTGTCAATTTTATCAGATGAACACAGTTCTCTGTGGAGCAACTTCTGGTACACCCCGTGGCCTCATGGAGAAGGCTATCAGATACAGACCACATGCACCCCAAAGAGCCAGGTCAAGGGGACCAATAAGATGAACAACTAAATAAAAATAAAATGCTTCCTCCTCCCTTCTCTTCCTGCCTACCTGCCTCTTTACTTCATGCATTTCTGCACCTTTTCTTAAAAAAAAAAAAAAAAAAAAGTAAAAGAAGGTACCTCCTGGTGGAGCAGGTGTAAGGTCAGTCACTTCTGAAGGTGTGAGCCACATACCCCCGGATTTAAGCCTCTGGTCCAGGGGAAATAATCGGTGTAAACAGCTAAAAATAAAAAATAAAATGTTTCCTCCTCCTCTCACTGCCTGCCTACATCTTTCCTTTAAAGTGAATAAAATAAATAAATTCTTCCAGTCAAAGTTATTCAAAGTACTACTGCCTCAGCAGTTTCCTTTTCATACCACTACTATAAAACGACAAGTCATAGGTGTAGAAAGAGACATGGCCCGGTGGAGTCGGGAGGTTTGGCGGAGTCCATATACACTCCGAGGTCTGAGGTTTAACAAAAGAAGTGTAGAGAGAGCATAACACATATATTACATTAACTTTTAACTACGTAAAAACGATTTACAGGAAACAGAAAATGTACAAAAAATAAAAGTTAAGGCAGCAATCTTCCCTTTGTTAGGGACAATATGATTGTCTTTAGTGTCTTAATAGTGTTACAAATCTTTTTTCACACTTATTCAAGTATACCAGGAAGCAGACCTTCTATCTCTACCTCGGGGGACATAAATGAATTAATTCCCAGAGACCCCAAAGCCTGAGGAAAATGTCAGCAAAGGTTTAGTCTGGGGACCTACACACAGACACATTAACCTAATATGTGCTGAATGCTGAGCTAACTGGTGGAATTCTGTTCCCGCAAGTCACTGTAGTCAATTAGTCCAGCCTTTATGGGATGAGCTGCCACCCCTTCTACGAGTTCCTGGACTCCCTTATGCCCCCAGATCTCTAACACACCAAGTCCCAAGGGGAGTTAGTGCTGGTGGGGAGATAGGAAAGAGCCTTGGGACCA
The DNA here is from genome assembly GCA_004363575.1 of Solenodon paradoxus. NCBI lineage: Eukaryota > Metazoa > Chordata > Mammalia > Eulipotyphla > Solenodontidae > Solenodon > Solenodon paradoxus. Next base: position 3,075,121 of record RJWH01000006.1, on the reverse strand, counting down.
GGTGCAGGAGTGTACCTCTGGGTGAGGGAAGGCAAACCCCCTCAAAGCTAGGATGCTGTTCTGGAGCCTTCTGACATATTTTAGATTCTTCAATTAGAGTCAGGAGGCTCCTCAGCCCATACCAGTGTCAGAAATCCTACCAGCTTGCGTTCCTGACTAACGCATTGAAATCAAAGCCATCATTTAGGGTAGTGGTTTTTAAGCCATTTTTGGGTCACCGTGTTTTCTTAAAATTTTTTTTTCTTCATTCTAGTCACAGACTGAATTCTCTATAGTGAACAGACATCATATGAAATCAGAAATGGGGAGATTTTTCTCTTGGAAAGCTCTCTGAATGTGAGGCAGGATGGTCAAAGGAATTGGATTTGGACATAGCAAATGGTTTAGGTTTATCAGCAGCTGCCGTGTGGTTTCCAGACCCACTGGAAGAGAGGACAGTCAGGCAGGTTCTCAGTCTTCAACATCACAGAGAAAATGCAGGCCTATCAATATTCAACTATCAAAGAGCTTTAATAGCCCAATGAGTTAAGACTCCATCTGCATTTGAGCTGATGTTTATTAAGAAATAAAAGCAGGTATATAATCCTGCTTTTAAAATTTTCACACCCATGCTCACAAGAGCATTATTCACAACTGTCGAGAGGTGAAAAGCAACCCAGTGTTCACCACAAACGATGGATAAGCACAATGTTGTCCAGCCATGCAAACGAATGAGATTCATCCCAAATTCTGACTTAGAAGAGGCTGAATCCTGAAATAAATCAGGTACAAAAATACAAATATTGTGAGTCCACTTCTCTGCGTTCCTAGAGTTGTCAAATTCATAGACACACAGCAGAATGGCAGTACGGGGGACATTTTTTGTTTAAAGGCTGTAGAGTTTAGCTATGCAAGGTGAAGAGTTCTGTGAATGGATGGTGGTGACTGCATAGCACTGTGAATGCACTTAACATCACGACAATGTACACTTAGAAATGGTGATGGTGGCACACTCTGGTGTAAGAGAGTTTAGGTTAATTGCCTTCGAAGGAGCACAGGCCACATACCCCTGCGGGGTCAAGTTCTGGGTCCAGGGAAACAACCAGCGTGAACCAGCAAATAAAAATAAAATGGAGTGCTTCTTCCTCCCCTCTCTTCCTGACTACCTGTCTACTCACCTTCACTCCTGCATGTACCTTTCCTTGAACAAAATATGATTATGATGGTAAATGCATGTCAGGTGTGTTTTAATACAATTAAATAAGTAGTAGTCATTGCAGTAGTAAAGTCATAAAAGCAGTTTAAAAGTTGGAATGATTAGTGCCCTGGAAGCTCACTTGGTGAGCCCAAGCCTGGGGTGCAGTCCACATGCAGACTAAGGACCCAGATTCACAGCCCAGGTCTGGAAGAATAATTAAATGAATAAATAAAATGCTTCTTCTTTCTCTTTCTTCCTGCCTGCCTGCTGCTGCCAACCTGCCTTCCTCTTTAAAAAAAAAAAAAAATTGAAATGTTTGATAGTCACTTAGATCTCTAGCTAATCTACCCGGGCACCTTTCAGGAACCCTCTGCACTATACCTGCCAGAACAGAACCAGAAGCCCTGGGCGGGACTTCCTGGCTGTCCTCCTGGGAGCCCACTGGGCAGGCCTGCCCAACCTGCCTGTTTTGCCCACCCATTTGGTGGGAGTGTGGATGGCCCTTGGCCCTTCTGGGGACAGACACTCCCTTTCTTCCTGAATCTCCTGTGCAATGCTGTCTTTCCCTCTCACACCTGCCTACACAAGTGTGGCTTCCTCCAGCCAGGCTTGTGCTGGGTTGCAAAGAGGAGACTGTGGGGGTTAGTGCAGGTGCAACCAGGGAGGAGAGGTTTCCTGGTGGGGAAAATGTCAGGGCCACAAGCAGAAGAGAAATGTGCCACCTAAGACACTGCGTGAGGACAGTCAGGAGGTCAAAGAAGTCTGGGGAAAACCCAGGTTGGGGAGGCTGAGGGAGGTGCAGACCTAGGGCTCTGGGGGCCTCTTTGGTGATGCAAAGTAGATTGGCTTATAAGGGTGAGGACCAGGCTGCCCAGTCCCTACATTCCACAAAACACCAATTCTTCTTCCCAACAAACAGTAGTTTCCAATACAGATCCTCTGATCTGTGCAGGCAGGTGTTCAGATCTCACTGTATTCAACTTCATTTTGTACTAGGTACTCATCTTACGATGATTCCAGAAACAGGGCACCTGTGCATAGCTGCGCTGGATGTTGCCCCATTTCCCACGCAAAGGGTGGTCAAGTGCAGATGAGGGGGGCTGGGCGGTGTCCCCATCTGACAAATACATCTCTCCAAACATCAGGCCCTGGGTAGTCTGGAGACTGCACCCTGAGAGGAAGGTATGTCACAAAGTCCAGGGCAGAGCTCAGATTCAAAAGCAGAGGTCATGGTGGCCAGACTTCCACCTTCAAATAAAGTGAGTGCATGATTAATCACGATGGACTTTGAGTTAGTGAGATTTACTCTTTTAATCTATATTTTAGAGAACTGTAGAATAATTCCATCAAAAATATTAAGCTACTCATTTCAATGAATCTATCACTGAAATTCAATTAAAAACCTGGCATCCAATGTCAATGAACATCACCTCAAAAAGAGAAAACACTTTCAATTTTTCTGGATTTTCACTGCCATACAGTTGCAAGGAAGCACCTGACATCACCCAAGGTCTCTTAAGATGGCTTCTATTACACACTGCAAAGCATGGAACACTCTGGAAAGGAATTCCCCAGTACTAAAATGTTGCAGCCTGCTAGGTAAGCACCATGGACCTACCAATGACTTCAAAAAGTAGAGCATCAATGATGTAGTCTCATTTTCTACAGTTAGAAGACAAGTGGTGGGCAGCAAAAGACCCACAAAATAATCACTCAAAAAAGGGCAAGACATTAATTCCCTGTTTCGCAAATCTTCCTTAGCAACTTAGTCTTTTTGTCTGTACTTTCTGATTTCAAATCCTAATTCTCCTATTGCATCAGAAACCAGGCAGAAGCCTGGGGGCAAGTAACTATGTAAATAACTTGTCATTCTAGAAGTCTCTCATTTTCTATTAACCCTAAAAATATTAGGCCAAGAACACTGGAATTAGAGTGAAAATGCAGGTTAAAGTCTAAAAGTCAGTAGGTTCTTAGTGTCCGCAGAATACAAATTAGAGTGAAAATGCAGGTTAAAGTCTAAAAGTCTGTCACTCATTAAATGTGTTCTAAAAAAAGGCCATTTTTCCAAGGTAAATTAGATCCCAAACTTCTTAATTATCTCATTCAAGCAGAACACTCCATGATTCTGTGAATTTAAGTTCATAAATTGAAAATCCATTTGTGTACCCAATATTTTTCTTCATTCAACAAATATTTATGGAGCACAATTACATATCTGACGTTGTTCCAGCTAATGGAAAGACATGTGAACAAAAGAGGCAGGACACCCAACACCCAAAAGTAATGAAATTGTACGCAAAGAGTTTTGAAAAAGAATCAGAGTGCTAAATTATAAAATAGCAAGGAAGGACAGGAAACTTTTTACCATCTCTAAACAGGTAATTTCATTTACAAAGACACTAGAAGCTGCTCTGGTTTAGTGGCAACTCATGGGAGGCTTGGGTGGAGCTGTCTCATAAGAAAGCGTGGGCTCCTTATACTGGAAGGGGCCACCTTGAGTCAGAGGGGTCCTGAGATTGTGCATCATGAGAGGCTGGGGGGAGGTGGGGAGCTAAAGACAGTGCAGGGTGCAGTTTGTCATCAGATGGAAAGAACACTGGCAGAGAGCATGAAATGCTCAAACCAGGACAGTATCCCAGAGGCCAGAGGTCTCCTAGGACAGTGTGCTCACTACTTGGTAACAAAGAAGAATTTAAACGAGACCTCTGTTTATAGGCAAGGCAGGCAAGTTGAGGGCATTCTGCTCTAAGAAAAGCCTGCTTTCGATATGTGGACAGTCACTCCAGAGGAAAGGACCAGGCAATTCCAAGAAATGGCATCTCTCCCAGAACTGAAATGCCCATGGGAGAGGAGCTGGCTTTCCAGGATGTGGAGGGAAATGGAGTTTAACTGGAAAGACAGGCAGGGAGGGTCTGTGTTATCTAGAACTCTCCATCTGTCTGATGAACGGTCACCTGGGAGGCTTTTTGTGTGTGGAACAGGTTCCTGGTACAAAGAAGCATCAGAAAATAAATGGGGATCATGACTGTTGTGATAACTACTTTTTAATAAAGACAAAGAAGAGTGCATGTATATGTGATGCCACTGAATAATGCCCTGGGAGAAGGGCTGCTGATGGCAGTCTCTCTGACTCCAGTTGTGCTGGACATGTGTTCCAGTGTGGTGAGCACTGAGGGGCACAGGAGGCAGGAGAGCATGTGGCCTTATTTTCATTCTCTTTAACACTGCACTTTTTAACAGTGATAAAAAACAACAGCCGCCATTTCTTGAGCAACTACTGTGTGCCAGGTGCTATGCCAGACATGTCTCATAGCCCAGGCTATTCTCATCTTCACCAAATAGGCATTTTTACAGATTTCAATTGAAGAAACTGAGCAACAAGACACTCAGCCACCTAGAGAGTCAAATCCACATCTATCCAAATCCAAAGCTGGACATGCTGTTTCCTACTTACATTCTATTTTTTTATTTTTCTCTCCCTAAACTTGAATTTTATTTTAATTTTCTATTTACGTATCATTTTTTATTACAGCTTGAGTTTCTAGAAGCATGGAACCGAAGTCTTTTATTATTTGCCTCATCACCTAATTTCATGCCTAGCACTCAGCAGGTGCTTAGTGTTCGCAGAATACAAAGAAAATGGAGTCAGTTTCTATAAATCAAACTGTAGTTACCTTTTTCCAGAAAGTCAGAATCCAGAAGAGTTCTCAAGTTTTATGGAGCTTGTTGAGCTCTGAATCCTTTATGTCCTTGGAAAGGCCTACTGAGCAGGTACACACCGATAAAGAGGTGAACTGCATGCGGCCAGAGCATCTAAATTCAACATGGGTGAGGAGTGTCCGGAAGGGAGGACTGCCTAGTATATAGTCCTGTGGTCCCCGTGAGCCCTGTGGCCATAGCAAGCCTGCTGTCATCCCTGAGGCTGCAAAAACAGAATGACCCAGTCTGTCTCCACCCAAGAGTTGTGGATTCCATGCTCCCTGTGGGGGGGTCCCTGCTATCAGAATTCTCTCCTCATTATGGCCCAGCCTTTCACTCTTACTAAGCATGGGCATAGCTCTGCATGCACTGACCCTCCCCAAAGAGAAGACACATCTTATGTATCTCTTCAGTCCCCTCTACTCCCTCCTGGTTTCTCTGAAATGAAGTCTGTCCTTGCTAATAGCAGCTTCTAGAATATAAGTTTAGCCTCTATTTAGCACTGAGCATGGGGCAGGGAACATATGGGCATAGGAGCTGGTGCCGTGTGGACACCAGTTCAACACTGGGAGGGACTGTGCTTCCAGAGGAAAAGGGACACATGGGGATGGGTTCCAGCATGTACTGCTCACATCCCCAAAGGAATTCAAAGGACACTTATCACCCGACAAGTTGGCTTCAGTTGCAGCATTTCTTTAGGAGTCCTTGTCTGTTTGGGTCAGTGCCCTGTGTGCGAGTAAGAGAGTGAGTCAGGAAGAGAAAGTGTGAAGGTAAAGGAGCTCATTACCCTGGAACCCACTGGTTGTATCCAACCCTGGATCTGCCACATCTGGGCTGTGATCTAGCAATCTATGATTTGTGACTCAGTTTTCCTCTTATAAATATGGGACAAGAACAGTGCCCACCTCAGGAAAATTAGCTGGGTTAGAATATGAAGCACAGGTTCTTGAGGTCTAAGAAGCTTTTTTTCTCATAGCGAAGTCACCTAGACATGTAAGAAATGTAGGACGGGAGTGAGAAATCATGGCAGGACTTTCCAATGGACTGTACTATCATCTAAACTGACACTGTGGAAGACTCATTAAAGACAGGGCAATGCAATCATTAGGTATGGCAAAAGTGCATTTCACAACATGGGTGAATTTAGAGGGGATTATGCTAAGTGAAATAAGTCAAAAGAAGAAAGATAGACAATCTCATCCACAGGTGGAATGTGAATAGACAAAACAAAAGAACACATGAAACAAAACCAACCCTTGGACCCTTGCAAAGGAACTGAAGTTACCAACAGGGAATGGGACAGGGCAGGGTGGGAAGGCAAATGATGGTGGGTCCCAATGGACAGTGGTGAAGAACACTTGGTGATTTGGTGGAGGGCAGAATGTGCTGACATTTATTTGAGGAGTGGGGAAACTGCACATGAGGAACCTACACATGAGTTTATTTTAATTTGTAAAACAAAGTTACTGCAATAAAATACTAAAAAAAAGTGCATTTCATATTCCATGTGTCAGAAAGGACACATTAGAAGGAATCGCAATTATAATCACCTTTGATCAATATACAACCAGAAGCCAATATTCCTTGCTATTCAGGATTTTGCTGGGCATTTCAAGAAAAAGAACTTTGTCTTTAGAATACAGTACAGTTTGACTGTGAAGAGATGATACTAAGATAATGGGAATTTTGTGTATTTGCATATGCAACGGTAAGGATGTTGAAGGCATGTCCGCAAGTAACAAGTGAAATATGAACTAGATGACCAAGATCAGGTGTGGTTCAATGACAATTAGTAGGAATCACACCATCCTCTCAGAGTTTCTCATCTCCCACCCAGAGGCTGCTGACAACTAGAAGAGGGAAGGTCTTTGTTAGATGGTTCTCATCTCTTCTCAGCTGCAAATCAGCAGAACCTCCCACAGGAGGGAAGAGACAGGAACTTTTTTGGAATTGTATGTGTGTTCATGGCATGTGAATTCAGAATATTTTCAATAGTCATCTATTAGGACTGTGGAGGTGAACCCTAGAGGAGCAGCAGTTAGGTTAATCGCCTCTGAAGGAGCAAGCCATATGTTCCTGGATTTGAGTCTGGGTTAGGGGGGAACCCAGTGTGAACAACTAAATGCAGATGAAGATGCTTCTTCCTGCCTGCCTACTCGCCTTCATTCCTGCCTGCACCTTTCCTCTAAAAAACGGAAAAAAAATACATGTAATGGCTATGGAGAGAAGACATGGCCCATCCTCAAGAACACATGATCTCCAGGGAAAAGTCAGTTGGGGGGTGGGGATGGGTGGTGGTGGATCTAATCCAGAAAGTAATACTTACAGGGTAGCTTATATTATAGGTATGTCATCTAAATTATCCCAAAATGTAAAGTAAGATGGACTTGGCTTTCATTCCAATGTCACTACTGCACGACCTCTCTGTGACTTATGTGCAAGTTACCAGAACCTTCTGCCTCAGTTTCCCTATCTGTCACACTGATGACTAAAGGAGAAAATATAAGACATGCCAGAGGTTTTAGGAAAGGACTCTTAAGTTATCACCACCATCACTATTATTATTGTTCACAATAGTAACTCAAGATGATTACATATAAATGAAGAGTCTAAACTGCAAAGTGGTTAATTTGCCCTTATCACAGGGCACTGCTAGAAGAAACAAGAAACAAGAAACAGGAAAAAGGAAAGCGGTTAGCCCTGCCGTTAGCCCCGCAATCTGAACCTCTGACATTCAGAATGGCTTCTTCGGGGGGAAGAACTGAAACAAAACTATGTATCTTGATCCCTTTCCTCTTCTCTGGTAGCTGGCATTCTTTGCTAATTTCCCTAAAACTCTTTACCTGGTGAAGACAGCAGTGAGATCCCGAGGCTTCTGCAAGAGTCCCACTTGGCATTCGTTTTTCTCTACTTACACTGTTACTGGAAAGGAATACATCCCACCAAACGTTCTTCTGCACATTAAAAATGCTGTCTGATAAACAATACCTTCAGCTTTGAGAAAACCAAAAGAGGAAACTAAAGCCTGAAGAAAGCTGTAACAGATGTGACGGGACCGTGGACGGCATCCCTTGATTCAGGGAACTCCACATTTAGCTCAGTGTCTCCAGCCAAGTCATTAGGTCTCCAGGTTTCCAAGTCCAGGGATGGTGGGGAAAGTGTGTCTTAGGAGCATGCACCACGAAGCCTCACATCCGATCTCACATGGATAGTCAGGAAGTTACACACATGCAAAGGACTCTGGAGACTTTCATGCACAAACTTAAAATTTTATTTGGCTCCATGAGGCATCTCTGTTGGACCGTGCTCTGCCGAGACCAGCCAGAGGGTTCAGCTTCAGTAGTGAGTGATAATTATAACTACCAGAAACAACTGGATTGAAATGAGGCCAACCTTCTGAAACTCACAACTCTCTAAAACTTACTTGTCAAGGGAAAACTAAATGTAGAATGACCATATCATTAGGCAACCCCATTCTTAAGTTCATACCCAAAGGAATTAAAATCAGGGATGTCCCATGAGTATCTACACCCATGTTCTTTGCAGCATTATTCACAATAACCACAGGGTAGAAGCAGACCAAACACACATTGATGGATGAAGTGTTCGCGAAACATGGTACATATGTGCAATGAGATATATAAGCCATAAAAGGAATGAAATTCTGATCCATGCTACAACTAAAATGGACTTTGAAAACATTACACTAAGTGAAATAAGCCAGACACAGGTCAAATCTTGTATGATTCCACTTACATGAGGTAACAGAACAGGCAAATTCACAGTGACAGAGTGAACTAGAGGTTACCAGGAGCAGAGGGGAATTATTTCTCAATGGGCACAGTTTCTACTTGAAGTGGTAACATATTTTTTCAAACATTACATAGTGATGATAATTGCATACACCGAGAATGCAGTTAATGCCACTAAATTGCATACTTTAAGTAGCTAAAATGGTAATTTTATATTTATCACAATAAAAATAATTTAAACAACCGTCAAGTGCTATTCCAGCAATTACAAAACCACCCACTTCCAAAGGAAAGTTCACCCCTCCCTACAATGTGCTGCAAGGAATGAGTGAAGCATTCTTAACAATTGTCATACAAAAATAATCTGCTTACATTAGTCTAGGTAATGAAAAGAGTAATAAATCCTCTTTGCCAGATAGAAGTAAAAGGTCAAGGAAAATCACAGTTAATATTTTATTCCGAATATCAGGTCCTTGAAAAAAAATAAAAAGGCCAACTCTAACTCAAATACAGGATGAAAACCTAAGGCCTAAAATCACAGCACCTGACTCTACCCCGAACATTAAGGAAGCAAAACAAAACAGTACTATGCCACTATCAAATTCTGTTAAGTGTCCCAAGATATCTAGTAAAGGAGAACTTGAGTGTTGAATACTGCGTCGGTACAAATGGTAAGGGACGGCCCATGGTGTGGGGAGGCCCTCCTGGCTGCACAGACTCTGTAGACAGTGGCAGAGCCACCCTGAAAACACGAGATTGGCAGAGCTGCGAACCTCAGCCCACTCACTGCAGAGGAGGAAAGATGCACAAACTGTGAAGGGGCTGTGCCCCTCTGCTCCATTTCAGACTCATGATGTTGACCCTCCACTTCTGGCTCAGTTGGCTTTCACATTTCAAGTGAAACAAGTGTCTCTAGAATCACACACAAACATATTATGCTTTCTGTGTTTGCAAACTGTTCATACTTTTGCCCCTTTTCCTATCTGATTATTTGCCTTCTTTATAGGAATTGGAAAATAAACTGATGATACTAATACTGAAGGGTGCTCTTTAGTGTTTTAAAAGCTCTCGGTTATGCTTTTGCATAAGTCTGTATTTTGAACATGATTTTTCCATTACAGTGGTGCTGTCTTAGGAAATTCTTACCCTGAGGTCACAGATTCTCACTACCCATTGCTTATTATGTAAATAAATAGGTAACATTTTGTCCTCTGCTTTTAAGGTGAGAGAGATTTAACGTGAGATTGATGAACATGAAGAGTACTAGAGATCCAGTCCCCAACCCCAGAGGAATAGACTTGAGTCCTGTGTCCTTAGCACTGTTATGGCTTCACGTGCTGTATTTAGTGTCACAAATATGTGAGTCTCTTTATAGGATGTCTACTTAATCTTTTGGGCTGCTTTTCTGTCTCTGAAACAATAACATTATTTTCTAATTGTGATGCCTGACAAGAAGACTCGCTATCTGACAATGGAAATCACTCCGCACCCCACTGGACTTCTTCAAATTTGTCTTGATTATTCCTGAGTATCACTCATCATATTAAAGTTAGAAACCATCTGTCTAGTCACAACAAAACTCTGACACTTGGCTACATCTTCATTAAATTTAAAGATAAATTCAGGGAGATGTGCTTTCTTTATTACTAAAATTTTCTGATCCATGACTATAGGATAGCTCTCCACTAATATTTATAAGTCCTTTTAGCAACATCTTAGAATGCCAGATAATCTAGCTGCATTTATTCCTATTACCTTCTAATCTTTGTTATTGTAGGCAGGATTTCTTTTTACATTGCATTTTCTGATTATTTCCTGTTCCACAAAAAAACTGTCGAATTTCGTATGTAGATAATCGTACTGTGTCAGCTTCAAGAACTCTTACTCATTTAAAAAGTCTGCTTATCTGTGTGAATTTTCTACCTGAACAATCATGTATTTTGCTAATAGGCAGAGATTTCATTTCTTCCATCAGGGTCTTCATTTCTTTGTTTCTTGTTTTATTAAGAGGCTAAGATTTCTAGTGACAATGGACATGCTTATGTGACTTCTGACTTTCAGGGACATAACTAATATTGCTCCATTATGTAGTATACTGTATATTTTTGACAAATACCCTTTAAACAGATTAAGGAGGTTTCTTCTGAGTATGGGTTTAATTAAGAGTTATGTTGTTAATGTTTATTTTGTACTATACAAGTGGAGACGTATTAATTATCCTTTATTTCTGTCATGAAGTGACCAGTTTTTCCTCTTAATTTTTTAACATGTTGAGTCTTGCTAGTCTAACAATGCTAAAGCATCCTTGCATTATTATAATAAGCCCAATTTGGTCATCGTTTGTTTTATTTAAGATAAGCTGCTAAATCTGAGTCATAAATGTTTTACACAGACTTGCTGGTTGTATGTTAACATGTGAAATAGGGCTATGATTTTGATTTCTTGTACTGCCTCTTTCCAAACAATACTAGCACTGATCCTGCCTCCCTCTCCAACAGTCTAGACAGAGAAATTACTGTTCCTTGAAGGTTTGGGGACACTCAATCTGCAGAATTCCCTGAGCATTTTTGATAGGGTGGTATTGATTATTGACTAATTTCTTCCAGAGTTATTTCTTTATTGAGACATGGTGCTTCTGTAAGAGTCAATTTATTTTTTTCTTTAAACTAGTCTTTGTTTCTTCGGAATTCTCTACCTAAAACTTTTGAGTGCTGTCTTACTCACAGAGCTCTATTTTCTATCATGTCATATAATATTTAATTATATTTGTCACAGAAGATCTCATGCTTTTCTAGGATAATCTGTAAGTTTTATTTCTTCTTTTAAATGGGCCCATTTTTAAAAAAGCAAATGTAGCTTTATAACAAAACTGAAAGGGCCAACAGTGATTTTCCATAGACCTCCTGCCCCTATATACACATTATTAACACCACTTATCAAAATGGTACTTACTTTTTTTTTAAAGTAAGGATGGACTTACGTTGACATGTCACAATCACCTAAGGTTAAGTGTCATTCTTACTGTTGACCTTCTATATGTTTAGACAAATATTATATTTGTTTATATTTATTTATTATATTTAGACAAATATTATATTTCATCATTATATCACACAATTTTTTTTCACTGACCTCTGCGCTCCCCTGTTCATCTTTCCCCACCATCCAATCCCTGGCAAGCACTGATCTTTTTACTATCTCCAAAGTTTTGTCTTTTCCAGATGTCATATAGTTGGTATTACACAGTATAGCCTATTCAAATTGGCTCCTTTCACTTAGAAATATGCATGTAATTTTTTTCTGTATCTTTTCTTGGCTTGATAATTCGTGTCTTTTTATCACTGAATAATAAATATCCCATTGTCTGGATGCACCATAGTTTATCCATTCACCTACTGAGGGATATCTTGGTTGCTTTCAAGTTCTAGTAATTATAAACATTTGTGTGCAGGTTTTTATGTGGACATGTTTTCAATTCCTCTGAATAAATACCAATGAGCACAATTGCTGGCATCTTTAATTTTGTAAAAAAATATCCAAACTGTCTTCCAAAGTGGCTGCACACCGTAGCCACCCCAGCCACAAATGAGAGTTCCTGTTGTCCTTAACACCACTAGGTCTGGTGCTGTGATTTTGTCTTCATATTCTGACAATGTTATCCATTTCTATCATATTTTCACATTTAATGGCAGAAAGTTGTTCAAACTTCTTTTTTATAGTTTTTCTGTCTTTTCCCTCCTGAGTATATGAGGTTTGCAATGACAGGAAATTTTACAAAAGAATGGTATTTGATTTTGCTTATGTCTAATAAAACTTTATCATTTTAATAATGTCTTAATTTTATAATTACTTCCCACTACATTCCTTGGAGTTATTCCACTTTCATTTTCGAATTTCTATTTTTCTTCCTTTTAAAGCTTAGAAATTTAGCCTTAAATGTCATTTAGCAGTATTATACAACTTTTAACCTTTAGCATATTCTTTTTTCATTCATTCACAATAGTCAATGTTCTTGTGGTTTTCTCTTTAACCCAGGAATGAGGTAAGGGTATGTTGTAAAGTTGCCACACATGTTTACGTGTTTTGTTTTGAATTTTTTCTGCTGATTTCTGATTTAATCACACTGGGGCAAAGAACGTGGCTTCCATGAAACAGAGTGCTTAAAATTTTGTGCAACTTCCACATATGGTCAACTTATTTGAAAGTTACACAGGTTTTAGAAAATAATCAAGAGGCTGTCACTGGGTACAGGGTTCGACATGCTTCTCCTAATTCGAGCCTACTAAAACTTTGCAGATACTTCTACTGTCTCATTTTGTATTTTGACATTCTTTTTTCATACCTTATTTTCTTCCTTTTCAGCTTATTTTAATTGTTGTGTTTTTAATTTTATCTTTATCTGCTAGGTCAGTTACTATATTTTATATATATGTGCATGTACATATATTATTTTAGTAATTATAGTCAATATTGTAGTTTTATCTAATATGTTAATATCTAATTACATATACATTTTTCCAACACAGTCTCACGTTATAGTACACTTTACTTCCACTAACGGGGAGACTTATTACAATTTAATCACTGAACAATCTCTGCTCCCAAAAAACAAACAGAAATAGTACCAATGTCTTATTACTGGCATTTTTAGATTAATCATATTTTAACAGTTAATATGGAAATAAACTACATTTTATCCATTTCTCAACAGACTATTGTTTCCTGAACTCCATGCCCTCCTTCGTATTCACGTGGCTTTCTCCTGAACTAGCACTTTGAATAGTTTCTATATGAGGATTGCCAGTAATACATTTCTCAATCTCTGCTTGAAAGTTTTATTTTACTTTGACTGTGAAGTGTCATGTTGGAATAAGTTCTAGAGGGATGGTCTGACAGTACCCAGCATTACCTGGGTATTTCTGAGCTCAGGCTGGCTCAGTCAAGTTAATGCTCTGCTCAGAGATCTAGTTTCCCTCTCTGTTTTCTGTTTTCTGGATTAGCCTACATGGTTTAGATGTGAATTCATCTTTTACCTCCTCTTCATTGTAGGGCATAGCTTGGGGATCATGTCTTACCTTAGCACTGTCCAATTCTCAGTGAGTATCTCTCCAGAACTGCTTCTCCATGCCTTCCACCTGCCTCACAACCTGTGTCTGTTAGTGTTTTATCACGCTGTGGCAAGAGGCCTCCAGCTCATTAGCTCTCTTAGACTGAGTCCAGCATTTTCTAAGTATTAATAAGTATATGCAGTTTCCTGATTTCTATGGGGCCCCCACCCCCACCGGTTGTGTTCTGTCTTTTTATTTTTATTTTAGTTTTAGTTTTAAAGAGAGGAAGGAAGACAGGGATAAAAGCAGGCCAGCAAGCAGGAAGAAAGAAGAGGAAAAAGCATTATTTATTTGTTTGTTTCATATTATTTTTCACTCCAGCCCCCAGTTCTCAAATCCGGGGCTTTGGGCTTTAGGCGGCCTGCAGACCAGCATCTCAGCTGCCTGGGCCACTGGGATGTACGCCTCTGCTCTGCTTCTCCCCATGTTCTTGTTCCCCTTTAAGGAAGTCCCCCTCACCCTCCTCTCCCTCAGCATCATAAACGTGTACTTCAAGCTGCCGCTGTCAGACCACTCTTGCAGCACTTGGTCTAAGGAGCACTCTCTTGATCCCATAACTCTAGTCCTTAGGGGACAGCTCCAAGTGTTTAGGGAGGTTGGTACGCAGATTCCATGAGGCGGGCTGTGCTGCTGTGTTTCCTTTCCAACCTCCTGTTCCTTCCCCTGGGTGGAGGTGCAGAGGTTGTGTTCAGGGAAGGCTTGGGCGCTGAGCCTGAGCCACCCCATGGCCTAGAGGCTAACCCTGATGTCGCCGCTGCCTGCTGCCTGGCCTGGGGCTTATATGAAGTTTCCCAGGGTCTCTCAGGAGCTCCAGTCCAGTGCTGGGCAGAGGTAGAACCTGACCTGCCAGCCACAGGGTGGGTAGTGCCCACTGCTCCTGGAGGTGACTGAGACAGAATGTTTCCTTGCAGAGCTGCTGTTTTATAGACCGTGTGTAATTACAGAGGGTTAGAGGGAAACGTGGTGATTTCAGGACATGGGCGTGCTTGAAAGTCTGATCCCTTCAGGAGACTGGGTGCAGTACAGACGGTGCTCTTCATTCTTCCACTCCTGTTCCAGGCAGTGGAATGCCACACACCCACCACCACCCTATGCCTGCTGTGAAGCTCCTCACCACAAGGCCCACCTATCATCTGTGCCACAAACTCCCCTAAAGACGATGCCAATGTACTTTGGAATCTAAGCGGCATGTGAGTGTATGGCCCAAAGACACGGGAACAACAAACTTCAGAAAGTTCTTTCAGTGTTAACATTTTTTTCCCTTTCTGATTAAAGCATCAAAATGGATTTTTATATGAACATTAATACAAAACCTTGGATAATTTCAGTTTAAATGAGACCATTTGTAAGCAGTGAAATGCAGTGCTGATAAGTTTCTAGGCCAGTATTAAGAACTGGACCTCTTTCCCTCGCACCATCTCACTTGAAAACTTTCTGTAAGATGACCTAGAATGAACGTGACACAAAATCCTCACTGTTTCCACCAATGAGCTAATTTGAGAAAACTCCCTCTTTGACTTCATGTCAGCTCCCAACTTTCATTTTTTTGCTAAATTTCATCCTTTCATTCTTTCTCATTAAGCAATTTAAGAAATCTGATTATTCTAATTCCTACCAGCTCTCAATCTACAATTTCTTGCACTTAAACTCTCTACTAATGCCAGCAGCAAGTGCATTTTTCCTGTTACTTCTCATGAGCAGACCTAGTTCTCCATGAGGCTCCCATCTTACTTCAAAGCTGGCATCTATTAAATCTTACCAGCCCCTGTATCTGTTAGTTCCTTGTCTTTCCTCTTGAAATGACCCGACTGAGAATCAACTATAGAAGGAATCATAGAAAGACAGAGAGATTTACTAAGACTACACACTACACAACACACACACACACACACACACACGTGCCCTAGTGACTCAGGTGTTAAGTTTGCACCTGGGGCTGGAGGGTTGGGATGGGGATGAGAAAAACTAAAATGAACCAAATAAATAAAATGATCCTTCCTCTTCTCTTTCCCTTCTTGCCTTCATTCCTATCTGCCTAACTTTCTTTTTAAAAAAGAAAAAATCAAACAACTATGCACACATGATCTGCTTAATTCCATATACTTCATTGAATCCTGGGATAACTCATATGAAATCAATTTTGTGGCTTTGTGCACTGAAGCTGGTTAACAGAAAGAAAATACATGAAGATATCACAAGCATTTTTTTTCCTTTTCAGAATTTGTCTTCCTTAAAGGGCAGAAGAACAGCCTGGGTTAGAATTTTATCAAATTAGTTCCCAGAACAATTTCTGAGGATACAGAGCCCTGGTACCACTGAGAGCTGGAGTTGGGAATAGGACTGGCACCTGTGTCACCATGCTTGTCATTCCTTACCTTGGTGACTCGAGAGTCGGTCAGACTGTGCTGAGAAGCCAGGTCCAGCCAGATCACACGGTCTGTGAGGCGAGGGCGGCTCTACCTGGTCCTGGGAGAGACAGGCAGAGGCTTCGGTCAAGAGAAGCATCGCACACTGGTCCATGTCCACAGTATCCAGCACCCTTCCTCCCTCAATTCTTCACTGCCTTTCCCATTTATTTACTTTTTAGCTCTAAATGACAGCTGTTTAAAATAGTCTGTACAAGGGAAGTTTATCATGAAAGGGTACAATGTGCTTGGCAAGTGAGTTAGAACAGTGACTCCTGTTTTTTAGCTTAAACTTCTTTCCCTGAATAGCATGTCAAAGGGAATTACTGTAAACGGCTCAGGTAAGTGATGAATCTCAGTCATTGCCTTCCATAGAACACATAACATTTCAATCACAATCACAGGTAATCAAGAACTAGCTGGTATGTTACCAAGTGTAGAAGCACCCAGCGACTTTTGTAACTGGCGTCCTCCACAAAGCATTAAGCAGCTCAGGGGCATTTTTGGGAAATCAAGGTGAAGTCAAACATTATAGACAGAAGTTGAAACATCAATATTACAACAAAGCCCAAAAGTTTAGAAAGACATCTTCATGGGTAATAAAAAAGCAAGTGACATTCAGTGTGGGAAACCAAAAGGGACCTTTCAATATGTACTTGTTACTATAATGTGGCTAACTTGGGTGGAGAGATGCCAATGTTCTCTTAAAGTAATCTTTTCTCTTGAAATCTTAGAAATATTTATAATACCTATATATTACTTAAAGCATTAGAAAGGTTTTAGAACTGTGCCCAATGCATTAAGATCTGCGAACAAAGTCTAATTTAATACTACATTGTCAGAAACAGAGTCATCAACTTCAGCAACCTTGTCCCTCATGAAAGGAGCTTCCGAGTACTGCAAACTGAGGCATGCAGAACATTCCACATACCTATGTGAAGGATAGGGAGGAAACTAATGGTCCTCTAACTTCAAGGTCCCTAGAGATGAAAATAATTGAATTGACACAAGAGGAATTATAAAGAGTAAAGACAAACTTTCATTACAGACATAGGGAGGCCTATATGTAGAATAATGGAACCTGTCATCTGGTCAGTCCAGTGAGGCTATAGTCTCTACAAAGTGGGCAATAAATTTAGAAGAGAAAAACAGAGTAGAGAACTTTGCAATTTAAAGAAAGAGAAATTTTGCAGGGTTAATCTACTGGCATCAAAAACTAGACCATAAAGCCCTAGTGTGGGGTGACCAGGCTGTAAGGCTTCCTCATATCCAAAATGACAGATTTCTTTCCTGATTTTAGGGTGATAAATAATTAGGAAAAAAACCATCATTCTTGGATTTTCTGTCTCTTAATTTCTTCCAATGTAAAATATGCAGTACGTTGCTTAAGGACATCCTGGGTCAGTTGCCTTTGACCCCAACACTGGCCACAGCCAACATATACAGAGCTCTTCTACAGTAGGCCACCATTCCATAGATGAGGACCCTAAGGCACAGGAAGGTTGTGTCCACCCCACTATTACCCCGTAGGTACCAGAAAGTCCTGAAGTTAGAACCCAGGCAGCCATTCACATGCCTGCCCAAGCTGCACAAGAAACCCAAGAGTACAACTATTTGGAACAGGTGCACTACTGATCAATGTTCCCCAGCGCAGACTTCTCCAGCACCATGCTGTGTGCACACCACCTGCCTGCCAACAGGCACAGGGCTGGTCACTGCTGAGCACTCGTGATGTCTGGAAAGGCCTGCACATTCTACACATAGAGAGAAGGAAGATGCTGCCCCCAGGAAGTCATAGTTCTGCATCCTTCCTCTAGCAAATCTGGAAAAAACCAAGAAGGCCCTGAGGTGCAGAACAAATGACTCCTTCCTTTCGTCTTTCTCTACCTTGAAAAGAAGCAACTTTCTTTTTGTTAATCAGCCATATAATACTTGCCAATCATGAAAATCTAGATGCTAAAGTATAAAGCACAAGTTTTAGTGGACTCTCTTCTCAGCTTTGGGTCTGAGAGATAAAGAGGTATACATGTGGTATACGTAGGGATGCAGTATCTGGTTAGTTATGGAGAGCATCTATGCTATAAGTGAATCATGGTCCTGATAAAAATGGAATCCTATTGCTAGGCTATACATTAGTCTATTTTAATGGAACTCTTCCCCATGGCAGCAAATGATCTCTAGCAGCAGTTCAGAGCTGTGTACTCCACTAGCAGATATGTAACAAGATTTCTTTAATCAATACCGACATATAGGTTTACCAACGAATGTTTTTTGATTAGCATTGAAAGAGAAAGAGAAAGAGGTTGGCTTGCAAGGCATGGTATTTGAGAGGCAAGAGATCTCTGAGGAGCTAAAGGTGGATTTGGGCGATTAAGTTAGCATAGACAGTAGTGTGTCCCAGGCTCCCAGATTTGTAGGATCTCCTCATCTGGGTTACCTTACTTTCTAGTTTCTTTAATGCTACAGTTGATGCTTCTCCACTGGATCAGTGATTTACTATCTGAAATATTTTTTTTCCTTTTCCCCTCAAATTTAAAACACCCATATACATTTTTGTAAAAACAGAGCAGATATAAAATACAAAGCAGTCTAAATCCTGTGACAGTAGGGTAACCTAGCATTCTCAGGGATACAACACCTTGAGTTAGGCACTGCTGAAAGTGAACGTTATAAACAATATTGTGCCTTGCCCTCCCAACCGCCATGAAGAGTACAAAATTTTAGGAAATATTTTTTCAGATACTAAACTACTCTAGTAGATATATTCAGTTATTTGCAAATTTCAGATAGAATAAAAAATCACCAAACGACATCATTGTGCACAAAATCTGTCCACAATTCTCCTAATTTGCTCAGGATCCCTAGAAGTAGAAGGAGTGGGTGAAAGGTTACAGGTTTTTTGTTGGTTTTCAATAGTCTAGATCCCACACTCTGAAACCATACTCTTCTCTAGGATTGTCCTTGGGGGTGCCAGCTAGATCAGTGCCTGAGGGCACAGGGGCTTTCCAATAAAGTTTGTGAATGAGTCACCGCCTGCCCTCCAAGCCCCCTAGAGCTGAGGGCTTGGGCCAGCTATCAACTGGTCCATCTGTACAATGGGTTTTCCTGGGGGATTGTATAGACATGGAACACAGAACACACCCAGGGCTGTGTGAGCACCCCTAAATGTTAAGGACCCTGGGCCATCAGACAATTTAATTTGGATTGCTTAACTCTCCATGTGGTAGCAAACCAAGCTGGTCACATTTGTAGCCAATACTTTTCCCACTTTGTCTTTGGAGTTAATTATATTTTTGATTCTCAGAAGTTTAATTCAACATAGTCAAGTTTATTGGTGTTTTCTTTTTTGGTTCATTATTTCAAGTTTAGTAATTGCCTTTACTGCCTATCAAGAAAACTGAAATACATTCACAAGCCCTTCATTCTGCTTTCTTTTTCAACTTGATATAATACCTAACATTCACCTATCTAACATTTATTTTGGTGGATAGTAACAGGTCAGGCTATAAATTGAACCTCTGTAAATGGCTGACCCTTTCACCTAGACCCACTTATGATTCAGTCTTCTCTTATTGCTGCCTGATTTGAAAGGTCACCTTCACGTTATAACCCTGTACTGACACGTATGTGTTCGCAGCTACCCACTCCTGGGTTCCACGAGCCTGCCCTTCCTGGGCTAACGTCTGCATTGTCCACTCTCATGATCGTCAGCACCAACATTTCCCCTATAGTTTCTTTTATATGAAACTCAGTCATTTTCTCGCAAGCAAACTTCAGAATACCTTCAAGAGTTTGCCTACTTTATTACATCTTCTCACCTAATTATCTATCTACCTATGTATATTTTCTTTTCGTGGGGGGGAGAGTATGTGTGTATACACATACACATATGCTATTCATTACTAATATAAATATTAATGGTGGATCATGTGTTGGAAGTCAAATCACACAAATACAAACCAAGAAGCTGTTAGCCCACATATTACAAAGGGCAAAGCGGCCCTACTCGCCTCTCCTCTGGAGGAGGGTGTTTTCCTGAGGATTAACAAGCACCAGGTGATTCCTGAGCATACTCAGGCCTGAGCCAGCATCCACTCCACTCATGGCTTCCTGGAGAAAACCTCTCTGAAGTGACCAGCAAACCAGACCCCACTAAGATAATTCTTTAGAAGACTTTCAAACCTAATTCGAGACTACATTGTCCAAAAACATCATCAGATTTAGCAAATAAAAATCAGGATGTCCAGTGAAACAGGAACTTCAGAAGAACAACCGCTACTTGCTTTAGTATCAGCATGTCTCAAATATTGCAAGGGTCTTATCCTAAAATCATTTTTGTGTCTTTTTTCCCAAAAGAAAGTGGTCATCCTCTACTTTATCTGGCAACTATACATAAAGCTTGTTCCAAATCTGACAGGTTTACATGACAAATTACAGCAGTAAGAACAAATCCCAGCAAGTGGCTCATTTGTGTGTATACAAAATAGCCAGGTCAAAAAAAGAAAAGTTCTTTTTAAAACATAAAAGACACTACAAACAGAAAGTCTGTTCTTTTAAGAAGCCAAGGAAAATGGAACAGTATGAAAAATAACGGTGTTTGTAAAATAAAGTCAAAATACCAACACAGCAGGGAAAACTTAACCAACCTTGGGATGGCAATGGAAAGTCAGGTGCAAAAGTTTGTCCACATCACAGGCAAACAATGGTACTTTGCCAGGAGCAAGGCAACAACAGCTGGGACAAGAGTGAAAGACAGGAGGATGGGACTGGAGGGTGAAGAAGACTTCTCTTGAAGGTGGAGGGGTGGGAGGATGAAGACCTGACTCCTCTTAATGACAGCTGTGTGGTCAAGGCACTCTTTAGTGCTGTACCTTTCCAAGCCCACATGCCTGTGGGGATACTTTCCAGAGTTAATGGCAGGGGCCCTGGGGGCAAAAGCCCCTTCTCCTGCCTTTGTGGAGGTGACCTTAAACTAAAGGACTCACTCAACTGGCACAAGTGCTCTGAAGGCCTCAACCAGCACTATGGTCCTCGGGGTCCTGCAGTACTCAGTGTTAGGAGCAGTGTCACTCTTCTAGAAACTTCCATGGTAAGCCGCCCCATCAGGGGATGCCTGAGTGTCGCCCACTTGCTCCTCTTTCAAGCCTCCTGCTGGTTCTAGGGATCCCTGCAGTCCTCCACGGATGTGTGCCTGCTCTACATAGCAGAGCCCTCTGCCCAAGGACACAGGTGGCTTAAATGCCTTCACTGGTAAGGGCTAAAGATACATAAAAGTAACTCAACTGGGGCCTGGCTGCAGGGTCCACATCTGTCAGTGCAGCAGGTGTTACCATGTGGCTAGCACACCTGGAAGAGCTGGTGAGGAAGGCAGACTCCCAGGTTCACTGTCCACTTGGGGTGACCCAAGTCTGAGCTCCTGGCCCCAGATGGTTCTTTCACAGAATGTTCCAGGGGACACCTTCCTGACCAGTTTTCCTCTGTTCAAAGAAACAGTGCACACCTTCCCCATTAACTCTGCCACAGATCCCCAACTATCTGGAACATCCATGACTCTGTGCACAGCACCCACTCATCTTAAGGCCAAGCCCCAAAGCTACTCCTTTCTGGGGCTTTGACAGCCCGGGTGAAAATGTTCCTTATCCCTCATCTCACTGCCCTATGGGAGTAGAGGTGATGACAGATTTGGAGATCAGTCCCTGCTAACTCATCCTCACAGCCCTATCGGCTAGCCTCACCCCAGACCCAGTCAGGGAGGCTTCTGCTTCCCACAGAAGGTGGGGTGAAGGCTCCAGAAGGAAGGCTGGCCATGGAACATGACCAGGACACATCCCACTTGCCAAGACGCAGAGCAAACCCAGCTGGGTTTCAAGGAAGAGGATGGTGATGCAGTCTGGGCGCCACAAAAGACAAAGGTGGGTTCCCAGCACCACCAGTGGCACTCACGTGGAGCAAGTGGAGCATCAAAGGCATTCTGACCTGAGCTTGTCGCCACCCCATCCAAGATGCCCAAGGGAACTCTGCTCAGGAAACCAGTAATGTCCACTGGGCAGTGTGGGCACTACCTTACCCAAAATAGGACAGCACACACCTGAGAGCAGTGGGGGATCAATGACACGGGAGTATAACAGGAAGAACAACATGAGGTAACAAGTGGAACGCAGAGACCAAGTGAAATCCCAGCTGCCCATTTGCTGGTGAGTCTAGTAACTCTGGGAAGCTCCTTGCCTCTCTGTGCTTCCGGGAGCAGAGTAAGCTTCCTAATGGACACAAAGGACCAAGTTTCATTAAAATGCTGAGAAAAAAGGGCTTGTCTGGAGACTAAAGCTGCTGGGTGTTCTTTGAACAGTAGTACTGACACTAGAACTGAACAGATGTCAGTGTAAGAGCTCTCTCTAGTGGGTGATATCTGAATAAAGACACAGAAGGCACCTTTCATAACCCTGCATAGTCAAAGGTCAATATTACAGAGAACAGGACAGGACGAGGGATTCAAAATGTCTTTGACCAGTGAGAATGCTCTATCTAAGCTAGAATCTTAAAGTGGATAAACTTTGAACTCTACAGGGATGCAAAGGGAGCTGACCAAACAAGCTACAATAATGCCTGAGCATGAGTCTGGGAGGACAAGGCAGGGTGCCTGCAAGATGTGTATTTAAAACGAACCCTCCCAGCGACCCTCTGAAGACCCTCTCCACCCTAGGGAAAAGACAAAACAAGGGTCCTGCATTCTGGCTCCCAGGAGTTTGGGGTCTCCCTTTAAGCCTTTCTACCAGGTAGCCCTTCCTACCTTCCTCTCTAATCCCGCCATGTAAGATACAAGAAGCTGAGGCTTCTGAAGGTCAAGAATGAGAAATACAATCAGTGTGGGTTCTGTGATTTCACACAAAATGCGGTTAAAAGTGACAAAACGAATCAAAGAAAATCAATGAAGCTATGAGATGGCTGCCCTAGTGAAGAATAACTGACTATATTGTTACCTGTAATCCTAAAATCCCCCTACAATCTATTATAAATCCCTTTATTTGCCCAGCATCTACTTCTGTCAACTGTAAGCATGTCTACTTAACAACTTCCAAACATGACTTCAGGAGTGCTAAGATTTCACATTTACACTCCCCACCAGATACAGACAGTAATTAATTTTCATTAACAATTAATGTAGAGACAGCAGGGTCTCTATTATAATTTTTGGGAACTGGGCACAGTGCTAGACAATGACAGGGATTTAAATTCTTTCTTAAACAGGTTGTTATTGCCCTCATTCTTACAGATGGGAAAGGAATGGGCCCCACGGCACGGTAATAGCCGTGTGCACCTATGTGTATCCTGGGGGTACCGCTAACCAGAGCTGCAGGTGGCACACCACCTCTTCCACCAGCTGTCACTCCACTGACCAATCACATGTGCTCCTCAAATATCTTAGGAGCTGGCACAGTTACAGATTCAGCACTCTGCATTTTGCCAGTTGAAAGGTCAGCAAAATTAGATCCTTGACCCCAAAGAAATAACACTCTTAGTACATGATCTAGAGTCATTGTGGCCCCAAATAACACTGTTTGAATAGAATCCTTTATGTCTACATGAGAGCACAGGAGCAAGAGATTTACAGCAAACTGACCCTAAAACCAAATTGTAAGTTGAGCATCAGCCACTTTCAAGAACCTATGATGAGAAAAAAAGGAAAACTGCCAGGAATGAAGGGCTGCTTTCTATTTCTATCATATTAGCACAGGTTGATGACTCTGACATGAAAAGGCCTGGATTGCCTTTAATCAGAGTCCCCAAGCTTCTCTCCAATACGGCAGATGCCAAGCCTAGCAGGGACAGTGCCGTATATAAAAAACCACCAACTTTTCACTAACATCTTACTGTGCCCAGGCATTAGCAACTGAACAAAACAGGCTGCCCACTCACTCCAAACTCTGGCACTTCTTCCTGCAGAAGAGCCTTCAGTGCCTCTGTTCTTGACATTATCAGCAGAAGTGTGTCAGGCTGCCTCACTTTGAGTTCTATGACCCATTCCGTGATTTAGGACACACCCATTTTGGTTTTTCAAAGGGGAGAAGACAACCAAACTTTAACAGCTTTATGGAGATACAAGTAACATAAATTCCATCCGTTGTAAATGTACAAGCTAACGAATACTAGGATAATCACAGATTTGTACAACCACCACGACAATCTACACTGAGATGATTTCTATTACTCCATCAAAAAACCTTGTGACGGAGCTTGTCGATCTTGGAATGGTTTTCCCAAAATAAGATGAATTTGCTAGGTCAGTGTTGCTCCAGTTTTTGATATGGTATTCCCACATAGGCAAGGCAGCTCAGTCTGAGAGTTAGTAGTCTAATGCTGGAATTTCTACAAATGACTACTAAGTGACCTTGGAGGGGATGTGTAAAGGTCACCTCATTGCATTGTTTGCAAGGTTCTGTGTGATCAGGCATGTAAAGCATCACTCACTAATATTAACTGCTACTTTCACTGCTAACATTCCTCCTGCTGGCAAATCTGCCATCACCTCCACTTCCTACAATGCCTTCCCCACCTCCATCATAACCTCCTCCACCACCAACTCTTCCCCCATTACTTCTGCCTCCTGCCACCATCACCAACTCCTCCTCCATCATCTTTTCCTCCTGCATCATTACGTCCTCCTTCATCACCTCTTGCTCCTCCAATACCACTTATACCTCCTTCTGACCCACCTCCCCTTTTCCACTATTTCCTCCTCTTCCATCACCTCCACCCACTCCCTGATCTCCATTTCCTCCTCCTCCATCACCAATTCTACCATGAGCATCAGGAAAGGGACCGCCTGGGACAACTTCTGGTGCAATGCCCCTGTGATTATATGATGGAGATTAACATCTTTCTGATATCCTTTCCAGTTTTATTTTTCCTGAGGAGAATCAAAGCAGAAGCTAACAGCATCATTTCTGATGCTGGCCCACGAGGCAGCCTCTGCACCCAGGAAGGAGCAAAGCCAAAGCAGATTAGAGCCCAAGTACACATGGCCGAGTCCCTCGGTTGAGTAGTCACTCATGGATATTTATGAAGAATATATCAGTGACAAACAGAAAAAGTGGACTGCATGAAGAGTTTCAAACACCAACTTCAGAAGGACAGAGAGGCCTTTTCAACTTGCTCTCCAAACTCCTCCTAAGAGCAAACAACTAGTTAGTAGCCCCACAAGATATCCACCCTCTTCTAGAATCTTGATTAGTGTCCATGCTGGAATTTCAAATCTACTTTAAAGCAAACACAAATTAAAACTCACATGCTCCCCAAAGCTTGAACTAGAAACTGCAGGTCTTTCCTCCTGCAGCCACACGGGTTATCCTCTGGGAACTCACTGGCAGGGATGGTGCTGGGTGGGATGGAACCCTTCTCTCCCTGACTCTACCGCCTAACTGCAGCTCTGGACCCCTCATTCCGCATGGCTCAGAGTTCCACCTCCCTCCTTTACCCTATAAGAGCCTGTCCATTTCTGCTCCAAACTCCAGAAGCCAAGTCATCTCTTCCCAAACTGAAGGTCTGCAAAGTCTGTCCAGGTTTCTCGTCACGCTGGAGAAAACGGAAAGCAGATAACACCAGACAAGCTGACACTGACACTGATTCAAACTCTAGATGACTAGGAATAAGGACCTGGTTTTAGCACAAGAGATAGGGGCAACTCTCCTAGGAGAGGTGGGCGTGGATTGCGGTGGAGAAATGCTGACAACATCTCATGATACAATTTCACAGTGGGTCTACGTCCCAGACACACTAGCAGAAGTTCCTGCCAATTTAATTACTGCAGCTTGGAAAGGAGCTATTTCAAGTTGGTCAAATGCTAGTAAAGAATGTAATGTCACAAACACACCTTTGAGTGAATGACAGCACAGCCTTCCCTGTTCCACCCACTCTGTCATTCTTGCTTTCACATCTAGCTGACAGTCTTTCCAATGTTATTAACTTACGGATTTTAAACACAACAATGGTCCCTGCCAAAAAAAAAAAAAAAACTGTCATAAATGATTTAATGAATACTTTGGCTGTCCTGTGGCACCTACGTAACTCGCTAGAAAATGGTCAAGATCAGGAGCCAAAGGTTCCTGGAAATTGTCTCAGGATGTTTGAGAAGAGATGCCTCCAGCTGAGCTCACTGGTTCTCACTATCCCTTCAGACCATTCACCATTCACCCAAGCTGGGGGTCAGAGCCAGGTACCTATTCCCTTCCCTCCCCAGGAGGAACTCAAAGTCAGCATTCACTTTCCCAACCACCCAGTGAGTCAGCTCTGCGTAATGCAATGTACAGATATTCACTATGTAAGCACAACGGTCTTTGTACTGTGAACTATTAAGGCCTCCTGTCTGTTGTCTCCTACTCCCCCAGTTTGCTCTCTGGGAACTCCTACCCCTGTGAAACAGAAAATGAAATAGAGACAAAAATATCCAAATTATCGATATAAAGTTAATTTGTTAGAACAGTCAGGAAGTAGCACCTTACCCAACTGAAGCTCCACCTCTGTCTGAAAAATAGGAAAGCAGAACGATGACAATCATCACCTCTTAAGTGATTCCAGAGAAGCCATTAAAATGCAACACTGGGTGTGCTCTGATGGAGCAGTGGGGTCAGTCGCCTCCAAGGGACACAAGCCACAAACCTCTGGATTCAAGTTCTGGCTCCGAGGAGAAAGAGTGAACCACTAAATGAAAAATAAAATTCTTCCTCCTCTCTCTTTCTGCCTGCCTGGCTTCTACTGCCATTATTCCTGCCTGCAGCTTTGCTTAAAACAAACAAAACAACAATAAAAAGCAACACAGGACATGGGAACGATGTGATAAACAATGACAAACAACAAGCTTCCACAGGGAGTTCTGATTTTGGCCCTAGGGCCATCTAGTCAACCCTGACACTACATACTAAGCTCCTCCTGGAGAAGCAGTGGCTGCAGGTTCCCCTCCCTGTGATTGCTACTCTTGTCCCTTGTCTCTCCTCTGCCAAGGAGGTGACTCCATGTGTTGAGCTTCAAGGAGCCCGAAGAACCAGGCTGAAATGCCACCAACAGGCTGAATTGGTGGCAATGGGGACCAAGACACCCAGTTACGCACAGACCTCAAATCAAAAGGGCTGAGTAAATCAAGCAATAGTTGATAAAATGCAGCAAGCTGACATGCATGTAGCTATGAAGGTGGGAGAGGCAGTTTTCAGTCCTTGGAGCCACAAACTCTTAGCATCTTCGACCGACAGCGTCACCATCAAACATGGGATAATTATCCTGATACCTCTGTAGTGGGACACACAAAGCCATTCAATTAGTGAGCCCAACTTCCTCTACTGGAAGCTTCCCCTTTCTGCTGACAGCACCTCCATACAAGGTCAACATGGAAGCCCAAGATGCCCACCAGACCTGCAGGTTCCCAGGGGTTCAGGAGTGGCAGAGTGGGCTCAGGACACAGCCCCTCTGACCCCCAGTTAGCAGAAGAGGAGAGGCAGCTCTTCCTGGAATTTGTATTTCAGAATCTAGAAAGGGTTCTCACTGTCCTGACTGAGCAGGAAGAGGCCCCAGGGTTATGTGATGTACCCCGGTGGGGCCACTTCCTCCTCTCCACATCCCTCAGGCAGATTAAGGGCAGAAGGCCAGGGGTGATGGGCAGTATGGCCAAATCTGGAGGCGGGATGTGGTCAGTTTGACAGTCTAAAGCTCCAGCCCCCAGTGTACCTGCCTGGGGGCCCACAGGGCACCTGAAGCAGGTGTGATGGCACTACAGAGGGCAGGGAGCAAGGTGGAACAGGGAAAGGCAGAGAGCATGTTTCAGAAGCTGCCACAGACACACTTCCCTCGAGGTGCATCTTCCAGAGCTTTGTGCAAAGCAAGTGGCTGAGATGAAAATGAATGAGCACTGTAACAGCCAGTGCCCCACTGACCCAGAGCTGCTAGTCCCTGAGAGACAAGAACTGCTGGCTTCCAGCAGAGCCGGGGGTCCTTACCCCAGCTACGGGCTCAGGAAACTGCTCAAGTCTTTCATGCAAGAAAAACCTCGCTATGGGCTGAGTCAAGTATTTGTAAGTTGTCAGTCGGGCACTCAATGATTCTGAGCAGTAACTTCACTCTCTTTACTTATTTCCTCATCCACAGTGAGGCCTTTGGGCCACTGAGCTCTTTTGGTTCCAGACCTGAGTCTTGATGCTACACAGAAGTGTTCGGAGGCTAATTTAGTACTAGAAGCATGGTTATCACAACATTATGGGGGATTTCTCTGCGTCCAGCCTAGATGTAATATCAAGAATTGAACCTGTCCTCTCTCTGTAAATAAAAAGAAAATTATAACAATTTTCATACAATAGTCAACAGGCAATACAAGACAGCAATTCCTGTAAAGAGATCAAAAGAGGTCACGTGACCCCTCCCAAATGCCACCTGGAGACTTGCCCATCTGTTATGCAAGGAAGAAAACCCCAGATCATGTTTGCGGGTCCTTCCAAGGAGACGGAATTTGGAGTTCTAGGAGGCGGAGCAGAGAGGATCTAGAGACTGTAGAAGGGGCTCTACAAATTGCTAGCCTAAACAGAAACCTCCTTAAACATGAGGCACTCAATTCATTCCTGGAAGGGTCTCGCCTCAGGACAGCAAATTAGGATTAGAGAAAGAGCATTCCAACTTAGCTAATAATTAGAAGTGAGCTGCAAAAGGATCAGTTTCTAAGAAGCCTCACTGTTCACAAAACAAATCCTCCAAATATTTATGGATTTAAAAAAAGGAAAACAGAAGCATGTAAGATTTACAATGTCTAGTATACAATAAAAAACTACCAGGCATGAAAAGGAAACAATTCATTATGAAAAGAGAATTCAACCAATAGTAATAGACTACAGGTGTCAAAGATGATAGAAGTAGAAGCCATGTTAAACCATCAGGATCAAGGAAGCTAGGGAAAGCACAGCCCTGAGAAGCAAGGAATGGTTATATACCAATTGATCAAATCCAAGCTTTGTAGACAGGCACACCCCAGATGGGACACCTCACCTTTCCCTTCTCTTTGCCATCCCAAGGATGGAAATGCACACCATGGCTCTCCCTTTGCAGTAGCAGAAATAACTGTGACCCTGCCCATATCACCAGTCCCTGGTAGGAGCTATGTGAGAAATGACACCCCAGCCAGGGTGCTGGATGAGACCAGAGGGGGCTTTCCAAGTAGGTGAATGTAACAGGCTCACCAGAAGCAGAGAAAAAGATAGGACTAATATAGGGAAAAGGGTAATCCAACCTTGCTCCAATGCTGGAAGTCTAAGTGACAAGGAAGATGGTAAACGGACATAGGGATATGGGGAGGAGAAGCAAGTCTGGGTCACTAGAAGATGAATTCGATCTAAAAATGTATTTTTGAAATTCTGGCATCCACTGGTCTCCAGAAACACTTCGTAAGCAGTAGTCAGCACTCCTGCAATCAACACAAGTCAGAACAAAGAATCAGCCTCACATCTTCCTTGTTTACACTCTAATGGGTTAATGCTGGCTTGGCCTTCTGAATCTCCTCTGACCCACTCGAGCATGTGAGCACAGGTGCCCCAAACCACTGACTGTGGAGAAGCCAAGAAGGGACAGCCATGCCCAAATGACAGCCCAGGTGACAGAGGACCAAGCCCAGGGACCCACGAGATGGCACCCTAAATCCTCGCTTCACACCTAACATGTCAGTCTCTGATTTCTAAGTTTACGCTGAACCAGTCTGCTCATTAAGCAGCAGCTTCACAACCACATTAACCCCCAGCTCACCGGGAGCCCACCACACACCCACACTTAAAGTCAGACCCCAGCCCTGATAGCGGAAAGTGCTTCTTGCAGTTCTCAGGGACAAGAAAGTTTCAGGAGCCATGGAGGCGTCTTCGGTATGGATGGACATCTGCCCTCAGGACTATAAATCCTCAGGGTATGGTGCAGCCAGGGAGGCCCCATCACAGAGCTTCAGAGACTAGGCTCCCCAACCTCTGGTTATGTCAGAACAGAGGAGTAAATCCGTCCCACAAACATCTCCTTGGTGCCTGTTCCGCCACCAGCAGAGATCCTCCCCAGTACGTATATATTTTACCTGGAGGAAGCAGACGGAGCGGAAAATAATATGTAGTTTGCTCATTTATAATTTCCAAGGGTGCCATGGAGCGAGCACGGTGAGCAGGGAGGATGCTGCAATTTAAATAAGATGCAAAGGAGACCTCTGAATAGGGGTCTCTCATGAAGACTACTCTAAAGATCAAATCTTAAATGGGAAAGTAACTGAGTAAAAGCCGGCATGTTTAAATCACTCTATATGCTTTAATAAAAGGAATAATTTTCAAGTTCCTCTCTCTCCCAAAATGCCTAAGTTTTTAGAAACAAACATGCAGCTTCCCCAATTTGTGGCCACTGAAGCACTTTCTGCTCAGCTCTGCTCCAGGCTGGCAAGAGAGACCCTGCAATCTGCCCAACAGTTCACCAGGCCGAGTCTCCGGCACTCAGAACCAGTAGGTGATACCACCTGACACACACCTGTTGTGCCTTCCGAGGGAGAGGAGGGTTGCGAGTCACGAAAAAGTGGAACAATTCCTGAACACAAACACCAAAGACCACTTACCACATTCAAACTTCATAACATGTAAAGGTCCCCAAGTGCACACCTATTCTCAAGTCCCTTCGAGAGGTCCGGACTCCAGGTGACAGTGGCCATAGTTACTAAACAAGGCCACCTCCGCCACACCACCAGGAGGAGGACACTGCACACCCCCTGTGCCCTTGACTGAGGACACCACAGGGAAACTGGAGAAAAGGCAGCTTTCCACATAGCACCCAGGGCCTGCCTCTCCACACAGCATCCAGGGCCTGTTGCCAAAGGCAACAGGATTGGAAAGCTCCCTTGTCAGTTTACAGCACCAAACAACCAGCTCTGGGGGGAAACAGCTTGTCCTTCATTGGGGTACACCAACAGGGCAACATGAAACCAGGCTGTTGTGGGGCCTGTGTGAAAGCCCAAGGGACAGCCTTCAGGATTACAGAACAGCAGGGGTCTCCCAGCAGACTAGGGGGAAGGTAGGCAGTTCCTCAGAGGTGGGGCTACCTGTCCTGCAAGGAGGGACACTGACCAGAGACACTGGCAGGACAGCCTGGACACATGCATCATGGGTGGGGTGTCCCCAAGACCTGACAGCCTTAGCTAGAAGGTGGAAGGTAAGTGAGGGGATAGGGCCAGGTCATGCAGGCCACCTGGGGGAAGGATGAGGCAGGAAGTGTCGCCAAGTGCAGGAGCAGTGCATTCCCCTCCCCGTCCCACCGCAGGTACTGTCACTTGACCGCAAATAACATGGGGGTAAGGCTAGGTGAGTGACTCTGGCTGACATCCAAGTACATCCACAGACAGGCACCCCTCCATACTAAGTAGCCCACAGGAATATGCACCAATTCATAATTGCCTTCCCAGGTATCACCTCTCACTATGCTCTGCTGGCCCCAAAGTCTTGACCCGACAGCCGTCGTCTGCTGTGTCGTCTCTACGTGCCATGCCTCTTCTCCACCCATGTGAGACTGCGGGGCTCTGATCCCAGGCCAGGAGGCAGGGACTACCTCACATGTGCCCAGGGGGCTGGCGGGGAGGACAATACAGACACTACACAAGAAGGAACTGGCATGGCAGAGAAGGAGCTCTGAGGAAGCATACAGACAGCTCCAGGGGAAGAGGGGTCGTGGCTCAAGTAAGAGGGAAGAACCGAGCAAAGGCACGGAGGTGGGCAGCCGGACAGCAGCAGGTGGAAAGGCTAGAAGGCCAAGCGCACAGCAAACTGAAGGACTGTTTACGCCAATGTCCAAAGTGGGACGAGCCAATGCTGAGCACAATGGACAGGCCACTCAGAGGGCGAACACGGGTTCCAGAGAGGGGCCCATCTACAGCCTCTTGGACCTGTCTCCAACTCGCCCCTTGCTCTGCTGGAGTTTAGAGCCTCCAGCCCAACAGGGATGCCCTCCCTCCATGTGCACCACACACACGCAGAACAGGATGGGAAAGCACCAGGCCTCCCATCAGGGTCAAACGCTGAGGGAGCTTCTGAGCCGGGAGGACAGGTAGGGCTCCTCTAGGTCACAGATGACCCACTGGTGCTCCAGTCAGTGTGAGGACAAGGGAGCCAGACAGGCACACACTGAGTAGGTCCAAGCTGCTGCTGGCCTGATGGCGTCAGCGGTGAGACAGTGATGTCTCATTTTAGAGTAGTTCAAACACTGAGGATGCAAACCTACAACAGGCACGATCCAATCTGCAAGGAGAGGCTGAAGCACATGGGGAGCACCGTGTGTGCCTCAGTGCCTCAAAGTACTGTGGCAGGAACTCTGGGAAGGTCAGAAGCAGGGGGATGGGGGACAAGGCAGGGTGACATATTGGGGGATGGGGCCAGAGGACCGGTGAGAGTTCACAGAGGATCAGAAACCCAGGAATTTACCACCCCCCCACACCCCTTACACTAGAGGTCAGGTTGCCACCTGGGAATACAACTGAAATGGAGCCAGAATAAGCTACTTTTACAACCTGGGGCTGAGTCAGAGTGTGTGAAACCTCTCTAGATGAGGGTGGACAATAAGAGCCAGAGTACAGAAATGCTGGCCATCTTCCCTCTTCAGGCCAAGTCCAGTTTCAGGAGGGCAGGGGCCCGGGGTCAGCTTCTACCATGCTTCACTTCTAATACAAGCCTCTATGATTTCAATTCAGGAATCAGAAAAAATAAAACAGAAAAGTGAAAATAAACATTTGAAATAAACATTTGGAAATTCAGTAATCATCTTAAAAACTTCTATTATATTTACATTTGAATGCTTTATTTCTAAAGCACAGTCGGAAATTTTGTTCAGATGTCTGTACCTGTACTCATTTTTATTTCCTATTATTTGTATTTTTCAAAAGATAATAAAAGCTACTTTTATTTTCCTATATCCCTTAATACAGGCATAATCCCTTCCTTAGAACTCTGGAGACCAGTGTGGTTGGGAATGAAGGATTTGAGTGAGAACAGGACAGGTGTCATGTGCCAGTGGGGAAGTTCTGGGATGTCAGCTCTTTGATTCTGCAGTGACCTAAGGAAAAAAACACAGTTCATAGATTTTTGGATTTTAAAATGGAAGACAATGGGTTCTAGGGCCTATATTTATAAAAGCCCCCAAGAGTGCTCATTCCTGAGTAGCTAAAACCTAGACTTCTCCCCACCACTGTCAGGCCCCCGACCTCCCCTCCACCACTGTTTCATTTGTTCAGAATCATCATCAATATTCACAACTGTCTTGCTTGCCAGTTGTCCCTTGTCTTACTCATTCCACTAGACCCACAAGTACCTGAAATCTGTCTGTCTCATGCAAAAGCAAAACCGCCCCCGACGGCACCAATGCTGTATCCAGACCTGGACTGGTGGTCAGTATAAGGAATAAAGCAGCAACCCTTGACAGGCAGGATGCCCCAGATGTAGCCCCTTGCTGGGTAATTTTCATGTTTGTCCTCCAATCCCCATACAGACAACATGGACACCAGGAAAATGGAGACAGAAGAAAGTTATCTGAGTCTTCCCAAGACCATAGACCTATGATCATACCACATTTTAAAGGGACAACTTTCATCTACAACTGCAGTAGGTCATCCCCTACTCTGCCAGCCTTGCCTTCCACATGCCAATCCAGGCCTCTGTTGCTAAAACAGAGAGCAAACTAAATAAATGCACATGTAACACTGTTGGTGCTTCTATGTACATAAAAAACTACATATTAGTGACTCTGACTGAAACTCATATTTCATCCAAGCCACAGCTATTAGTGAACAGATAGAACTAGAAAATTGTTTGCATGCTGAAGATCTCAGGAAGACATTTTTCTCTATAAAAACTTGGACATTTCTCTAATTGCTAAAACTGCATACCTCTCAAGACTGGAACTCATTGTAAATCATCCCACTTTCTGAGAAATTCTGGAACTGTCATCTAATTTTCCAAGAAGAGGGATAGCATGCTGCCAAGTCTGGCTGCTCAATTTGTACAAGAGCAAAAAGTGCCTCAAAGCCACTTAGCAGCATGATCAAGAGTTTCCTCTAAAGGTAACAGGGTATAATTGGGAATATCCCCCTCCATACACTGCTTCCTGGTTCCTGAAGAGTAGCCATGATAATGGGAAGCAATTACAGTTCACATATCTACAAGGTTAGATGTCATCACCCTTCCCATCATAGTTGGCCCTTGAGTTCTGCTATGCAATCAGCTGGGGTGGATACTACTAAAGAAACTTTCAGAGGGAATCCCCCTGGAGAAGGTGTTCCTTGGAGGCCCCAGGTCCCCTTCTCTTGAGATTAACAGCATAAGTGCAAGGCAACAGGCTGGGGACAGGGTGCAGGCTGGTCCCAGACAACTAGCCAAAGCTAAGTGTCCACACAAGACTTGGACCCATGACCCATGATAAGGAGTGGAGCTTTAGTCAATGGGGAAGGTAGCCAGGGCCTCCTGAGACCAGACAACAATCATGCAAGAGGTAAGAGGTAATGAGAAGAGCTAACCCAATAAACAGACCTGAGGTCACCAGCAAACTTCAAGGTCTTGCCAAGGGTTTAGTTCTCTTTTCTGGCTTGAAACCACTTTTGGCTTTGTCTCAAATTTAGTGGTTACACTGAAAGGTGTTCCTAACCATCAACCTTTCTTCAAAGGTTGGTTTCACTTTGATTGCCCCCAAAATTTAACACAAATTCTCTCTGTAGTCCTTATGTTCTATATAAGTTCCTATCACTGTAGCTAAAAGAAGACTCTACAGAATACAGGAGGGAAAACAAGTTCAGAAAAGGATAAAAATCAAAACACGGGCAGAGCATATGAAAGGACCTCAAAATAGGTGACTCCTGCTAGAAAGATGGAGGTGAAAGGAGATATGGTACAAGTACTTTAAATGATGAAGGATGGATAAGGACAAACTAACATTCACTTATCAAACACAAAGAACCAAAAACTGAACCCTCAAATGTCTCCCTCTACACCAACAGTTCAAATGTAAATCTGCTTCAGAAGATGAAAGAAACTTACAGAGAAACTATGACTAGCAATGCATGAAGAGGACCTACAGAAACTAATGTCTGATGGACAGAGATGAACGTGTCCAACAGAACCCAACCTGATGCTCTTGTGTGGGGCAGAGTTTGCAGGGAGGACTCCACCTGCAGAAGCATACCACCCACTAAGGAAGTTTTCTTTCCCACCTCCTTACCCAGTAAGCTCAAGTCTCTGTTTGAACACCCCACCTTCACTGTTGTTCCATTTGCCCTCCTGAGTTTTAGGACCCGATAGTCCTAAAAGTCCCACACGCCTCATCCCAGGTACCAGCAGACACATTTGTAACACTGAACATCTTTTAGCAAAGGACAGGTCAAGGGGGCATAAGCATGACAAAGACCTTCCAACAGCAGAAGACCGTGCGAGACGCGTCTTAGTCTACACGATGGGACTCATGAGTAACCTCAACTGGCAAGGGGACAGCAGCTAGCTCATGGTCATTTGTGCTGTGGCCATCACCAACACTGTGCTGCCAGAATCAGACACCATGCTCACCCATACCTGGTAGTATGGATGGTGCAGAAAAGCATCGGGGCGGCCAGCTAAAGCCATTCTTCCTTCTTGCCTCCTTCAAGGTACATTTACCTCACTGCTGTACCTGCAACAAAGACAGACTGTAAGAAACTGGTCAGAAAAATAGTCAGCATTCACAACTCATTCAGGAGCGACATGTCTAAGTGGTAACCCTGGGACACTGCCTATAGGTCTGGTTGGGATGTCTGATGGAGGGATGTCAGCTTGTGCTGACATGAGGAGAATGTCACCTCTCCTCTAGAACCCAGAGAGGCCATCTGGTGGGTCACAGGGTGTGCAGATTGATGCACTCAGGAGTGAATCAACTCCCTGAATTTAACCCTCACTTTGTCAGTCATTCCATGAATCATCTGAGTCCTTCTCATAACATCTAGCCATGCTGGGAAGACTTCATTGTACTTTGGGAAACACAGATGTGGTCTAATACCAAAGAAGCACTAACGGGATGTAAATGTTGCTGGAATCCCTTGATTACCACCTGTGTCAATGCTGGCTCTACCGACTACTGCACAGAGCCAACCACATTCTCAGAGGGCACCGACCACAAGTCATGATCTGCTATTCTCCCTGCAGGCCACGTTTTTATAATTACAATCTTTATGAACAACACCCACAGAAAAAGTCTTTTTAATTTACGGAATAATTTCTAACCCCTACATGAGCTATAAGGAATATTAGCTACATTAAAACAGCAAGCTCCTAAGAAGCAGAAAACAGAGATTCTATCTTTTTCTTTTTTTAGCCTGCTGTAGCACAAACCTCAGGCCTGACAACAACAAAGCAGCCCATGAGAGTTTCAAGGTGACACTGGACAAGCCCCTCCCTGCTAATGCAGAGTCTAGGGGTGGCTATAGGTGGGGGTGGCCAGCAGCTTATCTGGGCTCATTTGGAAGAGCCCTCTGCCTTTGAACACAGGAAAGGGCCAAGTCAAATGACTCAGACAAGAGAGAGTACTGTGAAATGAAGGTCTCCAAAGCATGTTTCCTTCCAAGTCTTAGCAGACATGAGTTGTTTCACCCCATGGGGACAGAAGCCTCCATCACGAGTCACACTCTGGAACTCAGTAGGTGGATTCCAAGAAATAAGAGGAACATGCTCATACCCAAAGACCCTCAATACTGCTCTGTCTCATCAGGAAGTCATCAGGGATGAAAAGATTCTCAGGAATAGTAGCAATAGCAATTCACTGCCATCATCAGTCTCAGCATCTACACAATTCATAATTCCTGGCCATGCAGTTTTCTTGGCCTCTGTGCCTTTTGTTCCCAATTGCAGTGAACTCATACTCCCTTTTAATTCTGAGCTCAGAAATCATCTCTTGTAGAAAGACTCCTCAGACTGACCTCACTAATCTTACAAACCTAGCCAGTCAGTGTCCATTCCGGGTCCCAGACCACAAGTGGGGTTCGCAATCATCCTCCATTTGCCCAGTGACCTGCCAATGCTCCTTGCTCTTACAATTCTCAAATAAAATGTGTGGCCACTGTGGGCCCTCTCTATATCCAGCCCAAGTCTGATGTCCAAAAAGTTTTTGAGTCTGTAAGTCCCACTTGGTTGGGCTCCCATTCCTGGATCAAGCAGGGGGTGCTGGAAGCAGCAGGGTCCAGTTAAAGTGGGAAGTGAGCAAGTTATTCCCAAGAGCCACCCCATCATGGGCAGGGTTGCCCCTCCAAACTATCCACAGGGGAGGCTCTGGCCAGGCAGAAGGTACTCTAGAACACAGCTGACCCCAAGACTGAGCTTTGGAAGAAGTATTCAGTGACTACTACAATGAATCCAGGGACATATGACTAGGGAAAAGGAGCCTAGAAACTCATTCCATCTTCATAGTCGAGGGAGTAGAAGGGCTTGTTTCCCTGACATATCTTTACTACGAAAAAATACAAAAAATAAAGAAAAGTAACTCATTTCTTTC
Source organism: Solenodon paradoxus (assembly GCA_004363575.1). Lineage (NCBI taxonomy): Eukaryota > Metazoa > Chordata > Mammalia > Eulipotyphla > Solenodontidae > Solenodon > Solenodon paradoxus. Next base: position 3,037,449 of record RJWH01000006.1, on the reverse strand, counting down.
AATGAAAGAAAGGCAAGCAAAGGAAAAAAAAAAAAAAAAAAGAATGGAACAACACAGGCAAGAAACTGAATAAGACAAAAATAAACCAGGCACGAAAATAAAGTTGGACCCTGTCAAGTCAGAATCAATACCACAGAGGACTAAAGCCATGGGAATAAAGTTAAGAAGCACTAAGAATAGTCCATGGAGAGAGCTACACATGGTGGAGACACACTAACTCATAAGTCAGACCAGACTCAGAACCAGGGAATAAAGGTCCACAGTGAAGCACACCATGCTTTTGGCCTGAAAAGACCAGAACATGCCGAAGGCCAGGCTCCTCACATATTTACATCACCAACCACGTCCAGATCCCCCCAGTTTCAGTCTGGTTTTCTTTAGAATTCATAAATAAGACTCCCAGAGGAAAACAGAAAGAGTTGGAAAGGTCATAAAATTATTAATTCCACCAATCAAAATAGAAAAAAATTCAGATAAGACATGATTATGGGATGAAATGAGCTGCTCCAGGGCCACTACAGAGGTGATTAGGCTACATGAGGCCAGAGACTGAGCCCTGATCCCGTACAAGAAGAGGTGAGAACACAGATGAGCACAGAGGAATGGTCATGTGAAGACAAGGGAGAAGATGGTCATCTGCCTCCCCAGGAGGGAGGCCACAACTAGATCTGACTTCTGGTCAAAACTGTGAGAAAGTAAGTTTCTGTGGTTCAAGTCACCCAAATTTGTGGTGTTTTGTTATTGTGGTCCCAGGAAACTTGTACAGACCCAAAATATTAAAACACTACTCAACTTTCATTACAGCTAAAACGAAGAGTTGTGTCCTACATCTGTAACATTTACTACCAACTAATTATGTCTTCTCAAGGAACAAAAGAATAATCCAGAAAAGAGGTTGGGTGCAAAAGAACCAGTGATCAGCAATGGAGGTGCTGACACGATGAGGGGGTTGCCCCTCCTCCCAATTTCCCAGTCCCTGTACTGACTCACATCATGACAATAAGACCCTCTCTAGCCTCCCACCAGCCACCACGTCCTCAGGCCCGTAAGCCAACCTTTGCCCTGTGGTATCTAGTCGTGTGTCAACTTGTCCATGCTCCAGTACCCAGCCACCTCATCACACACATCTGGGTGCTGCTCTGAAGGAAGTGTGTAGCATGGTTAACATCTACACACCCTACCTGACTTCAAGTCTACAGATTACTCTCTAGAACAGTGGCAGGGCCTCATCCAGTCCTGGGAAGGCCTGCAGAGCAAACCCTGAGGTTTTCTGGAGAAGGGAGTTGGCTTTAGGAATTGAATTAATCCTGCCTGAGGGTCCAGCCAACAACTATTCCACCAACTGAAGATTTGCCAGTCCCACAGTCCTTAACATAAATCTCTTAAAATATTGGCCTTATTTCACTGGAGAATGCACACTGATACTCTGCAAACATTTTGCTGCGAGACATCCGGACTACACTGGGTTACCTCCCAGAGCACCCTCACCCCGAACACTCAGACATCTGCATCAACCAAGCTCCCAGTCTCCCAGCCCCTCTCCAAATGCTCCTTCCACCTTCTATACTAACTATACTGTCAACTTCCCAGGGAGAGAGCTTGTCCTTCCTCTACCACATTCCTGGAGGGCTATGTTGGGTTAGTGTCCTCCTGCTCCTCCTAGTGCTCAGACCCCTCTCCACCCACAGCATCAGGTTGTCCCAGGTCCACGCCTCCTGCTATCATCACCCCACCCCAGGCTCACCTAGCACACACTGTCTGACCTAACTTATATGCTCTCTGGAACTCTCAGATGTGCTCAAGATATGAAAACAGACTCTCAGGTTATACCTGAAGTTTCTAACTTAATGGGTGCTGAGTGCTAAAATTATCATTTAAATATGTCAATTCTTTTTAACCTAAGTATTAACCTTTGAAAGTGTTTGCTGAGTGAGATTGCTCCTCAGTCATAAAAACGTATATTCCATAATCCCTATTAATGAGGGTCCTAAAGTTAGACAGTGTCAGAGGACTGGATTAATTCTGATGTCTAACAAAATGTTCCAAACCTATAGCTAATATCATACTAATATCATAAAGTTTTTCCTTTATATCAGAACTGAGACAAGGATACCTACTCTCATGACTTCTATTCACCACAGTACTGTAGATCTAAACAAGGCAAGAAAAAGAAATACGAGAAAATCAAATTGGGAAGGAAGAACTAAAATTTTCTTTGTTCACAGATGACTCATATAGAGAAAACCCTAAAAAGGACACACATATTACACACTATTAAAGCTAATAAATAAGTAAGGCAAAGTTGCAGGTTACATATCAGTAGTTCACTAACAACAAAAATAATCTGAAAAGGAAGAAAATAGTAACAAGAATAATGAAATAATTAGGAATAAATTTATCCAGAAGAGCAAAAGATTGGTGCTCTGAAAACAGTAACATGTTGCTGCAAGAATAAAGAGGATATCCTATGTTCACGGGTTGGAATATTTACTATTGTTAGCAAAACAACACTAGCAAAGCAATCTAGAGTCAATACATCCCTTACTAAAATCCCACCAGTGTTTTTGCAGAACTAGACAAACCATTTCTAAAATTCATATGGCTTCTCAGGGGACCTCAATTAGCCAAAAGGTCCTGAATAGGAAGCACAAATTGGAAGAGTCATGTTTCCTGATTTTAAAACTTACTACGAAACTACAGTAAAAAAAGACAGTGTGATACTGGCATAAGGACACAGACTAACAAGAAAAGAGAGCGTTAAATAAATTTTAGCATATATGATTTTCAACAAGGGTGATAGGACCATTCAATGAGGAAAGGACAGTCTTTTCAACAAATGATTCGGTTTCACTGACAAAAGAATACTCTTACCTGACACCAAAAAAAAAAAAAAAAAAAAAAAAAAAAATAATAAAAAAAAGAAAAAAAAAAAAAAAAAAAAAAAAAAAAAAAAAAAAAAAAAAAAAAAAAAAAAAAAAAAAAAAAAAAAAAAAAAAAAATTGATTCAAAATGGATAAAGATATAAATGTAAGAGCTAAAACTCAAACTCTCAGAAGAAAACACAGAAAAATTTCCATAACACTGGATTTGACAATGATTTGTAAGATATGACATAGAACACACTAAAAAGAAAAAAAAGAAGATAAATTGGCCTTTATCAAAATTAGAAATGTTTGAGCAAAGAACACTTTTGAGAATGAAAAGATAACCCCTTGCAATGTACATCTGCAAATCATATATCTGACAAGGGATTAATAACCAGAATATGAACACCTAAAACTCAATACCAAAGAAACAAACAAAAACATGAGAAAAGATCCTGTCAAGACATTTCTCCAAAGAAGATATATGAATGGCCAAATAAACATATGAAAAGATGCTGAACATCACCAGTCATCAGGGGAGCACAGATCAAACCACAAGACACCACAGAATGTAAAAAATTCGGGCGAGGATAGAGAGCAACTGGAATCCTCAAGCACTGCTGGTGAGAATGAAAAAAGGTACAACTGCTCTCTGACCATTCCTCAAAAACTTAAACACAGAATTAGCATATGTTCCAGTAATTTCATTTCTAGGCATATCACCACAAGAATCTCAAAACAAGGACTCAAACGAAAACTGGCACACCATGTTCCAAGCAGTATTTACAATCATCAAAAAACAGAAACAACCCAGGGTCCAGGGACAGGTGAATGGAGAAGTAAAATGTCGTATGTATGTATAGTATTATTCAGTCATGAAAAGAAATGAAACTCTGACAACTGCTCTAATACAGTGAACCTTAATGGCATGATGTTAAGTGAAATGTCAGTCACAAAAGGAAAAATACTGTTTACTCTCTATTACATGAGGTATCTAGTGTAGGCAAAATCACAGAGACAAAGAGTTTTACCAAGGATTGGGGGAATGGGGGTTGCTTATTGTTTCGGTTTGGGATGAATTAACTTAATTTCACTGAATTATACACTGAAAATGGCCAAAATGGTTAATTTCATGTTTTGTAAACTTCCTTCCAATTTTTTAAAAAAGTGATCAAAAAGCTTTAATAAAAATAACAACTTACGTTTATTTTTCAATACAGCCATGAGAGACTGCAGAATTTCTAAGGATGCAAAGCTTGGAGATACATAAAGCAGTGATTTCTAGTATCATTTTCATACATCCAAACCTTTTTTTAATAACAACGTATTTTCTGGTTATTCATGTTCTACTACTTGAACTTGTCTATTTCTTTTCCATTTTGATTTGCTTTGACACAAGGCCCTGTCCTAGTGCTATGACTCTTGTAACCCACACTCTTGGAGGTGACATGGAGCTCACACAGATGCTGTCCCCACACTTGACAAGGGCTAAGAATGCTGTCACCACCCCAATATCAGGAGACTGGAAACCCCACCACATGGCCCAGAATATGATCTCACTCCTAAATGCCCTACAGCAGCACAGATCTGATGATACACTGGCAACTTGACCGGGTTTTGTTTTAAACTCAGCACTGATCTATCAAGACTGATAAACAGGTTTTGCACCATTATGAACAAAGCTGTATCAGCAGGAAGACAGACAGCACTCACATCTAACATGATAAAGGCTTCTCATTAACTGTTGCACAATGACCAGGAAATCTTTCCAGCAACTGGTGTCTTCTTAATTCTTTTGGCTCCGAGGGCTTACTGACAGTGAGCCTGCAGTACTGGTTTGGAAGGCTAAGCCCTCCTTTGCGAGGACATCATTGTAAGTAATGTACTAAAGTCTGCTCATTTTAATTGTGTTTTCAAATTGCGGTAAAAATTTCAATCATCTTTCATAAAGTTGGCACTTCCTTCCTTAATGGACTGGAGTTGAGAAAAATAGTTCAGACAAATCAAGTGTGCTGACTCTAAGAATCAATATTTTTTCTTAACACTGTCAATATTTACATTTTTTGATCCAGCAGCTAAACTTGAACTGCCTTTGTTCTTTTCATTTTATGTTTATTTTTTTTCCAGGTTAAGGGCAATTTGTACTAGTTACATTAAAGCAATACAATTGCTCTCACCACCATTTTTACTGAGCAGCATGCTGGGTGTTCCTAACAAACTCAGGAGAAGGTGGCAGACAGCAGGCGGACACTCACGCCCCTCCACGTCACAACCAACTGTAAGCAGTGGTCATGGTAGATTTAACTGGCACAGCACTGTCCCTCCCAGCAGCAGGATGGTCAAGTGGGACTTCGGATAGTGGAAACTCAGCTGTGAGGTCAGTGAGCACAGTAACAGGTCCTTGGTCCCTCTCGTGACTTATCAGGCTTGTCAGGGTGAGCCACTGCTCAAAGGTGCCAAGGATCAATCTATGTAGCTCACTCAGATATTCCCTTTTCTGCTCTCTGCTGCCTGTTAAAACACAGTTTTCATGATCTTTATCTCAAGGCATGACGATGGATTGCCAGCCACAAATTGAAAGCAGGGCTGGGTCAGGGATTGTGGCCAGTGCACGGTCTCGGAGCTCTGTGGCTACTTGCATCCTGCAGCACCTGGAGACTGACCACTGGTGCTGCCACTTCCCTTCATTCATCCCCATTCTCCACTCCGGGCTTAGGGTCAGTGATCCACTCTTGATGGTGCCTGGAAAACACTCGCATTCACAGGCCCTCTCCTCTGCTGACCTGCTCTTAGGAAAATACAACTCCTTCCCAACACAGCCTGCCATGGCCTGGACCACAGAAGCCACAATTCAGTGCTCCAATGTCCATTTCTACTTAACTACAGATCTACCACATGTATTTAATGCTGCTAAGAACTCAACTGCACTTCCCTAGATTTACTGAGCACTCCTGAATGTCAATTTCATGCTTTCACCTCTCTCCTCCCAAACCCTAGGCCAATGAGCAGGACACTCCAATGAGAGCAGCATGCTGCCCTCCTGGCCCCGGAGTGTACGTGGCTCATAACCTGTGTCTTGGCTTCCTGGTCGCAACTGCTACCCAACGGCAGTCTTATCTCACTGTTAGAAAGTTACTAAATCCCTCTGATGAGGGGACTCTGTCTCATCCCTGCTATATCCAGAACAGTACATAGTAGGCACTCCTCCAGGCCCTTCAGATTAGTAAGACAAACTGGTAACCTGTTGATGGGCAAGTTAAATAAGAAGACTTAGTCTAAAAAGTAAATATTGTTGTCATCATTTTACAATATGTGTAAGTCAAATCATAATGTGTATATACTTCAAATTCATGTCAATACCTGGAAATATATTAATAAAAATGCAACAAGAGAAGTTAAAAATAGAAGTGTTGAGTCTTAAAATAAATCACTGCAGGGTATTTAAAAAACACAATGTCCTGCTCTTTATTAGGAAAATGTAACTGAGCAATTGTTCATTAAGATAATCATTCATACTATTGAAAACAGTGTATCTCACTCTAAAATATGAAAAAGAATAAAAAGACACTAATACAACTTTCGACATCAAAGGGAAACAGAAAACAGATGAAGATGACTTCCAAACAGAAACAATTTATTCAGAAGATAGATGACATGTAGCAAGAGATGTCAACTGTTTCATTCTCTTCTTTTCAAAATAATATTCAAAAATATTCCAATGCAAAAAATATCGAAGGCGAATTGAAAGAAAAGCTTTCCAAAGAAGGAAAGAGACAGAAAGGGGCATGACACACTCAAATAAGAACAGGGCGACAAATTTAAAACAAAAAAACACACAAAAAAGCCCCACTAATCCAAATGTGAAAAACATAATCCTCTGATAAAATATCATTAATCATCAACAAAACAGGCCTTCATCTTCCAAGTAACAGAGCAACACTATAAAGGAATCTTAAATTAGATTTCAACCAAAGGTTTACATTAAAAACAAATACAAACTCCAAGGAGAAATTTAAAAAATACTATTTGTTATTAGACCCTGGGGCTCATCATTTAGGGCAAAGAAAGGAATCCAACTGGGATCAAAAGAATGCAGGATACTCTGCATTATGAGACAGAATTCATGGATATTTATGAAAAAGTGGCATTTGTAAATATTTAAAATATCTGTGAAATAGCTATTCAAAAAATGCAAAGCCACAAAGAATATGATGGCATTTTGCTAAAATGTGAAGCTCTCTGGAGCTAAATAAACACCTGAGCCGGGTCCACTCCTGCCAACACCGTCAAGACCCCGAGGACTGCGGAGTCCACTGTGGGCACGGGCCATCAGGCTGACATGCCCATGGGCCCCGTGCTACGCAACACAACCAGAAACGAGAAACGCATGTGTAAAGAAAGCAATACAAAACAAAAAGGACATTCAGCCATTTGGAAATGAAAATCAAGCTCTGGCATCTGGACACCTAGGATAACGAACATCATCAAGCGTCAACACAGATCAAATGCAGCCAGAGAAATAATAGGAGGAAACTAAGACTATGACCTTTGCACTGCTGACAAAAAGAAATTAAATGAATGACGTGAATCCACCCTTAACCCAAAAGGAAGGAAATCCGGTCAAAAAACAAATCAGAAAGCAAAACATAACAAAATGTATGAGAATCCAAGAAAAATCACAGACAAAGCTTTTACAAATATAATTGAGAAAATAACACCAATGTACACAATTTTCACTAAAGAAATGGAATGTGATCATTTTTTAAGATATGGTATGTTTATGGCCATTACTCAAGAAATTATACTTTTATTAAAAACATATACCAAAATAAAAATAAGCTAAAACCCCTCAAAGTAGAAAATACTGAAGGTAAAGCGAGTAAAACCCAAAATCCTTCCACCACCTGCAATAAAGCAAGTCATGTTTCTTACTATCAATTATTTCAACTTAATAAGGAAAAAACAAAAATTCCCAAGTACTTGTTTAGGCACTGGGCTAAGTGTGCATGTGTACTTGTAAGTGTGCAAACATGCTCACACTACACACCACCATCGTTCCTATGTTTACAAGAGGAAAATGAAGTGTGGAAGCCAAGCTCCCAGGACCCACAATAGGCAGACCCGAGGGGGGGGATGGAGACCAGCCCCGAATTCATGCTCTTAACCAGCCCCACAGGTCTGTAATTTGCAAGTTAGTCCTTACACTTATCAGGTATCATCTGGACACTTGTTAAAATGCAAATTCTGCAGCCCAGACCCTGACCAACTCAACCAGAACTCACAGTATATGTTTTCCAAAACTGAAGTTGTCCCACTGCAACTAAAGTGTGAGGCCCTTCCCTCCACCTCCTCAACTCGTGGAGGGACTTCTTAGAACTCCAGGTTCTAGGCCGCACTCCACATCAGTGAAAATACAATCCCAGGGATGTGGGGTGGCACAAGGGCAGGGTGGTTTTAAGCTCCTCAACTTCTGGAGTGTTTCCAAAGTCAGGAACCCCTGCTCTCTCTGAAAGAGAGAGAGGTTTGCAAAGGGAAAAAACTGAGATAAAACTGCAACAAAGCTTTGAAGATCGATGTCTCCCTTTCTGGGAGCTGAGGCAGGAGACCCTACTATGACTCAGTTGTTTGAAGTAGAAAATTGTAATGGGTTACACAAACTGCCATAACTGCACTCCAAGAGCCAGACTTGCAACTGGAAGCAGAGCCTGGCATGTCTTCTGCCTTTTTGAAATCTATTTTTTTTCCTATGTAAATATAAAGAATCCATTTTAGAACATCAATTTTAGTCTTTCTCCACCAAACTATGGGGAGTGGGATGGGATGCAGACCTTGGGTTTAAACTCTGTAAATCAACATCTAGAAGGAAGGGGCTCTTCCCTGTAACAGCCCTAGATTACTTACGAGGCCTTTGTTTCACCTAAAGAAAAACCTAAAAGAGTCCCAAGGAGCTATGCTGACATCGCATGTCTCAGATTCTGGACTGAGATCTCTGGTAAGATTTTAAAATACTGACGTTGGTGGGGTCAGATCTTAATATCCGTCTTTCAATGAATCTCATACAAGGTCTGGAGCTCCCTCTCTTCCCATTTAGGCTGTGACCCCGAGCCTGGTCCAGCAAGGACTTCAGCCTTCGATGCTCTGGAGAACAGGAGGGCACCTGAATCCATGCACGCCCACGCTGCAACACAGTCAAGGCAGCGTCCTCAGGACAGCAGCAAGACACTGGAAACAACCCAACAGCCTAAAAACACAGGATGTTTGGCTTACAAAACATTCACGCAGCAACAAATGAGCTGGTTCTATATGCAGGTGCAATAAGGTCTACGGGGGTAGGCACAATCAGGAGACTTGAGAGGACCCAGAACAAAATATTTACTTTTCACTGAAGGCCCTCTGGACCAATTAAATGTTATACTAAGTGCATGAGTTATATACCCACAAAATAAGCACATATAATAGCTAGGGTTTAATTTGTAAAAGAACAAATGTGGTCTGGTATGCCCTGGTGGAGTAGTAGTTGGGTTCACTGCCTCTGGCCAGTCCACATACATTCCAAAGGGACCCAGGTCCATGCCCCAGAGCTCGGGGACAAAACCAAGAACAACTAAACAAATTAAAAATGCTTCTTCCCCTCTTTCTTCCTGCCTGCCTGTCTCTGCTTGCCTTCATTCTTTCCTTAAAAAACAAAAACAAAAAACTATATATACCCCTATCTTCTGAAACTTTGCTATGACTCTTGGTGACTTCAGCCAAATGCATCCATGTTGGGGACTCTCAGCATTAGACTGGCTGGCTTCTGCTAGAATTTGAAGTACATTTCAGAGAGAGGTTTGGAACCTGGTCCTAGAATATAATCCTATCCATCATGAAGTTGGAAAAGTGAACTATAACTTTGTCGATGAGTCTTGTGTTTTGTGTTTAGACATTTTAAACAGCTCCAATCAATATAAATGTTGGATTTGTCTTCATCTTCATAGCCCTTTGAATACATCAGGCAACAGAAAGTTTTTATTTCTATCTTCAAACCCTTACCTTTCTCTCTCCGTTTCTATCATCTTCCTTACTTGAGGACAAATAATCTTCTTTAAAGTCAACTAATTCCGTGTTTCATAGATTCACAGCAAAACCCCTGATATATGAAGCTCTTGTTGAACTTAGCTTAGACTTAGAAATGTTGTGAAGTGCTATTAGTCACATCTACAGAAACCTTAGTGGTCAATATGAAAAGACTGCTTCTAAGCTCTGTTAGCAGAGCATCCCCACAATCCAACCATCCGACCCATCATAAATTATTTAGGAAACATGTTTCCAGATAACTCTGTTACTCTTCCAAATGTAATGGTTCCATACCCCTCTTATTGACATACATATAATGGGGAGCGACTATCAGACTCAAGGGCTGGCAAGGAAAGGATGCCCCACTGTGTGTCTCTCCACCAGGATTGGGATGGGGTGACCATTAGGTTTGAGAAAGATTTAAAATCAGCCATCAGTTTTTGTCCAGTGCCAGAGCTATTCAAAGTTGAAAATGCTCTTACATTGTTCTTGACTAGGAGTATGGGGTAAAGCTTACCAGGCGACAAGACACAACCACGGAACAGCGCTCCTGTCTAGGCTAGCTTCATGTTCCCCGGCTAGGAATACCTACAACTCTGGTTCTATAGCTCCAAGCTTGATTTCGTAATGGCGGCCTTGGAATGTGAAGCTTCATCAAGCTGGGGTCACTGTTTTGCTGTTGTTCTGCTTGGCTTTCTAAGGACTCCAGAGCAGGGTAAGACCTGGAACTAGTAAACTCAGTTCAGCTACAGGAGGTTTCAATAGTGTTTCAAAATAACCCAGTAAATTCACTTCAAATGCATATATTTTCATTAAAAAATAGTCTTTTCTGATAAATAATTACAACATTCTGTCCTTGGTATTCAAAACCGCGGCAAAGATGTCAAAGACGCCATTCCCTCCACAGAAGTAATAAGCTGAACAGTGAAGCAATTACTTTCCTTTGCTCCCAAGATCAGAATCCCAGTAAGGAAAGAGAGAAGCCAAGCTGGTAGGTCACAAGAGATCTGTTGCCAAGCATGGGGACTGCGCTGGCACTCGGATGGCCCTCCCAGGTCAGGAGGAGGACGGTGGTCACCACAAGTCAGAGCCTCCCTGTTCTGAGTCTTTTATTCACCCAAGTCACCGTTCTTTATTATAAGCAACTCAGTTCTTTTTCTAATAATACCCTGAACCTCACCCCCCACCACCACCCCGCAAATCTAAACCACTCTGAAGCTGGTCAATGCCTGGCCACCCTCCCACAGCAACCATGAGCTGGACATGGCTGCAGATCCCTCTGACTCCACAGGTCCATCTTCTCTCTAATCTCAGTCTCCCACTGCTCCCTCCCTGAGAGGATGAAAGGTCTGGCATTTCCCCGCTTAGGTAGAACAGAAGGACGAGAAGAAGAGAACTTTCTCTTAACCGCCTCTTCCCACCTTGGCTGACTGTTTGCACCCTCTGCAAATACTAAGAAATCCTATTCCAACCACGACCACAGTTCTTCCAATCTGTGTGGTCCTTCCAAAGTTCCAAGTTCTCCAGCCCAATCTCTCAGAAGCCTTGTATAGGTCCTCCCCCAAGACCACTCTTCTCCGAGCCTCTCAGACACTCAGCCACTGAAATGATTCCTGGTGATGAAACACAGGCGCTCTTTCCATCTTTGGTGGTATTCTAACATAAACATTTCCCACATGATCCCATTCCTCCCCTCCCAGCTCTGCCATCAACCAGCCCACATGTCCTATCCCAGTCCTGCCCTCTCCTGATGCCATATGCCATTCCCACCACACAGTCATCCCTACACAAGTCCCAACCTGTCCCAAACAAAGAAACCATCCCATTGCCCCACCTCCCAAAAAACTCTCTACCCTGGATCCTCTTCACTACTCATGTCCTTACTATGACATCACCTGGATTCCTAAGCAACTCCCTCTGTCCATCTCTTGTCGCCCAGTCGTCTCAGACCTATGATGTCCTAAATTCAAGCCCTGCCTGTCCTCTCCACACAGCTTTTCCTGCCTGGTCCATGGAGATGCCCCGCTACCATGGGCTCAGGCTGAAGGTCTTAATGTCATCTTGACCACACCTCGCACTCATATGCCAGTTCAGGGGCTCAGACACCCTGATGCTCCCAACTGTGGCTGGAAGTCATACTGGTCAGAGCAAAGCCAGATGTGAACTATCTGATGTGGGCCCAGGTGATTTTTGGAAGCTAGTTGAGATTAGAAAGAGGTAGGGGATGGGTAACAAAACCACAGATGGGGGTATGGAGTGCTTCGGCCACACGGCAATGGGACTGCAGTTCTGGGCTGTAAAGGGGGGGAAAAGACGCAGCACTCCATTGGGACATTTGGCCAGGACCAAGCTGAGGTAGACCCACACTGAATGTCATACCAGGAACCACAGTCTCTGAGGACAGTCTGTTTATATCAAAAGTAGTAATAATTAGTTTGGTCACACAGACTTCAAGGTAAAACAATTCTACTTTCATGGACAGGGTAAGACTCACTTCCCCAAAACGGGGGCAAGCTACTAGGGCATTTTTTTTGAAAACATCAAGGGAGCCCTGTCCTGTGGCGTGGGCAGCTAAGGCATAGGCCAAAACATTATGAGACATCATTAAGTCCTACTAAATTAAAATATATATTTAAAATGACCCAATTTTCTTACCTAAAAAAGGCTGAAATGGGCATACACTCAACAATATAGAAGATGTGAAGAAGTCCTCAAATATTAAGTCCTAGATGTTTATAAACACATCCATTCTGTATGAGATTTGGATTTTTTAATAAAGTTCTTTATAATTATGAAACCGATTTTTAAATTGTCTTATTTCTAAAAACTTAAGACTCTGTTCTACTCTGGTCGCACTAGAGTTACATTCTTAGTTACTATAAATAACCACCAGAGATTTTCTTCTGATGTTTTTCACATAATTTGCCAGATCTGTCATGTTCAAAGCAACAAGCTCTACCCTCCACCCACACCCCACTTTCGTTCTAAAAACTGCAATCATGAAGAAAGCAAGTCTCCTGATGAAGTCATCCACATACATCACACACTCTCTGGCCCTCAGGCATCAACCTGTCTGCCTGCGAAGCAGTTTGTCAGAGCCACCAAGACAATACAAAGAAAAGGGCACTGAGACGCTGCCTCTCCCCTCCTCTCTTCTGCGGGACCTACAGCGCTATAATTTCTGAAAGCATGAAATGCTTTAGCTGGAGCTATTCAATCAGCTTGTACTTCTTACCATAAATCTCATCACCTGTTACTACATTCCTCCATCTTCCCTTAATTGAGACTGCAACTTAAAAAATACTAATCCTCCTTTCAACTCACAATGGATTGTAACAGCTTGTGGAGATCTCGGTAACACTGTCGCCAGGCTGCCCCCACTTTCAGAAAAGAAATGAAAAGTCTATTCCTTGAAGACAATCGGAATTTCTGGCTTGCAGATCACATGCAGAAACCCACAGGGTGATGATAGCCCTCCACAGGGAAGACTCTTAAAACACTCTCCCTCTGCACCACAAGGGCTAAATTTCCTGCAGATGCTCTGAGGCAGAAAATCCCTATGGAATTTCAAAGATGGCCAAAGATGCTTTATCATTCATATACAAAGTTAATGAAAATGAAAAGTTGCATGAGCTTCCATCACTGGATAAGAGCTGAAGACCAAAATTAAGACAAGTTTCCTTATTACATTTTCTTATGTTCTCCTAAGTAGGTGTCTTGTGAAGGTTTCTGTTGACATTCTTCTTCCACACCTCCATTTCACTGAAATTCTGCTCACAAGGAGCTTCCATCAGTGCAAACACGTTGAGCAAGCAGAAGTCACTCTTGCTAATGTATGTTACCCATAATGCTAAACAACCAACAGCAGAAAGAAATACACAGATATCAGAAATACACAGATAACTATCATGCTAAGTTATCGTAGCTTATTAAGTTATCCCCAACACTTGTGAAGTCAAGTCATGCCCGTTGTTAAGGTCAGAAGAGCTACATTTATACATCACTAAGATACATGAGTTCCCGTTTAGTAGGGCTGGCCACTGCAAGAGGAGAGCAAAGACACAGAAACCCTGGATGATGATGGCTCCAGGTCCCAGATTCAGTTCACTGATATCCAGGGTCCCCTGATAATCCACAACTAACTGGGAGCCCCTCTAATCTACCATCTGGGCTATCTGAGAAAGATGAACCCAGTGTACTCCCAGTGATCATGTTTAACCATTTAAAACAGGAGTAAAATCAATAAAGTAAAAACAGACGGGATAGACACAAAACTCTGGACCTGAACATCACAGATGGGACTCACCTCGAGCTCTGGCCTGTGAGAGAGCCTCCATCTCCCACCTCATCATTCCTGACCAGTCCTCCCCCAGATCTCTCACTTGGAAGACAGGAGACTGGTAACTGCGCAGTCATGGTTCAACCCAGAAAACCCAGAAAGGAGAAAGTAAGAACACCACATTCCTCAGAGCCTGAGAAGAAGTAGCAATGTAGCTAAGAAAGTCATCTACAGCAGCTGTATGGAAAATTCAGAAATATGGAAACAGCCTAGTATCCATCAATGGATGATGAGTCCTTCCAAGAAGATCTACTCAGCAATGAAAGCAGCACTCTAGCTGCTCCATGCTTCAACAGAGAGGCAGAGCCAAATACGGCCACTACATGAAGAGGTCCACCGAACTACTGGTTCTAGAAAATTCAAACTAATCAGAAAAGAAATCATGAGAGGGTGGGCAAGCAAGGCAGCAAAGGGGTACAGAGGCACTTTGCGGGGGCCACAGAGATTTTCATTACCGTAATGAAGGTGATTGTTTCCTGGATGTAAACTTAAATAAAAACTCATCAAATCATAAATCTGAGTATGTGCAGTTTATTCTAACTCAATTACTGTTTAAAAAAAAACTAAAAAACAAAAATAAAAGTTGCCTTAAATTCTGAATTGGCAAATACTGAAATGCTTACCTTAAGGAAAATATAGTGTTAGGTTTCTATGAATCTCTGGTCTTAATACTTTTATCAATCACTCAGTAGTTTCTGTGTACTTCTATTTAAAGACAGCTTATTTATTAGAGAAACTCTGGTACTATGTCTACGGGCTAATTCAAACAGCAAAATCACCAAAAAGTAAAAAAAAAAAAAAAGACAAAAGAAGATGATCATCAAAAGACTGGAATGCTCCAAGAATGATCCCAAAAGTTTTTTATTGATTCAGGGGTTACAAATTGTAGTCATAAGTAAATTAGAGAAGATGGGGTCAAATTCAAGAATATGGGATCAGTGTATAACAATGAGGATGAAGAGTCTTTAACTTCTTTGTATCTAGGTGGATCCATCTTTTAGAAGATGGTTGTAAAGATCAAGTGAATTGATTCACTTACAAATAAAAACACTTACACAGCACCTCAGACAAAAGTGAACAATATGCTGCCCTTCATCTGCTTTTTCCACCCCTCTCTCCATAGAGCACATGCTCTCTGCACTACTACTTAATTCCCTGCAGATGACATTCCAGGGATGGGGCCAGGCGTGATCCCATCAGATTCTGCGACATTGGGGGCATCAGAGAGAGGGGCTGTACCCAAGCTGAGGTTGCTGGATACTCATGCCAACTGTCTGTGTCTGCAGTACACTTAGTCCAAATTCAACTTTGACTTTATCACTGTTTTAAAAAGACTAAGCTTTAGGAAATAATGCCTGTTACTTTATCCTCATCAATATTTATTACTATTTCTAACACAATTTCAGTTCTCTTGAGAAACTCTTTCTTTTGGCTATATTGACAAACATCAAAATCAAGGCATCAGGATTTCCCAAGTGGTAATCACATTTTTTCACAACCTTCAGACACAGAAAGGATGGCCATAAATAATTAATTACGGTTTTGAAGTAGAGAGTGATGGCAACATAAAACAAATAGGAGACTGATTCATTATCAGCCACTGAAAGACTGAATCTAAATTATTTCAATTGTTAAGTGCTGAATATTTAAAAACGATTCAGTTCACTAGTTCACTTTGGAAAATTAGCCTTCTAACAGGTACTGACAGAATTCTGACAATCTTTTGCTTGAATCCCATAAGGAGAGGAACAATTAGAATCTTCAATCGTCCTCCTAAGACTCAGCCACCATGTGGAAACACAAGATTTTGAATAGGGAACCTGGAAAGCTAAATGGAGACTCCAAGATGGGTAGCCATATTTTGCCAGGTTGTGCCTCCCACTGTTTCACCTTGGTCATCACAGCAAGCAGAAGAAGACAGGGACAAGTGGAGGGAGGACATCTGCCAGGACCTTGGGACTGGAGGGCGAATACAGCAGAAAGCTCCTAGGTTCCCAACTTCCTTCTACAGATTCAGATGGGGCTCCAGAGTCTCCACCGGGGACCACCAACAGGTGCAGAAAGGAAAGGCCATCAGAAAGCCTGGTCCTGCCCCCTCCTATCACACTGTCTTGCCAATAAGTTATAATAGTGCAAGGAAAACACTGGTTCCTCTAGCTATGTCTCATCTCAGTGTAAGCAAGCCAACGAGAGGCCCTCTTATTCTAACTAAGATTCCGGTGAGGTGGCAGCACTGAAGGCAAGTGGTCACCTGGTCACAGCAGAGAGCAGGGGGCAGCTGGATTGGATAGAATATTGGGGTTAAGACTTTCTGACTCAAGTCAAATTGGAAATATTTTTCAATGAGAACAAAACAACCAACCAAAAGGGGATGGGAGATAGCTAAGTCATGGCCCCGGAGAGTTGGCAGCCCTGAGAGAACACTCTTTGAGATCAAGAAGGGCAGCAGAGAAAACTTGGACAATAAAACTATTGGCACCTTTCCCACTCTCCCCACTACAACCCTGTAACCTACAGGATTCTTGAGACACAGTGAATAGTGAAAGAGAATAAGCGAGGATCGCTCTGATGGCCACTGGCCAGCAGTCCCTTACCCCGGGATCTGACCCATGACTACAGGATCCATGATTCCCACAGCGGGCAATGCCATATCCAGGTGCTAGGAGGTCCAGTCTAAACCGCTGTGCACTGACAACACCACGCCCCTGTGCATGGAGAATGCCGACCAGTCCCTCTCAGACCATTTATTGTGAGTTGCAGAACCTTTCTAAAACCCCAGGGAACTGGGCTCCACCTCTTCAATCAAACAGAACTTGAGTTCTTACAGAACCTCTTCCCACTCAAATTCTGCAGCTCCAAGCAGGGCCTGTGCTCACCTATAGACCCCAGCACCTAAGACATAACAAGTGGTGTTTGCTAAGAAACGAGCAGGAAAAAAGTCAAGGAATAAGAAGTAATCTTCTAAAGGTTTCAATCAATATGTTACATAACATTCAAGTTAGCAGCGTTTACCTTTTATCATTCGCAGAGTTTACCTCAAATTTGTTCTCTAATGAGGCGGCTCACCTGGGAGCTCAGGACCCTCTTCCCCACCAACAAGGTCCACGCCTGGGAGAAGATGCACTCCCAAAGGCATGAACATGGAGCCTACACCTGCAACCCTCATACTTCCATGTCCCATCAGGTTTTATTTTAAGAACTGTCTGTCCAGGACTAAGGGTGCAGAGTGTAACTAAGGGATAATATAAACTGGCTCTCCAAAAAGTCTAAGATTTCGTATCTTGGACTCATCCCGGGAAAGGTCCGCTTTTAGTGCTGTCATGTTGACCACAGAAAAGAAGGAAAGACACCCCTGTCCACTGTCTTGCCATCTCTCAGACCCAAGCCATTGGTTCGACCAGCAGATCTGATGAGACATCATGTGGGAAAGAGGTTTGTGGCTAAAATGATTTTGGAAATTTCCTCTCCACAGTAATCTTTGGGGGGATCACCCCTTATTCATACACCTGCTGATCCCTATGGGAACTCGAACTCATCACACCAGGAACTGAGAACCCCAGACCCACCCAGCTCCCCAGTCTCAGAGGGGAAACACACTACCGGGCCTTTGACTCAGCAGATCCCACCCCTTAGGCGACTCCTGATAATTGCCTATCAAGCTCAAACTGTGGGTTAGCTCTGACATGAGGACAGGTTTCAATGTTTGCTGTATCCACACCCAGAGGTCCCTGACCAGGGCTATTCAGGGGTTTTTTCCGGACAGCATGACTGGAAGGCAGACAAACACAAGATGCAGGCTAATGAGACATTCCAAAAACAGGAGTGGGGGAGGTATGTTTCCTGCCTTTTTCAGACATGTCTTTTAAAATTATGCAAGGGGTTCCAGAAACAAAATTCCCAAATCTCAAGAAACCTCAGCAACACTGAGAAGAAGGATGTCACAAACGAAGGTCAGAGAATAGACAGGAGCAGAGACAGAGGAGATGGCTCCCTTCCTGTGGGAGCCCCCCACTCTTGGGCACCCTACAGCAGCCACAATTGATGTCTAGGGCATGACACTGCCTTCTCTGGGTAGAGAAAGCAGGGATCAAAGAACCTGCATCTGGTCGTGCCCTGGTGACACCAGCAATCTGCGCAAAGCTCTCATTTTCACCATAATTTCCTTTCTGTTAAACTTTTCTTTCTACAGTTTTTGCAGAAACAGAGTTAAGAGTGTTTCTGCTACTACTTCATCTCCACCTTGAGAGTGAGTAGAGGGCCTCCTATCTAGTCAGTATGACAGCAGGGTATGTGACTGGAGGACCAAGAATGTCAGAAAAAGCCATGGTTCATGAGAGCGAGTCTGGCTCAGAGAAGTAGGATGAGAGCAGGAGAAGCTGCAGCTACTCTTCACTCTGAGCAGGATGCTCTAGGTGGGGTCACTGACTCCAGAGAAAAATTCACTCCCAGAAAAAAAAATTTACTTTAAATGTTAACTATCTGAAAAGAAACCTGAAAACCTCCACATATGTACCGTTTGATTTCAGAACAAATACGAAGTCAGCATCTGACATGAGGCTGACACACTGAAGTGTCAACTGAATGAACTCAGTTAATACAAAGATGAGAACCCTTCCGCTGTGTGTGGATAGTTAAGGAAAAGCTAAAATAAAAAGTAATGAAGAGTGATGAGACAGAAAAGGTAAGGAGGCAGCAAGCTGAAGGTAGGCCCGATCCCACAGCCTCCTTCAGTCCCTTGGGCTGGATGTCCCTCCCATTGGAGCTAAATTCCCACATCCCCATGGTGAAGCCACCAGGACCTCAGAATGTGGGTGGCTCTACTTGGAGGAGGGTCTTTAAAGAGGTGATTATGGTGAATGAGGCTGCTAGGGTGGGCCCGAATCCAGCAGGACCAGCGTCCTTATAAGACTGACAGAAGCATGACTGACCAAAGGACCATGTGAGGACACAGGGAGAGGACAGCCATCTGCATGCCCAGAGGAGAGGCCCGGAGGCACCAGACCAGCCATATCTGAACCCAGGATTCTGATCTCCAAGCTGCAAGGAGATGCATGTCTGCTGTTCCAGACACCCATCTGTGGTGCTCTGCCTGCAGCCGAGTCCATCTGCACACCACAGCACCTGCCCTGCACACTCCCAGTCCTCACCCCGCACCTCCCAGGACTCACCAGCCTCCTGGGGGCATGTATGCTGCAAGGCAAGCCTGGTCTCAGACCCTGCACAGTGTAAGAATCACATGTCCAGGCTAACAGGGTTGAAAGGGAAGGTCCCCTCCCAGAGAGGCCACTTCAAATGAAATGGGAAGATATGCCAACACCTGCAGACTCTCTTTATTTTTGTGCACCCAATAGCAGTGCTGCAGGTGGGCAGATGGACAGACAGATGGAAGTACACCATGAAGGAAGGGAACAGGTCAACGCCTGCCACCCTCTCTGTGCCATCCCATCTCCAAAGACAACAGCTCCAGCTTTTGAGGGCTCAGTGTGTTATTCTCAAAGAAACCCAGTCAGCAGCACTGATTATCACCCCGCTTTAGGGACAGCAAAGAGGACAGGAGAGGATGAGCAGTCAGTTGCATGGAAGGTGGGGAGTAAGGAAGATGTGTGCAGGGCCTAGAGGGAAGCCAGCCTCAGCCTTCCATTCTGCACATCTCAGATCAATGTGTGAAGATGGGACACACCAAAGAGTAGGAGGGAGCTCCCAGAAACACTGGAACAAGGGTCTACTATTTGCCTCAGCCTTCAATGACATGCATTCACTGATCTCACACTCATCAAGAATTAGTAGAAAGGCCCTACCTTCTGGTGAAAACTAAACAGATCTTACCTGTCAGGGGCGTGCCCAAGTGTCATCCGCTAGGGAGCTGCTTTGTTTGACCAAGCAGACACAGGTGAGAACAGGCTGCCAGTCACGGAGCCGCTGCTTCTGGCCACTCCCTCCTCAGGCTCAGCATGGCTCCCAACTCCAAAGCTGGAAGGCAAAGAGGCCATCACTGACACTGAATATGTACAAACACAA
Organism: Solenodon paradoxus; assembly: GCA_004363575.1. Taxonomy (NCBI): domain Eukaryota; kingdom Metazoa; phylum Chordata; class Mammalia; order Eulipotyphla; family Solenodontidae; genus Solenodon; species Solenodon paradoxus. The sequence continues at coordinate 3,017,172 of RJWH01000006.1, read as the reverse complement.
ACTGTATGCTCTGCACCCACTACTGCAATGTTTAAAACAAATACAGAATTTTCTTTTTCAAGGAAAAAACTTTAAAAAGTCTTTTCAGAAACAGCCTAAGAAAGAAGTCCACAGGAAGTTGGTTTATACATGCCACGTCAACTGGCTTCAGGGATGGAAGACCAAGGATCAAGGGGAATCTGTCTTCAAGTCCAGCCCAAAAAGTAAATGGCCCCACCCCCAAGGCAGGTGAGTTGTGGAAAATATAGACTATGTCCTCCTACAAGGCTAAATTTATCTGTAAGTCTTACTTTGAGCCCAGATCAACACCCACAATTTCCACAGGGTCCTCCAGGCTAGAATCCTCACCCCAACCCACAGGGGCCTGCCCCAGTTCAGACCAGAAGCCCCCTGCTGCTCTTCTGAGCACAGAAGGATGTTTCTTCACAGTGCAAGTGTGTTCCATGGGAGGAGGTAGAAGCAGGCTGACCCAGAGTTTGATCCTGGCTATTTCCTTTAATTTTTACTTTTACTTTCCTCATTTTTACTGAGGCTCAGAGGTGTTGGTCTAAGTGCAGAGTTGAAAGTGGAGACCAAGACAAAACACCATCCTGCCAAGGTGACTTCAGTTAACTGGACAACAACCCCCCAGTGTCCCCAGTCCCGGCCGCTGTGCAGGGGAGAGTCAGAAACTCCCCCTCCCTGAGGATGTGGACACACAGCGCTGTGATACACTGAACATTCCCTGTGTAAGTGAAATACACTCAACTGCCTGGCAGGGAGGTCAGCACAGAGCGGGGCTCAGGGAGACTCCACCACTGGTGATACTTTTGGGTGCCCTCGCTGAAGTACTCATAACTAATTTTCCTGATCATTCAAGGTGCCATGTCCCTGACCAGACAAGGATGAGGTCACAGGTCTCTAATCTCAAGAGGTCCTGCAGGGACCACTTCTAAGAGCCAACTATCTCCTGACAGCACCCCTCTATTCCTGCAGCATTCGGACCAATCACTGAACCCTCAGCCCCAGTGTCCCTTGCTCCAAATGAACATGAAAACAGAGCCCCCTCAGGGCTTTTATGAGGATTAAAGAACCAAGGTAAGCAAAGGTTGAGAATCCAATACAAAGTAATCATGAGACAAATACTAGTTTCCACCAGCTACAAGAGGTCCAACAATTCCTCCACTGTTAGATACAATGCGTGCGGGTGTTAAGAGAGCTACTGATCAATCTAGCGTCAAAAGGGCAGAAATATGATACATGTGTCAAAACTAATATTCAAAACCCAATTTAAACAAGGCAGGGAGACTGCACAGATCAGCAAACCACAGGCCCAGTATGCCTGCATCTCCATAGGAGAGATGCTGTCTCCCCTCCAACAGAAGTGAGGGGCTACTCCCAAGGTGACATAGGGGTCAGTAGCCCTAGGTTCAGGGACGTGCAAGTAATTCTCATGGTGAATGTTCTCTCCAATCTGCCTCTTCTATTGTTCATTTCCAGATAAACTCTGCGTGCTGTTGCCTTTGAGGTCAGCACACAATAGTGCCTGCTCAAGGCAAAACAGCATCTGCAGACAGATGCAAAGGCACTTTGCAAGGGGAACTGCTCCCACCCTCTCAAAGACCTGATGTCTGAAAGACAAATTTAGCTCTAAATTCTAGGAGCTAAGATGACCACAAGTTAAAAAAAAACAAAAGTGAGTGATCTACTAAGTATGAGGATCTTTGGGCAAGGGGATTCGATAATGGACTTTGGGTCATATAAGGATAGCACAGACCTACAAAGACCTAAAAAGACCTACAAAGAGAGGTCTCCCCTCTCTTCCAGAGAACCTGGATTCTGATCTAAATGCCACAGGACCATTTCTAAATGCATCTTGCAAGCATATGTCTTCAGATTTACCACATATGCTTGGGCAGTTTGCTTTTTATAATAAGCACAGTAAATTATAAATATATAAATTTTGAACCTGAAAAACTAAGTTACTAAGACACGATACCACCTCAATAGCCTCAGCGACAATCAGGAAAGCATATTGCAAGCAAACCTCTAATTGTTTACAATGGCCCCAGAGCCAGCACCACCAACTCCCCAGAGCACAGATCAACTCACACGCCGACCGCAGGGCACCAACCGTAAATGGAAATGGGACTGGCCGTCCAGAGGTCAGGATAGCCCTCTTTATGCAGTTTTACAGTCAGACGTGACACGATCTGGAGACGTTAAAGGGTACATGTGAAAATGGATAAAAAGTAAACAGCATCTTAACTTGCAAAATATTTCAGAAACAAAGGGCCTCTTGATTTCTGGTTTAGTATCTTTGATATCTTCCAAAAATTCCTGAGCTAATATAAAGTTTTCCTTCTGTCTAGATTTCTCACACTAAATATTTAGAGTAATAACAGGACTATTTAGACACTCAACAAGTCCCAACTTTCATGACGAGGATATTCAGCCTACTCAGTCGGACAGCCCTGGAAGGAAGCCTATGCCTTCTCAAAAGGGGACAGAATTCCTTTAATTAAAAAAAAAAAAAAAAGAAAGAAAACCAATATTGCACTAATATCAAAGACGACTGTGTTTTCACAGAGCAAGAAGGTGCTTATGAAGACAAACTGAGAAATGCAGGAAGGAAATGGGATTGAAGAAAAGAGAGCTTTCTAAAAAGGAATTGTAAAATCTCAGAATGCATTGCAGTACCCGGGGCCAGCCTAAAATAGAATCTTAAAGCTGAAATGCCACACCACTTGTATTAGCTGTACCTGAAGACAGGGTCTACCATTTTGGCCGTACTAGTCACTTTCTTGGGAAGGAAGACAGGACATAAGGGTCAAGGCAGCTGGCAGAAAAAGGAAATTAAAACCTAGGACCAATCCTACTAAATGTGCAGCAACAGCTCAGCAGTGACACCTTGTCCGAAGTGCTTGGCCAGTCCCTCCCTCGGCCGCTGCACAGATATCAAGCATGGCCCGGATACAGTCTCACATACCAGACAGCACTCCCACTAGCCACCATCAGGGGAAGTGACAAATGTAACCAGAATATATAAATGGGCCCTACTTGGCTCTCCATTTCAGAGCCACAAACACAAGTTAGGTTATCGAAGAAATAGCTAGAACACATCTCTAAAATGGTCCAGAGGATGGAATAGCCCAGAAAACAGATATACATACAGGCCAATCTAGTTCACTCCTGACAATAGCCTGTGTAAACTCAAGACTAGTGCCACTAATACACAAGAGACCTGCATGAGGGGGACATACTAACTCTCTGAGAAGATCACACATACCAAGATTGAGTCTCTGAACACTAATTAATTTAAAATTAAAATTACTTTTGTAAACGAAAAGGAGTATTTAGACAGTCACCCTCAGACAAACTTTAGTCTGTTAGCATCTTACCAAATGCTCTACAATTTCTCAGGAAGAGGCCTTTGAAGACTAAATTAATGCAATAAATGCAGGCAAGACATTTATAATAAAACAGACAAAGGTGGCTCTTAATGAAGAACAAATAGAATCAAACCTTAAGGCAGAAACATTACCCCATTTGGGGGATCAAGCAGCCAAGGCAGGGAGATAATAAGTTCCATCCCAGGTCACACAGCTAATATATGCCAGAGTCAGATTCCAATCAGAGGGTGCCTGGATTCACCCACCTCCGTTGGATTTTGTTAAGAAAGTATCATTTGTGTAAACAAAGAGAATGGACTAACTAGTGAGTTTTCCTTTTTCTATCACAAGGCCTGGAGCATATTTTAACAGTTTCTTTCAGGGACAAACACACACACACACACACACACACACACACACACACACACACAAAAGAGCAAGTCTGAAATTCAAAGCAAAGAGGATAATGGGGGAAAAAAATTCCCTGCTTGCCAGTAATTAAAGATTTCAGGGATAAGTTGTAAAAAAAAAAAAAAAAGAGGAACCCTCCTAACCTCATAAAAGGGATCTACCAGAAACTTCCATCAGGCAAGAGGCAGCCATAACAAAAACACCAAAACCTCAACCTCCCTCATTAAATGGGCCAGGAAACCCAGTTATATAGCATTTGCCACAACTGTTCCAGAAAGCGCAGGGAGATAAGACACAAATGAGGTGCAAATGTTGACTAAGAAAAGATCAAATGCTGGCATCATTTACAGATGAGACACAGCACCAGCCGCTGAATATTAAACCAATATGTGCATTTAATGTCTGCATCTTAGAGCAACCCAGCCTCAGTCTCCTCACACGAGAACCGAGCGAGGCAGAAAGTCTAACGGCAAACAGCTTATTCATAGAAGCAACAAAAATCATCTACTTAAGAAGTGTATACAAGGTTCTTTGAAAAAGAAAAATCTTTTGTGAGAAAGCTGACAAAGGACAAGAATATAGAAGGCACTTTCTGGGAGGGAAGGCCTCATGCCAGGGCTCCCTGATGACAGGCGGCCAGGGATGTCCAGTCTCCAGGGAGCCCCTCTCTGACCTAAAGTCACTGGAGCTAACCCAGGTGCCTGCAGGATACTTCTGTACTCACTGGGATGTGAACCCCTCCTAGAAGACAACTGAAATGTTATAACATAGACTAAAAGAAGATATGGAAGACTCAATTTATTAAATGTGGGTGAGTAAGATCTTGTTAAGCAAGACTGAACTTGGAAGTCATGGAGGGAAAATTCCCCTTCCTGACCTGCTTAGGGAATCAGGAGATTAGCAGTCTTGGAGAAAAGATTTAGCAAGGCCACAACAATCTGCATTGAAAGTTTCTAATTTATTTAAACAAGAGCTAGCAGCCCAAGGTGAAAACAGAGGGGACAGAAGCAATTTGCAAAGTGTACCTGTGAAACAGACTTGCGCAGTACCTGGGGAAACTGACATTTTAATAGCATCAATGAACCCTAGCTTGTGAGTCATCAAACTGAAAATTAAAAGGGCTAAGAGAACCATGGAAAGTTAAGGATGGGCTGTGGAGCAGCAGCTTGCTGAGGCCAGTAGTGGGGTACAACATGGACAGGCGGCATCTCCCAAACTGCAGTTGGGGGCACAGGAATCAACTTCTCCTGACTTATCCTACAAAAGGGCTCTAGAAACACAGAGACACACACACTCACTGCTACCCCTCCCTGGGCTCTGTCCCCACAGCACCCCACCAACTACACAGGGAGTTCTCTTTCCTATCCCCACACACCTCCCCCTATGCAATTCTCATTCTGACCTGGGGCTGTAGAAGCATCGGGAATCTAACTACTGCCTTCCATGTCTAGGCCACCACCTGCCCAAGGACTGGCTGCCAGTTCTCAGTCCCATGCAGTTCACCTACTCTCAAAGCAGGGAGCCTCGGTGGCACCCCAAGACCCAATGAGTCTCCAGCCCCAGGGGCCTCCCTGCCCTCTAGGACCCAGGAGTCACCTCACCATCCAGCCTCCTCCAGGCTCTGGACACTCCCTCCCTGGTGGCCTATTCTGCCCCTGCCTTACATCCAGGATGCCTCAGCATTTTCTCCATCCTCCTCCTCTCCCCAAGACCCTCCTCCTTCTGCCCTGTGGTCCTTAGGACCCCTCTAACCCTCCTTGTCCTGGGTCCTTTGGTACCAAAGACCCTGCAGGCAGGCCCTGGCCCCGAGTCCCCTGCGACTCACCGGTTGGTGGCCACGTCTGTCTAGGGCACTGCTGTGTCCCTCCCCTAGGTCGAGCAGTGGAACACATGAACAATCATCCCAGTGGGAGCCTGTGAACGCATTCCACTGCTCCCAGAGTGGCAATGGTGTCGATCTGGATGAACAAGCAGAGGGTGGCCGACTCAGTCTCTCTCCCTGTGCCTCAATTCCCTCCTCTGTCAAATGACAACAAGACAGTTTACACATGAGTGAGAGTCAACGGTGTGATTCCAGACAGCGCTGCTCGGTGACAGAAGGTACACAGGACATGCAGGCTGGGTCAAAGGAGGATGAATAAGGCGATGCTACGTAAAACGTGTGCACCATGAACTCCAAGTGCAACGAGATAAGACTCCCAGCGAGAACCCTGAGCAACACTGGCTAGGGTGAGGGAGACAGGACGAATAGGGGCAGCCTTGAGAAGTTCACTCTGCCCGAGACTTTTGGTCTGAAATTTTTAAAAATAAACTACATGAACTACTCACATGAGTTTTAATGTCTCCGGCAAGAAGATCTTCAGTTACATTTTAGAGCAGGATTCTTCTCCCTTTCTATCTTCACCCCCAAATCTCCACAGTCCTCAGTGACCCTCCAGCACTGTCTCCCTCCTGTTAAAAGGAATCCCAGAGAAAACAAGCTGTGTACCTCAAAACCATGAGGCCACCTGGGGCTCCAGGCTCATTACCTGCATGGAGACCACACAGCCTGTCTGCACAGTCCATTCTAAAGCGCAGGAGGACTGTGACCCCACCATCCTAAGTAAGTCTATGGGAAATGGAGACAGCCTTGTTAAGATGCTATTGTCACTCTTAAAACAGCCCATTATCAAAATCAGTCAAGTCATAGGTTGAGGCTATGTTCAACAGCCCCTGACACCTTCTTGAAGATAATTACAACTTTTTTTTCTCAGTATCATTCAATACATGCACAAAGTTAACAAGAAGCACTAATGGCCCAGTCACGTGTTCCTAAAACAGCAATGATTAATGGTTCTAATATGCAGTATTATTGTACAGTAGACCAAACTGATCCAGCAGGTAAGCCTGTTATAAATGACTATATTTAACAATTTAATCTACTTTTATGTAATCTAGCAGTATGAATCTCGAATGTATTTTCATTCTCTCTGTGAATTTAATCTTCTTTGCCCCTGACCTAAGTCACTGGTCCAGTCCCATATACACAGAGCAACACTGTCAGTATGGGCACCTGGGTCTCCAGTTCTGAATCCCGAAGGTAATGGAAGCGCTGCTATGGACACAACTTATTGTCCCCCAGTTCACATATTGAAACCCACCCTCCGGTGTGGTAGTATTAGGAGGTGGAGACTTTTCAAGATGACTGGGTTCAGGGGAGGTCATGAGGGTCAGGCCCTATTGTGGGATGTGTCCCTCTAAATAGAGACCAGAACTTTGGCTTCTCTTCCACCACCTGAGCACACAGTGGGAAGCTTACACACCAGGTGGAAGCCATCACCAGCACCTCAATCTCAGACTTCCAGCCTCAGAACCATGAGAGAGAAATAATTGTGATTTTTCTACCCAGTCTAGTTGGGCTGCAGCTGACCACCTGCCAAAGGCGGACACATTGACCACGTAACCCACACACCTACTCAGAAAAGGAAACTAGGCCCACTTGCTATTCCCTACGTCAAAATGTGAAACCCCAACACCATCTGACTCCCTCAGTCACCAGCAACTCCATGAACAGGTTTTCATCTGCCATCAGTCACTGGCTCTCTGCCCGTTGAATCGCTTTCTTGAAGACCAGGTGCCATTCTAAGGCTCTCCGCAACCCAGGAGCTCCACAGATGTGTGGTTTCACTTCCATAACAATGGCCTCTTTACACTTTTGCTCTTAGTCTATTAATTCACTCAGCAAACAGTTGCTGTGTGTTCACTATGTTCTCAACATTAGAGCTGTCAGTTACAGAGTCATCTAGCATATGGTCTCTGACCTTCAGGACAATAGATGCAAGACAACAAGCATGTGGCCAAAGCTTGGCCAAGATCCATAATAAGAACATGGAAAGAGAGAGAGTCTGCATGACCTCTCATGACTTTTATCTGCAAAAATTGCATTCACATGCTGAAACACTTTCTAAATTTTTTTCTCAGGAGTCTGAGTGGGGCTCTCCCTGTTAATGACATCCATGGAGAACAACTTGAAATAAATGCCCATTTCTTTAGGAATCCTAGCTATTCATTCATCACTGACGAGGAAAATTTGCCACTTAGACTAAAAGTAAGTCAGATGAGCTCAGATGAGCAGAAAGTGATTCCAGGGGCCACTGGGGACAACTGGAGTCCCAAGCAAGTCTATGAAGCTCACTCACCTCTTGAGTTCAAATGAGTACACTTCAAACATTCACGGTTCCTAATTCTAATATCTTCACAGTCACGAGACTGCATCTTCTGATACAAAGCTAATTCAGGATGCAGCTCCATCATCAAAAACCAGAATGGGCATTTTATCACTCATGCTCTCCTCCTTGCAGCCAGGCTACTAACAAGGACATACCAGGATAACTTCAAATGGTCTTCTCCAAATGACTAGAGTTTATCTAAATTTTGTAGGAACTCTCTTCTTTTTCACACTAGTGGTACCAAATGCTCAGAAAAGGTCAGAGCCATCACACGTCCCAGGGGGTATGCTCCTGGGGAGAGCTGAAAAGCATTCCTTCATTTTGACCAAAAACATCTGTTTTAGCTAAGAAAAGTTTCTCTCTACAAATAAGAGCACGTGTTCTTCACTTTCCTTGCCACCCCTGCCCTGCTTCCAGGTTTGCTGATTCTCAACACCTCACATGTCCCTGGGTGAACTCAGAACTCATCATCCTTTTTGTGGGATTAATAAAGATAAACAAATATTTGGTCTTTGTCCTGGGTTCCTGGCACACAGCTCTCAGAGCTTTGGAATCCCCAGAGTGGTGGGTATCTTCTGTATGCTGATGAGATCACCCCTGACTGGGCCCCTAGAGAGAGGATCCTGCTCACCAAAAAGCCTAAGCCATGATTAGAGGGTTGGGACTTTGAGCCCAACTCAGGGGTTAACCACCCATGGTCAATGCCTATGCAATGCAATGAAACCCCATAAAAACCCTGAAGGGACAAGGGTCTGGTTGGTAAACACTTTGGGGTGCTGAGAGGATGGTTTGCCTAGAAGGGCACAGAAGCTCTACACCCCTCCTCCCAAAGTATCTCTTCCATTTGGCTGTTCCTGAGATGTCCTTTATAATAATCTGGCAAACAAAGTGCATTTCTGAATTCTGTGAACCATTTGAGCAAATGATCAACCCAGAGAAGGATGTTCAGGATTCCTCAATTTACAACCATTGGGTCAGAAGTTCATGTGGCTTGAGGCTTGTGGCTGGCACCTGAATGGGGACAGTCTTTACTCAAACTTGTGGGACCTGACCCAGACTCCAGGTAGAGCATTGATATTCAATCAAATTGAATTATAGGAGTTCACCAACACCACTGGTGTCTGGAGAGCTGGACTGCTGTTAGGAGGGAAAACCCTACATTGATGTCAAAAGTATTGCAAGTGAAAACAGTTTGACCTGGCAGTGGAAAATAGGTCCCACAGCCAAGATCGCCTTCCCCTCCATCTCGAGTGTGTTCTTCCTCACGGTCAGGTCCTGGCCAGTCTGGCCCAGTGCTGCCTGGTTTACAGCAACTGTCTCTCTCTCCTTCACCCCTCACGTGTCAGATCTAAAGTGTCACCTCTCCTGTCTCCCTGGTCTCTGTTAACCCCTCCCCCCCAGTTCCAAAGTGCTCTTGGGTGGCCCTCAGAGTGAAATGCTGCTTCCTTTATTCACAGACTCCTTAGTTCTCCACCAATAAATGGGGCCTGAAGACAGAAACTGCCATCTAGGCCTGGGTGATCAACACTGGGCAGGGCACACGGCATAGGCTCATCAGACCATGTGGGTGAGACACCAGGACCACCAGGCTCCTTGGTCTTAAGACTCAGGCTGGCGGAGCATACCACCCTCTAGACAGATGCACAACTGACAGAAGCCAATCATCTCAATTAAATCTATGTCAGAGTGGCACACAGCTGTTGGCAGTATTTTTTCCACACTGTATCCATATTTTAACCTGAAAAGGCATGCGAGTACACAGAAGACTGCAGCCCTTGGCCCGCAGGTGACCGGGTGCCTGGTAACTACAGAACAAGTATCTGAAGACCCCTGTGCTGCAGCTGACCCATAGACACAAGAATGTAACCAAAAGATGGGGTCACCTGCAAAGTACTTATCTTCACAGTTGGGGGGATGCAGATGCAGATACCCTGTCCACTCAAGTCTGTGGCCCACTCAGGGGGCCTCTCACTTGGAGTCCCAGCTCGACTGATCCCCAGTGCTGAGAGCACCACCCTCCATTGAGGTCAAAGCCACCTTCACCTCTAAAAGGTGGACTGTGCTCCTATATCCTCTCATTCTTACCAGTTATTCTTTTATTTGGATAATGTAGTCATTAAAAGATGTGATGTATATGTAATGGGCTTATTATTCTTTTTATGGAGGAATAAAGATTTTTTGAACTTCCCTTCATTTCTAAAATAGTCACTAACGATATATACAATATACATGGCCACATAAACACAAACTCTTTAAAGGCCAGAACTGAGAAGGGAGGCATGACAATCCAGAGAGCCAATGAGTCCCAGATCCAGAGGACTGTCACCTGAAGGCTTGTCCTGTTTTGATTCTGGCAAGAGGCCGGCTCCAAGTCACCCAGACCAGCTTCCCTGTTTCTAGAATAAGCCACCAAGGGCAGAGTCAGAGGGAAAATGCCAGGTGACTAGGATTTTTGGTTTCTCAGCAGCGTTCTAGAGCTGGTCCCATGAGGAAGAGCTCACAGGATGATGACTGACACTTGGAACGCCTTAGTGCAAACAGTGTATGGCTGAGATCTCCCAGTCACAGATGGATTCAGAATTGTCTAAAAAGTGGTGACATTTAGAAATTCTTGGTCTGTATTTACGGATACACTATTTTAATTTATACAGATACAGCTTTGCTTGCAAAGAGTCTTGGTGGCTACCTTGTTCAAGATCAGCTCCCTGATTCCAAAGTGTCTCTGAAATGCCAAGGCCTAAGCTGCAACCCTCAAAACAACAAGGTAGCTGCCAAGACCGCGAACAAAGCTGTATCAGTATAAATTAAAATAGTGTGTCAGTAACTAGAGACCAAGACTGTCACCCATATTTCTAAATGTCACTGCTTTCTAGACAATTCTGAATCCATCAGTCCCTGGGCTGTCACCAGCACAATCCTTCCTGAAAACTCTCCAGGGAAAGAGATTTAAATGTCTGCTGGGTACCTACCTGTGCACCAGACACTACGAAACGAATCTAGTTCATTTTCCTTTAATATTTACAAACCCTGAGAGCAAAGAATCAGCAATCTCTTTAGGGGGCCTTCCTCTTATCACGTATGTCCACATTGGTTTAGTCAGAGCTTTGATGGAAACATATCATGACATTGAATTTGACAGTGACCTCAGCTATGACACCAAAAGAAAACAATAAACAAATAAAATAGATTAACTGAATGCCATCAAAATTTAAAAGATTTTGCATTACAGGACAAGAGAGTCAGAAGGTAACTCACAGAGAGGAACAAAACAGTTGTAAATCATCTATCTGACAAGGGACTAATATCCCGAATATATAAAGAATGTCTACAACTACTCAACAAAATGTAAATCAAAACCACAATTAGGTGCCACTTCATGACTAATAGGATAGCTGATATTAAAAACAAACCAAAAACTAAGGCTAGGAAGGCTATGGAGAAACTGAAACACATATGCATTGCTCATGGAAATACAAAATGGTGCAGACACTGAAATAGTCTGGCAACTCCTCAGGAAGCTAAACATAGAAATACCATGTGACCCAGGAATTCTACCTCTAGGTACATTGTAAAAAAAAAAAAGAAAAAAAAAGATGACAACAACAAAAAAAACTGAAAACAAAACAAACAGATACTTGCACACCGATATTCAAAACACCATTATTCACAATAGGCAAAGGGGAAAAATAACTCAAATGTCCATCAGAGACTTGTAAGGATTAATAAATGGTGGGAATAATATTCCACATACAGGCCATGAAAAGGAATGAAGTATTGACACATGCTACAACACGGATTAACCTTGAAAACATGATAAATGGTTTCACAAAGAAGCAGGGCACAGAGCCACATTTTATCTGATCCCATTCATAAAAAAATACCTCAAACAGGGATGGCTATAGACAGAGTTGGTTAGGGGTTAGGGTAGAGTGGGGACAACAGAGGGAAAGAAATAGCTAAAAAGTACAGGGCTTTCTTTGGATGCCATTGTGTTCTAAAATTGACTTTGGTGTTGATTGTGGATACATTAATTGGACACTGTATACTACATACACATTAATTATACTTATCTGCAAATATACTAACTGTAAATGAGTTGTACACTTCACATTTAATTGGGCAAGTTGGATGGTATGCGAATTATATCTCGATATAGCTGTTAAAAAATAGAGTCCCCTCCACCTGCCCCAGCTCAGATGGCTAAAGTGCAGGATATGAAAGCCATGGACCCCAGCTCAAGATGTGGGGGTAGAGGAAAAAAACAGACTTTGAAAAACTAGCCCTGTGACAAATCAGCATTAAAAGGGTGGCATGCCCCCTACAAATTCCTTTATCTTCCTTTTAGAATATCACTAACTTCCTGAAAGTTCTACCATAACAGTCTAATTCATCTATCCCAGAGTTTCCAAGTACACATGGCCCTGGAAATGAGCTCTGCTGGCAACAACTAGCCTTAGGAAGCACCAAGTAAACAGCCCAGCATCACCATCCACCCTGAAAGATGTTTGTTCAAGGCTGACAAGGGTCCTAATCCCGACAAGGTCCCCTCAATTCATGCTGAGTAGTCAGGGTAAGCAGGGTAACAAAACTATAAAAGGTCCCCGTTATCCAAGGAAGGATTTTGGTGGGAGCAGTTTCCAAAATGTGGAAGGAGAGTTGAAACAGAGACATGCTGATGACACAGATTCATAAGTGCAAGTGGGACAAAACTGTTTTAATGCCACCACCCCAAAAGGACATATCGAGACCCCCAGCCCACCTCCCAGGGGAGGGCAGCATGCCTGCTGACAGACAAGAGCAGGGCCTGTGGGCAGCTTCCTGGAGACACTGCTGTCCTCTCCCTGCTGCCTGGCCCTCAGGGGCGGTCTCTGCGCTGGCCTGTGATGCTGAGGTGTGAGGTACCTCAGCAGGACTTCACAGAAGTGGGGTGCTGGAGCTGTTCAACAAGGACACAAGTCCTATATTTTGAAAACAGAAGTCAGGGATGGCTTCTAGGCCATTCCAGATTTCAAAAGTTTCAAATCTCTCTAAAGTTTTCTCTCATCATAAACAAAACAGAAACCACCAAGTAAAGCCCATGGAAACCCAAGGGACTCTCAAAGCAGGACACAGTGCAAATATTTGTAAATGGAATACAGCAGGGACACATTTTAGAATGTCACTTAAAACAATGCAGCTGTCACTGAGAAGTTTTTCGGCAAAATTCCTAGATTAAGTAAGAGTATCAGTAATAACACGATATAAGGGCAAAATAAGCTTTTCAGAAAATTTCTACAGGAAATTAATCGAAGACAAAATAGGAGGATATGTATTAAGACCTCAGTATACAAAGTGTGACTGACTACCGCAGGGGCCTGGCTTGGAGTGACAGAAATGCAGACTCTCAGGGAAGCAAGATTTACCTAATCAGAATCTGCATTTTAAGAACATCCCTAGGAGATTCATGTGCACATTAAAATTTAAGTATTGTTTTCTGACACAGTAAATATTTAACATCTGTCAATATTGAAATTTGTGGGGGGCCCCCCAGGAAAAGAAGTGAAAAATATGTTTATATCACTGCTCTATTGCTGAGTCAACCCACTGAATACCACTGGCCCCCAATCTGCTCATCATTTTCCTGTCCTTTTCATTTAACCCCTACCACCCTTCAGGGGACAAAGCCCACTGCACATGGGAGGAGGAAAGGGGAGTTTTTTCTTGAGTAAATCCAGATATGCCTGTAGGAAGTAGTTCAATTAATCGTAGGGTTTTAGATACGTTAGGTCTTCCTGGGTCATTTCCAACCTGTGAATTTTGTGAAACATGAGTAAATTCAGTATGTTGTACCAGTTTTGGATTTGCTGTGCCGCCAGGCCAACTGTCAGGACTGCCTTGTCCTCAATGAGCCTGAGTGACTAAGCCAACTTCTTTAAGTCTCACCACAATAAAAAGAAAGAGAAAGAAACAAAACAAGAAGGGCCATACATACCTCTTTTCACACATTCTCTCAAACCCCACAGTGCACAGAACTTACACTGTCCCAACACCAGCCTTCTCCTGTCCCTGACCTTCAGTAAGGTGATGATTCCAGCAGGCAGGCACTGCCATGTTTCTGACCCAACCCCCCAAGTGGGTACAAGGCCCAGACATAGCCCCTGAGTTGGGATGACTTCTGGACAAAAGCATCATCTCTCAACTTACCTGCTTGCTTCACAAAGATGTGGGACTCCAAGGCTCAGCCACAGAAAATCGGCTTCAGCAATGGAAGCAAGGCCCAGGCACTAACAAGCAGGAGGGGTTCAGAGATCACACCTTGTAAACCGCAGTCTTTACTATCCATTTCTCCACCTGGGAGTTATCAGAGCATAATGACCATGTCTGAAAGGAAGGGACACCTGTTCTCCCTGAGACATTCTTACTAAGCCACAAATAAACCGTCCAAGATGCTGCTGCCCAGCTTTTGTGGAGCTATAAGGTACAGCACTGGTGAATTCTGACTGTACAAAAATGTCACCAAACTACAAAATTCAAAAGATGCAGAGTTCTCTTAAAGTTCAGAAGACTGGTTCCAGGGTAAGCGAAGGTCCAAAGATCAACTGGTGATAGAAATCATCTGAAAATGTTAAACGAACACATTTTTATTCTACTGTTCTAAAATTCCAACCCCCCCACAAGTTAAAGTGACATTAACATTCATTCTATTCACCAGTCCTGGAAGTTAGCATACATCCTGTCCCGCTGGTCCAGGGGTAAAGCCGTACCCCTAAGTCAGCCACGTGAACAACACCCCACCCCATGATTAAACCACGCCTCAGTACAGGGCAACCCAGACCCCACATCTTATTAAATTCTCTGGGTCCTCAACACCTTTACACTGTGGAGGTCAGATCAGAGGAGAGGAAAATCCTAACCGGCGCACACCTCCAACACCCCGAATTCAGGGTCCTGGGACAGAGGTGGTGAGATCTGCTCCAGGCGCACACCTCCAACACCCCGAATTCAGGGTCCTGGGACAGAGGTGGTGAGATCTGCTCCAGCACTACGCAGCCACAGTCCAGGAGCAGAGCCCCTTAGGGCAGCACCAGAGCAACAGCCACTCTAACCAGCTCTCAGAAGCCCAGCATTTGGGACCCACAATGAAACCCCGCAGAGTCGTGCACTGCCTCCCACACTTACAGAGGAGGGGGCACCTCTGCCCATCTGGCACTTCATCACTGCACCTATGTCCTCAAACACTCCTCCCTGAAGAAGGGCTCTGAAGAAAGATACCCTGTGACAGATATGTCTACCCAAGATTCTTACAGCAGACTCCATGTCATCACAGGGAAGAGAAGTCGCGCAGGCCTTGCTGCTGTTCCCTTTTAAGCAGAGAAGCAGTCCCACTCCCCAGAGCCCCATCTGTTCATTTCCCCAACCGCACCCTCATCCACTGCCCACCGCTGGGTGAGATAGCGGGCAGTTTATCTGGGCACAGCTAGGACTTGTTACATATTAAACAGAAAAGATTAGAAGAGGTTACATAACACCCAGGAAGAGCTAACCAGCAGACACCCAGTGGGAACAGTGCCCTAGCACAGCCACCGGGAACCCTGCTGTCCCACTGGACTTTCCAGATGAAACTCCTTCCTCGCCGAATGTGAGGGAGGACCGAGAGCCACACCATGGTGCCCCTGTGTGGTCACAGCCACACCAGGCCCGCCACACAGGATCACTGCATTGCAGTGCAGGAGATCTCAGCGCTAGTCACATAGCTACTGCAGGTCAGGGCTATCAGCATGTAAAATTGGGTCCCAGGGTCTTGAGCACTCCAGATTTGGGGTAGGGTGCTCTAACAAAGAAAATAAGGTAAGTCAACCCAGCAAGGGTAAGATACAGCCTGCCTCCCAAATATGCTCTATTGGACCCACTCCCATCATTCTACCTGGGCTCAGAGCACACACTCCTCACTCTCCAGGGGACAGCACTTCTGAGAAAGGGGAGGGCTCTCAGATACAGGGTCCTTGGTTCTCAAGGAAGATCCAAAGCATCCTGTTCTTCCATTACCTGGTCCTCTCCACAGAACACCTCCACTACGATGGGCAAAGAAACCCCTCCACCAAGCGAAATCACCCAGAGCACTGGGTTGGGGACATAGGGAAAGAACAGCAAAGAAGGGAGGCCTTGAAGTCACAGGCATAAAACTATTAGACATCAAAGAGAGCTGAGCTCTACTTAAAATGACAGTAAAAATCAGAAGCAACCCATGGGGACTCTACAAAATGCTGGTCCCTTTACACATAAACATATATAAATAAACACGCATATATACAAATACCAACCTGTAAACAATGAAGGAAAAGAGAAGGCCTGGCAGTTGTGGATGTCGCATTTTAGCAGACTGCATATGGAGAGCTTAGATGCAAAAAGAACGGGACAGAGTGGCTGGAGCCACTTCAGAACACTCACCAGTCTAAGAGGAGCAGGGAGCCGGGAAGCCCACAGGTGCCGAGCAGCTTCTCAGAACAAGCAGCCAGACCAGTACAGGTCTCTAACCCATGGAGAGTAAGGGGGCGATATCAAGTACTCGCCCCACAACAGGGAGGGAGAGGGACTGTGTTTTTAAAGTTGGTCACAGAAAGGCAGAATTGAAAGCAGCCAGAAGCAAGTGTTCAACCCACAATAGAACAGTCCAACAGGTCTCAAGGGGACTGGCCCGCTCTGGAAGTGGGGTACTCTCCTCAGCAGAGCTAGAACCCACCCTGAGTACCCTCAGTGGAGACCGGCCTAGCAAGCCCAAGCACACGCCACATCTGAGGCCCTAGAAGGAATCAAAGCAGTGGGTGACCTGCCCCAGGTCCCAGTGCAAGTGGCCAGCAGGGGACTCAGATGTGAGGCTGCCCCGCTGTGCTACCTCCACAGCCAACCTGCCCTATTGATGACAGCAGTCTGGCCTCCCTGACCAGCCCTGCAACCTCCTAGAGAAGAGAGGGCTCACAGGATGGCAGGGTCTTCACAAGAGAAAAGCACCTGGCTCCCAGCTCAAAGTGCCACCCTGAGAGGGAGAATAAGCACAGAGAAGGCCATGCCAGCAGCAATCAAGAGAGCAGGGCTATGTCCAAAGACCCAGAACATCATCCATACTGAGACACAAACGGGGGTCCTTTAGAAGGCATGCAAGTGAAGCTAGAGAGAAGGTGAGCACAGGGATGTCAACTAACAAACACAATGAGCCGAAGGCCACACACAGCGGCGGGAGGCCTGGTGCACTGCAACTACACAGAGGGTAGAAGTGAAGCACCAGCACTCCACCTCTGGGAATGGAGGACAGGTAGACAGGCAGGCAGCTGAGATGGTTAGCTGAAATCCAAGGATCGGCCACACTTGAGTCCTTCCCTGTTACCATCACCAGGGCCGAGGTCCAGCTATCACCTCCAGAAGGCGAGGTGTCTACACTCTGGTGGGTCCTATGACAGTGAGTTAGGATGGTTGGTCTACCCAGGACTCCAAGCATCCCACCTTGTTGGGGATGAAGGCTTTTTCAGACAGTCCAGTCAGTTTAGGAAACAAGACCTAAATCAAGGGTACCAGGTGATCCCCACTCAAGGCGACAACCAGATAGCCATACCATGAGTTCCACCGTCAGCTCCTGGGTGATTCCTTGGAAGCAGGCAAGCAAAGAAGGGCTCATACATCTAAAAAAAGCTTTGAACCTAAAAGACGGGCCAAGTAGAAAAAAGACAGGGTCCAACATCCCTTATGCCCCCGGGGGCTGTCAGCCAGTCTTGGCTTCTGTCCCACTACTGCTTTAGTGGCCACTGTAGTGCAGGCTTCAGCAAGCCCCACAGACTGGGAAGTCCTTTCCATGTGGCCTGTACCCAGCATGCAGCATCCAGAGGCTTATGCCCAGAAGCCAGCTGCTAGGGATGGACACACACTGGTAGGTAACTTCCTCTTCTCCTGACCCCAATCCCAGGGCTGTCTAGAGAAGGACCATCAGCTTCTCCAGTTACGAGTCTGGGACCATGCCTCATGGCCTTCACCTCTCCCCAACTGCCTCCCTTCCTCTCTCCCTCCCTTCCCCTGCTTCATGGCTTGCACACCCAAACAAAGTGCACACACACACACACACACACACACACCCAACGTGCGCGCACGTGCGCGCACACACACACACACACACACACACACACACACATTCTTGCCTGCAGTAAGCTATTCTTTCTGGGTAAACCAGACACAATCACACAGGAAAAAAAAATACTGTAATGTAAAAATGGGAGAGAAGAAACTGTGCAGGAAAGTTAAAGTCTAATTAAAAATCAAGAATAAAATAAAGAAGTTAAAAGTGAAAATCAGACTTTAAAAAGAAAGGTTAAAAGTCAAATTGACATATGCCACAATTAGGATAACACAAAAGATACAGAATAGGAAATAAAAAACAATTAGGGAACCAGTCCAGGCAGCTAACAAACAAATAAAGACAATCTAGAAAGAGAGAGGAGAAAAATGGAAGAAAAGAAATTAAAGACTTAATTCAAAAACATGTCCCAGCCCCCAAGGACTGGAGTTTCCAGCTTGAAGGAGCCTTTGAAGTACCTTCAAGATCAATGGAGACCCCCAACAAGGAACAGCTTCAAGGAATTTCCAAACAAAGACACAAAGAGAATGTCCTACAAGCTTCCAGATATAAAAGATAAAATACAAACTGTGAGGGCTTCACACAAAGAATCAAGAATCAGATTAGCTTCATCCTGAACTCCATTCTGCCTAAAGACAAAGGCAGCCTTCACATTTTTGTGGAAAAATGATCTCCAACTTAGACAACTATATTCAAACTATAAGCTGGGAGGGTACATTAAGGACACTTTCAGACATAAGGTCTCAAAAATGCTGCACATTTCCTTTTTGGAATATATTCTAGAACATCTTCCATCAAATTTTGGGAAGAAACTAGAAAAGAGAAAGTCATGACTAGTCAACTAATCAAGAGAAAGGCAAAGGGCATCCCCAGGATACTTGAGAAGGAAGATTTAGGGAGTTAACCAAGCAAGGAGCTTCAGGGCAATCAGGCCCAAAAGAATGGCTCCCAAAAGATAAAGCTACTGAATAATTAGAGTGTTGAAGAGATTTACACAAGGGTGTCTGTTTGGAGTAGGGGTGGGGGTGGGGGTAAGGAGTGATAAATCACTGAGTAAATGCAAAACAACACCAGAAGAAAGCAAAATGTCCTATGAGACAGAAAGTCATCACAGTACACTGCATGGCCTTTAGCACTGTCACCAGTCAGCAATGCAGACCGTCCAGCAGAGACAATACCATGGGAAGGCTGGAGTGCTGGAGTGGGTGGGGCAGAGGGCTGACTCCTCACTGGTCCAGAAGGGGTTTCAAAGGGTGGGAGAGAGGCAGGAGACCTGGAATTGCAACCTATTATACAGACACCTGCTTAGAAGTATGGAGGCAAATACAGAAAACATCTGCTGGCAAGCCTAGTTACTTCTAAGGATTTTTTTTTACTTTTTATGCACATATATCACTGATTTAAAAAATCCAATTAAATTTATATTCTGCCCTTGATGTGGAGGGATCTGAAAGCCAAGTGACCCAACAAGGAGACAGAACTGCACGGTCAGGTCAGGTCAGGCCAGTAAGAGAGAGGGCCCCACCTGGGGGGAGGACAGGCCACGAGAGGTTGTCCATGTCCACTGTGGCCCCACAAGCCCTGTGCTGGGAAGAAGCCAGGCCAGATCCACATGATCCAAGTAGGAAGTAGGATACCTCGTCCTGCCTTTTCCCTCTGCCAAGACACCATCATACCACTAGGAGATGCCAGTCGAGTCTCATGTTCTCCCTCTTCTAAAACATCCTGGTGGGGTGGGTTTCCTGCGATCCCTGTACTTCAGAAGCAGCCTAGAAAAATCAATGTGGAAGCTTTAGGGTTACATTCCTGGACCTTTATGGGAGTGTTAGAGGGCACCAGACCACCTGTCTCAACATCCCACTGCCAGGAAGAGGTTCTAGGAGCAGCACTACCCCAGGCCCAGACTTAGAGCAAGACAGCGTCCTTAAGCCAGAGGAGACCCCTGTGTGCACGAGCTACATATACACATCTCATTCTATAAGTTCCTCAGTTCACAGTAGCTCTTCCATCACTGAGTTTCCTAGAGCAGAAAATCTGAAAATGATGACAACCATTGGGTAAGCAGTAGGATGAAAGTTTTATATTAAGTGCATTTTCAACTAACAGGAAGCTGGAAGCCATAATGGCCCAGACACAACCAGTGACGACCACTAAAGAGGCAAATGCATAAAATCAGGCCCAGCTCATGAGGAGTGAGCCCTAGCAGGACTTCCACACCAGGGAGAATTTCAGGTGGGGTCCAAGCAGCTTGCAGTGAGGGGGCCCAGAGGTCCCTGACTACTGGCTCCCACACAACAGGATGAGAGAGAAGGTCCACAGGGCACCTTCAGACACCCCTCAAGGCATTCGTGCTTTCAGAGATCCCCAGGGAGCTACCAGAGAGACACACTAGCAGTTCACAGAATCACAGACCTGGCCACAGTGCAGCACCGCTTGCAGCAAATGATCAGCAAGGGTCCCAGCATCAACCTTCTTTTAGTGGTGGTGAAACTAAGGACACGATGAAAGGGCCAACAAGCATCCACCTCCTTATGAGCCCATGTCACTGGTGAGACTGTAGCCGCTGGTGCACAGTCCTCTGACCTCGCTGGAATGCCTGGGCAGGACTTCAGGGAAATAAGGAGCTGCCCACCAATACACTGTACCACCTCACACAGGCATGAAGAGCCAGCCGCACACTCATTTCACTCTCAGCTTAGATACGTGTCTTTGTGGAGCCCTGATGCCAACCAACCTCTCAGTCCTGCACACAGGAGCCACCACCTCTGCAGGCCGGCGGCCAGAGGTCCCTAGAGACCTCATGCTGCAGCTGTTGGCGCCTGTGCATCTCAGCGGTCTGTGCATCCCCGGTCACAGGAAATCAATGAGTGATGCCCCCACTCACTGCTATGTGGTTCAAACACTTTGCAGTAGGTGGAGCTACATTCCACTGTCCTCTACTCTTAGGAGCTACCTATGAGGATCAAACGGCCTGCCGCTTGCAGGCCAGAAAAGGATCCTCACTCAGGGTGACGGGTGCTAGACAGCTCGGTCAACTCAGGTTTTGTACAGCTGACACGGACAACATGGAAGCAAACTATGAAAAAGTGACCCCTTTCTAGCAGAGCTGGGAGATTAGCAGAAAGCAGGGAGGGAGTGTATGAGCTGCTCTTAGACCAGGCAGTTCTCAGAGCCCCCAAGAAGTCCACGCACTGTGCCAGGGTTCACACAACTCCAAGGGCATCGGACCATCCCAACAGTCCTTTGCAGCAACATCCCTATGTTATCAATGAGCCTGCCTAAACCATTGGGACTCGCTGAGTAATAGTGATAGAACTTGGCTCCAAATGAGGTTTGTGTTTTGATGAAATCATCCGTACTGGCACTGTCCACTGGTCAAAATGCTAAATGCAAGGCAGGGGAGCTGGACATCGTAGTGGTTTCCACAGGAGACGCAAACACACACACGCAGTCCACTCTGGCTGGTCCAGTTCAAAAAAAACAAGATCTTGAACTAGGGATCTGAACGAAGGGAAACTTCCTCCACATTCATAAGTAAAGTCAATGGTTGAGAAAAAGGAATAATAATCTAGTGTTTCTAGGGCACACCAAGTTCATTCATGCATTCCAGGCAGTAATCCTGAACCCATCTAAGACTTCAGAAGCAGGACCATTAATTGCACATAGCTACCTGCAGAACAGCACTGAAGCAAGAAAGGCTTCTCTCCTCCAAACAATCTCTTCCACTACCCAAGCCAAAGGGAACTCTCCTGAGAACTTGTGTATCCTGAAAGCAGAAGTCAGAACTGCTCGCCTCCACCTTGGAGATGTTTCTGGATAACCCCGGGACAGGGCTCTTTTTGTGGTCATCCCAAAGGACAGCACAGCCAATTCCCTTCTATTGTTTAAAGAAGGGTTCCCTTTCTGGGAGTGAGCTTCACCTGCTCTCATCTCTAGACAGTTAGCAGGCACATATCAGGAGCATGGGCAAACGTCCATTCCTCAGAGAATGGCTGAGAAGCTTCTCAAAGTCAGGGAGCAGCCGGAAGCATACATGTCCCCACCAAGAGGGAGAAGGTAGAGATAGCGATAGCTCCTCAGAAGTAACAGTTCAAGCATTAACAGGGCTAGAATTGCTCACATCAGTCCTACACCCATCTGCACAGAGACCCTGTAGAAGGTTCTCAGACCCCAGAGCACTTGTTTGCCAAGTATCACCTACCACATATTTTGTCTTCATTTCTTCATAATCTCCCACACCTCCACAAGAAAGAAACAAATAAGACAGTCTGAAAACAACAACAAAAAACCACTCTGGTGGAGTAGGGGTAGAGCAAAATCCACACACATCCCAAGGTAGGAACAACCAAATGACAACTAAATAAAATACGCAAAATGCTTCTCTTTCTTTTCCTTCTTCCTGCCTCTGCTCACCTTCATTCCTGCCCACACCTTCCCTTTAAAATAAAAGTCTTATAAATGTTTTTATTCAAATATCGACTATACTACACATAGGCTTCCTTCCCAAGAAAGAGGACATGTGTCCCTGCAGTCAATCCTCAAGAGTCTTGACAGGAAGGCCTCCTGAACCAGACAGCTCAGTATATCCTACCATTGGGCAGGTTTTTCTTTTACTGCAGACAAGGGTTTGACAGACTGTCAAAGAAATAGGTTCTTAAATTATGGCCCCCTTAGGCATTAGATTTGATCAGATAGGCCAACCTAGAATTCCTACAGTTCTAAGATAAGTCTGAAAGCCAAAGAGGTATCTGTGTTCCAGAATGAATTTGCTTTATGTTAGAGTCTCATACCAGTTATGTCATCAAACTCAAAAGCTGTGAGCAGGAACTTAAATTCCATCTTTCCTCTCCCACTGGAGGCTAACTAATCACATAGAATGTCACTACAACAGGGCTGCCCATGTTCCAAGCCTAGCGACTACCAACACACAAAACCCTAGACAAAATGCTGGTATAAACCCACCGCCAAGCTCTGGGGTCCTGGTCTGCAAACGTAAAGCACACTGCCGCCTCCGAGGCAGGGCAGATGATGGGCAGCATGCAGTGGACGATGTTAGGAGTACACAACTCTTAATTGAAAGACTTTTAATTAAAATAAAAACAACTTCCATTTCAAACTCATGACTTCATGGATATCAAAGGTTCCTTCCAAAACGTGCATTTAAGTATAAAAAGTGAGTGGACTGAAATAAAATACTGAACATGGAATAATGATATGGCAGAAATCTGGGAGTCTGGGAGTAACTCCAGTAAGGGATATCACCATCTCCAGTTCTCCAAGAATGTGGCTGGTGGGGGAACATCCTCCTTCAGCCCATTTCTTTCAGAAGCAGATACACTTGTGCAAAAGCAAGAAACAGAGTCCAGTTTAGGTTCTGTGACACCTCTGTCCTTAGCTGGCCATATGTCCCTGGACATACCAAATCACTTCCTGGGCCTAGGTTTCCACACCTGTAAAACAGGGATGGGGTCCAAGGCAACAGGCTTTGGAACTATATGTAAAATGGGGATGGGGACACAGAGGACTAAAACAGTCTCAAGAATATCTTTGGTAAACTGTTAAATGCCACAGAAGCATCGACACTACACTTCTCGATTTCAGGGACACTCCCTCTGTCCTCAAATTCCCTGCCTATAATCTGGGGATTGGCCCTTGTGGCCCTGTTCTTTCAAGTGCTCCCAATAAAACTCAAATATTATATGCAGTAATCCTCAAGCTCTGATTTTCAACAGAAAAGCCTCATCATCTAGAATCATTCCTGTAAACACATTTGGTCTCAGGACTTTGACTTAATAAAACATTCTCCTAAAAGACACTTCACCTTTGCCATAAGTCAGAATTGCTCCTGCTGTAGAAACCTAGATTCTACCTATTTTTCCTCCTGCAAAGAGAGGAACTCTCAAGTCTGGTGAAAATTGTCAAATTTGTTGAAACAGCCAAATTTGAGCTTAAACGTAGTGGACGCCTGTTGCTGCACTAAATATGTATTCGCAGTAAAACAGAATGCAACGTTAAATAGAGCACCAGTTTTGGAACGCGAGGGCTCCAAATGGCTGAATCAGCATTTTCAAAAACAAAGTGTTCTAGGCCTGGCCTTTTAAAGAGCAGCGAAGAAAAAGTTGTGCAACAACGCGTATTTACTCTCTCCCGCGCACTCCATATTGTGGTCTGATCTTTGCATCTCTTCAATGAAACGAGGTGCAAGGTTTCCAAGAAAACATGCTTTCGAATGCATCATCATAAAGATCCCAAACCGTGTAAAAGTCACCTGTGGCTCCCTCGCCTTACTTAACGTTTCCCCCAAAGCAAACGACAAAAGTTGGCCTTACTTCCAACCTAAGAACAACACAATACCAAAGTAAAGAATACCCTCATTTCCATAACGCACACGCCTGAGGGCCAGCGCCAGGCCGGCTTCGGAGCGGCAATCATCAGAGTTGCATCAGAAATTTCCTTCTGCGAACGGTCCGGCTCTTATCACATTTCCTCGGCTGGCGGGCGGCTACTCCGAGAGCTCTCAACTTGGAGTTAGGCCCCGACGGCAGGTAACCGGGTCACTAACAGAACGCAAAAAAAAAAAAAAAAAAAAAAGGCGGGGGGCGGGGGTTGACTGCACTGCGCTGGGGGTGTCGGCCCCACAAGCCTGGCGCGCGCAGGGGCACCGGGAGCTGCTGCGGGGGAGGGGTAGTATCCGGCGCCCAGCCTCCCGCGACCGAGGCGCGGCCCCGGCCCTCACCGCCGGATGGGAACAGCCCGGCCCAGCTGTCGGCTCGCCCAGGAGGCTTCCAGACGGGGCCGCAGGCTGCGGAGCTCCCGGGTCGGGCGCGGCGCGGAGAGCCTGGCCCGCTCCCCGCCCAGGGGCGCCACGGCCCGGCCCAGAGGCGACGCCCTTCCGCTCGCCGCGCCCCGCGGGCGCCCCCAGTCCCCAGTCGGGGCTGCCGACACGCAGACAATGAGGGCGCGGACCGCTGACCGCCCCACCACAAAGTAACTTGCGCCGCGCTCCCCACCCAACTCCATACCTGCCGGGCGCCGCTCCCAGCAGCCTCCGCCTGGCCGCCGTCGCCCTTAGGCTCGGCCGGGGCGGGCGCGGGTCCCGCGGGGCGAGGGCGGCGCGCACGGCTGGCCGAGCCCCGCGCCGCCGCCTGGGGCTGCGTGGAAACTTTGGGATCCGCGCGCGGTCCGCGGCCTCCGAGCGCCAGCAGCCGCCAACCCGCCGCTGCTTTCCAGCCGGCTCCTCCCTCCTCCCCACCCTCGCGATGGGCTTTAAATCGCCGGCCCCGCCCGCCCCCGCCGCCTCCGCCGCCTCCGCCGCCTCCGCCTCCTCCCCAGGCCGCTGCTCCTGCTCCTCCTCCCGCCGCCGCCGCCGCCGCCGCCGCCGCCGCAGCCCGGACCGCGCGGCCGCCAGCGCGGGCGGAGCCCTGTCTGCGCGCAGGGCGTGGCGCGAGGGCCTGATCCCTGGGGTCGGTGCGGAGGTGGGGGTGGCGGGGGCGGACCGCTTGGCGGGGCTGCCCGGACCCTTAGTCGGTCCCCGGTGCCCCGACGCCGGACGCAGATCGCCCAGCGCTGGCGCTCGAAGGACACATCCGATCATCCAGAAAGGCGATTTATAAGCGAATTCTTGGAAACTCCAAACATTAACGGTCTTATTCTTCATCCAGTGCAGAAGGAGGACTAGACAGAGCTGCAGCTGCCTGGGGCTTTCTTGGGCTAGTGGTTCTGGCCGGTCTGGAAAAGGCACCCTGAATTTGCGGGGTGCCCTCACAGCCAGCCTGGCCTGGGTCTGGGCCCTTGCCTCTCTGAACCAACCTGTTTCTCCTTCTATATGTGGGCATCAGAGTGAATGCAGGTGGAGTGGAAAAGGCTCAACTGATTTTCTTAATGACGCCAAGTCTCAGGGTCCTCATCTCTGAAATGGGCTGATAATGGGGTTAAATGCGTAACAGGTAACAAAATGACTGGCATGAAGAAACCCCGGAATTAATGGAAATTATCGTCATAATGACTATTAGTGTCTCTATGGAATCAGCATTACAATAGGATTAAAGTAATGATGTCTTTTTTTCCGAGGACTTGATAAAAACAGCTACAGCAGTAACTTACCTTTATTGAGCATGCTTTTAGAGCTAAAAGCTTCATAATCTCTTATTTAACCTGCACTCTGACCCTCTGAGTCTGTCGCTGGGAGATACCCACTGTGTGAAACTGAATTCCCCAGAAATCAAATAACTTGTCTGAGTTCAAGTAACTATTTAGTGCAGAGGAATCATCTTTATCTGTTGTGGAAAAGTCCTTTGTTTTTCCCACCGTGGAGGGATGTAATCAATGATAGATCATCTTTCCCTGTAACAGAAACAGACCTCCCCAAAATGTCTACCCCTTGGCCCAATTTCAAAAACCCATCAGATGAAAATCCAGAGAGAATAATGTGAAGGATCTTAGATTAGATTCCTGAAAGAAAATAAGCAAAAAGGACACCTGTGGTAAACAGAAGAGTCAAAAAAAATGAAAAACAGAAAACTCAATTTTGGCCAACTTTTCACGAAAAATTTAAGCTTTGAAGCTTACACTTTGCTGACTCCAACAATAAATGCTGACATCAGCCAGAAAGTTGGATAGGCATCGGCCTTTTATAGATGCTTGAAAATCACCAAAATGCATAGGCATTTATTTTCTGAATCATTTATAGGGACCATGTCCCCTTACCTCTGTACTTCGGTATGTCTTTTCTAAGAGTAGGCTTTCGTCTTACATAATCACAGTGTCATTACCAAATTCATAAATTTATCATGATAGATACGTACATTTAATCTAGGTTTATATTTTCCATTTGTGAAGTTGATCTGCTAATATTGCCCCTTATTGCGTTATCCCCCTTTCATCACCAGATCCAGTCTAAGGTCACATATTGCAGTCAGCTGCCTCAAAACGTTTGGGTTTTCAAACACTGCTGTTCACCCAGAGGGATCAAAATAAATGTCCTTAAGCTTCTGCCTACTGACATTGAAACCCGGAATTCCGAGGGCAGGCACTCATTCCCCACATTTCCCAGCTCTCCACAGACATCCCTGCATGCCTCTCCTTTTTGGGCAGGGCTCATTTGGTGCCACTTTGCAATTCAGGTTCATGAACATGTCACTCTTGTTGTGACAGTAAAGGCTGCAGCTGTCCCCTCTATCGTGATGCTCGAACAAATCCTGTGGACAGTGCCTTACCATGCTTCAAATTCCGGACGTCCACTGCCCACATATGCCCTCTCAAAAGGCTGGGAGCCCTGGTAGAGTACCGCATTCAGTGTATAAACTACCCCAAGAACACAGCCATGGGGCAGGACCGAGTGGCCCGGTGTGTAAGCGCTTAACCAAGGGGAACTCTGCTGAGCACATAGGTATCAAGGCAGGAAACTGGATTCATGATCGTGAGGAATTCCATATCCAAACATGTTAAAAGTCTTTTGCAGAAAGTAGAGAATCTGATAGACTCTAATTATAAGGAGCAGGAACTGATTATTCTCTACCTCTCCCCTTGTAAGTACCTGACAGAAGTAATCAGGACTGCTCACTACCTCCAGCAGGGGGAGCACCTGGCACAGAGGGCCACTCACTGAAATGCCATCCCTGGGAAAGCATCTGTAAAGGAATATTATCAGAATGAATGGAGAATATGCACACTAGGCCTGGAGGCCTAGGTATGGGCTCAAACTTTGCCATGGCAAAGGGAAAGAGAACTCGGTGAAGAGAGGTACATTGACCTGACTGTGGACACGCTCTAACCAGAAGTGGCTCTCATTTCTGCTTCCAAAGGTCCAAATCAGTCAGTCCAGTGGTATATAGAGTACAGAGTTGGAAACCAGTGATTACCAATGCTAAGAAGTGCCACCCACACTCACAGGATGGGCAGAGATTGATCTGCAATCATAAGCCATCATAATGCTCCTTGGCACCCTGAGGCACCTTTGACACTGCAGATCCCTGGGCCCAGCCCTACCATATGAGTCTACCCCTCAGGGACAGTCTGCATTTAAAAAAAACTGGCCCACTGTCATCTCTGAATCCTCTAAGCACCCCACTGTGTGGAGAGCTGTGGGGAGCATGGCGACATTCAAGGAAGACTTCCCCATGGTGTCACTACCTGAGCTGAGTTCTGGAACACCTAACATGGCAATTTAAGCTTAGAAGGAGATAAAGAAAGCCCTTCCAGGTTGAGGACGAAGCATGGGTGAAAAAAGACTTTATCAAGTAGTTGTATTTCCTCAGAGACTGCTGAGCTGGGTCATGGGGATGTCAGGGGATTAGACAAGAGATCAGACTGGAGAGATCAGAAGGGATTGCTTGTCATACTCAAGCGCTCTAGTTTATCCCAAAGGTGATGGGATGCAGGAGATCTGTCCTACATGGTATCTACCAGTCCAGTGGGAAACCTCCTCAAGTGGGAAACCCATAGCCCCCAGCTCCCCTCCCAACAGCACTGGCTTCCTTGGTACTTATGTAACAATTTATTTGATGGAGTAACCCCATCATTCGACCAAGCATTCCCATGCCATAGGGTTGTCAGTGGGTGGAAGGAGGAAGGAGGAACTGATCAGTTGAGATTATGAGTCCAAAGTCCTGGAAGAGTCTGGACAGAAGACCAGGGTTGGAACAAATGAGCTGGACTCAGTATGTGAAAAAAAGAAGCTGGAACCCCAAATGAAAATGACCAAGATCCCTGTCCTATCTCCCTGGGCCTGGGCTACTCAATTCTTGTTTCAGTTTTCCCTGGAAATCTGTTTTCCTTATTATGTCTTAATATAAACTCCCCTTTTCCTGTGGCACCTTAAATCAAAGTGACTTTATAACCAAAAAGGAGATTCACTGTAGGCAGTTTGTCATGTGGTTTACTGGGATTTAATTTGTCTGCAGAAAAAATCACATTTTGTGGAGTTCGAGGAAGATGTATGTACCCTTGAGTAACAGTGACATCAGCAATGACATAGAGCAATTTCGTCACTCTAAAAATGTTCCCTTATGTCCCCTTGTAATCCTCCTCCCCATTTCCCAGCCACTCATCTGTGTTCTGTTCTCTTGCTCTGCCTTTCAAGATTGTCATATGAATGGAATCACACAATGCATAGTCTTTTATGTCTGGCTTTTCTTGCTTAGCATAATGCATTTGAGATTCATTCTCCTTGTTCTATGAATCAACAGCAGTTCATTTCAATACTGCCTGCCACCTGTGAGTTTTTCTCCATTTCTTCATCCAGAGAAATTTGGCATGGTCCCAGTTTAGACAATTATGAATAAAATGGTTAACAGGTTTTTCTGGGAACACTTGCTTTTTATTTCTCTTGAGTAAATAACCAGGAGTGAATTTGCTAGGTCATATGAAATGTGTTGAAGTCTTTAAGAAACTGACACACTTTTCAAAGTGACTTACAATTTGCTTCTTTCACACACACACACAAAATGTCTGTGTGTGAAGTTGTTCTACATCTTGACTGACATTTGCCCATGTCAGTCCTCTTAATTTTAGCCTTCCCAGTGGTGCCTCATTTTGATTTCACTTTGCATTTTTTCTCATGGTGAATAATATGGAGCTCCTCTTCACACATTAACTGCTAAGTTTATCCATTCTTTTCTGAAGTCTACATCTTTGGCCCGCTTTTTAAATTGTGGTTCTTGTTTCCTTATCATTATGGAATTGTCCAGAATCCTTTAACAATTCTCTGTTTGCTCCATCTTTTAGCTCATTAGCAGACATGTTTTGAAAACATTCTCCCAGCCCTTTCATTTTTTTTTAACAGCATTTTTCAAAGAGCAGAAGTTTTAAATGTTGTATGCTAAAAATTACCCATTTAACTTTCTATGGCTTTCTGTTTATATCCCATTTAAGAAATTCTTGCTTAACCTAAGACCACAGTTTTCTTGTATGTTTTCTCCTAGAAGCTGTATGGGTTTAGCTCCTACACTGACCACTGGAGGAAAGATTTTTGTTTCTTTTTTTACAGACAGGAATGAAGACAAATAGAGGTCAGCAGGCAGAAAAGGAGAGGGAAAAGCATTTTATTTATGTTATTTAATTGTTCATTTTGGTTGTTCCCCTTGACCCTGAGATGTGAACCCAGGGCCTTAGGATGTATGTGGACTACGCAGGTCAGAAACAGCTATTCCACCAGGGTGAGCCACTGCATTTGGAGTTTTTTAAGGGAAGGGATGATGGATTGTGACAGGAAAGAAAAGAGTCTAAACATTGACCACCAGGGGTGAGATTGGAGATTCTTGGTAGAGGGGAGAGGGCTGGGGGCTGGGGAGGAGACAGACCTCCTGCGAAACAGGAGGGCTCACACTGCAGCCTGTGCACTGACTTGACTGTGGTCCACACATTTTTTGTTGACTTTGAGGGAAGGTAGGGGTGGTGTATACTGTGCTTAAAGATTGTAGACTAGGGTTAAATGTCTGACTCTTTCACATGAAATCACAGTCAGAACTTCCCTTGAGAAATCAGCACACCTGGCTACAGAGGCCCCGCCCACCTGGCAATATTCTCTTGGAGCCATGCCCCTGAGGTGGCCTCACAGGGGTATACACACAGGTTTTGCCTGCCTGCTGGGAGGTCAGCACCCTGACACCGGGGCAGCCAGAGGGCTTCAGAGACCCCAGCATCCTTGGCCCCTTGCTTTCAGGTCTGATGGCTCTGAGTTTTGAGACAGCCGCTGAGGCACTCCTGCAGTGGCATCTTTCTTCAAGGTTGTTTTTCATGTGACCCCTCTGGTGGCTCTGGGCTGAGAAGAGACCCCTGGCACGTGGAAACCACAGGCAAAGAGTGCAGTGCCTGTCACAGCAGGTGGACTCATGGGCTCTGATTCAAGTGTGAAGAAGTAGCTTTATGGAGTAACAGAAAGCCCAGGGTTCCTGATTCCCTTCCAGTGCTTTGGCTGTAGGGAGCCTGTGGGGAGCCTGTGGGGGCTCACCAACAGTGCCCTGAACCAGGCAATTTCCACCCGGCCCCTGGACACCCTCTGAGTTCTGGCCTTGTGTGACAGTCTCCCCAGTAATGTAAAGGTCACGGCATAGATGTAGCTCCATGGTTCAACTCCTCTTACATAAGGGAATAATAGAATAAAGGCATAAAGACAACTCTTCCCCGCTGCCTCCTTCTGGAAACCTCCAGGGAATCTCTTCTCACATCTCAGTGGCCAGAATATAGTCTCAGCTTTATGCCCTAATAGCAGGAAGGTAAGACATGAGTATGTGGCACTTTTAACCTCTACGTTGAGGGGACAGAGTCTATAAGCAAGAAGGAAGACCAGGAGGATGGCTGGTAAGTGGATGGCTAATAGCCTCTGACCAAAAGGACTGTCCTTATTGCCATGACCCCCAGCCCCTTTAGAAGCATCTCCTAATGAAAGGCAGCCTGGGAATTCAGGTCCAGTAGTGACAGACAATTCTGAATCCCAAGGAATTCAAATCTAATTATACCTATAAAAACATGGCTAACTTTTTAGCTTAAGAAAAAATTGTGAGTTCAGCCCCTTGACTCAATTAGCAATTAAATAAACACTAATATGGTGCAAAATTTATCTAATTAACTATATTTCCAACCCAATATACTTGATGGTTTTAATAACCTAAGTACCAGAACTAACAGGGGATCCCAAATAAGAACAAAGCTACTAAATTGATAAAGTTGATTTAGAGTTACTAAAGATGGGATATTAACATTGCTTCCATGGTGTGTGAGAAGGTTGGAAAATGTATGTTCATCAGGTTAGTTTAAATTCTGATGAACCCAGGTGACTCAGGTGTTAAGTCTGCAGCTGCGGCATAGTCCACATAAAGCCCAAGGACCCGAGTTTGCGACCTAGGGGTTGGGGCAAGCAACAAATTAAATAAATAAATAAATGCTTCTTCCTCTCTCCCTGCCTGTCAGCCTGCTCACCTTCATTTCTGCCTTCTTTTAAATAAAATTTAATTTAACTTAATTAAAAAATTGTTATAAGCACAAATGACCTGTGGTAGTCACATGCATCTTTTAAGAAGATCTCTGCGCCTTCTAGTGATGTGGACTAGCTAATCCTGGAGACGGAACTGATAAGGGACCCTGCAACCACTGACGCTTGTGGCAAAGGCCCATGTGTGAGTGGTGGTTGGTTCACCTCTGGCGGGACCCAGTGCTTCTGTTCCCCGGGGTGAGTGTTCTGCTTGTCCAGAGGAGAATTGTGTCTTGTGACCATGTGCAAAGAAGAGTCTTTCTTGTTTATTCAGATGTCAGAGTAACCCGGGCCATTATTATTTAGGATATAAAGTTTGAGTGACTGTATTTGAAAGATTTCTCTAGGAGAAACTCATTATGTTCTCTTCTTCTTTCTCTTAAATTTTAATTTTATCATCTCTTTTTCCTTCCTTGTCTCCTGTAGCCTCAGAACAGGCCCCATTTCTTAACCAGCTGCCTCATCATTGGCAGGGGCTAGATGTAGGGCTTGTGCCTTACGTTATATCATACCAAGCACTGTGCGTATTTCAGTTAATCCCAGCAATACAATTTGATGTAAAAGTGATTGTCCCAATTTTATATTCAAGGAGCTGATGATAAAACTGACTCAGGGATGCTATGTGACTTCCCAAGTTCACTTAATTCATAAACGACAGGACCAGTTTACGAAGCCACATTGTCCAACCCAAATCCCACCATCTTCCTAGCTGCCTCCACTCCCATTTCTTGTCATTTTCATATTTTTTTTGTACAACCAGTTATTTAAATGTATGACCTAATGGGATTTTTTTTTGTGCAAAATTCTGTGAATTCAATATCATGAGTTTCTCCCACTTTAGAAAGGACTGTCATTTATTTGGGTTCATAAATTGTGATCTCATTTCTATTGAAGCATATGCGGCTGAGTCCCATGTGGAGGATGCTATTTGATCCTTAGTTGATTGAAGTTTTAACCTATGTCTGCTATCTCCTCCCTCTGTTTTAAAGGAATTTTAGGACTTGATCCCGATGCTAGTTTGGGAATTCTGAGCACTGGAGAGCAGACACAAACAGGCAGTGAGAGGAGCCGTCTCTAGAGAGGATGAAGCCAGGTTGGAGCAAACGCAGCCAGACAACAGAACCAGAAAGTCCCCAAGAGGTAGAGTGGTGGGTGACCCTCTGATAATGACATGCCAGGTGACAGTTGAAAGCCATGGATGGAGACAGCTACGAGGTGAAGTCATGGACGGAAATCCAGTGCAGATACTCAGAGTCTCGGCAAGGATGGGTCAGGAGGTCAAACCTTAGTTCAGTAAAAGGAGGACATTCTGTAGTTAGAACTGGGATGCTATGTGTATACACCACCGGGAGGTCCCTACCAGCATGCCCGAGGACAGGACCAGAGGAGCTGCAGCTTCTGTGAGGGTCCGTGATGGACAGGAGGAAGAAGAGAGCAGGAAGTGAAAACTGAAAGTCTGTACTAAGAGAATCCCTGGCCAGTGGTTTGGGAGTACATTTTAAATTTTCAAATGCTGCATCCATTTACCAAACACTTATTAAGTGCTGGCTCTGCACGCACCAGGGAGGCAAAGGGAGTTGAAGAGGTATTGAGATGATGACATTAATCATCTTACAAGGCTCCCTTCGCACAATTGGAAGCTGTATGACATCCAGAGTAGAGGCACCCCCTAGGCACACCCCTTACAGATACGAACCAGGGGACCCCAAGAAGGGGACCCCAGGGGACTCTACGAAGACCCTGGGGATCTGTGAGACTGTCCAGCAAGGGAAATAGTTAGGAGCACTCTCTGACAACTCCTGTCTCTGCATGTCACATAAATCTCTGGGGACTCCTCCTTCCCATGGGGTCTTTCGGGAGCTTCAGATGCAGAAACCAACACCAGTGCAAGTGGCTGTCACCATGCCCTGGTGGGCACAGAAGTTGGAGAAGTGGCTTGGAACTTTGTACTATTCTGGTTAAAAATCTGTGCTTCAGAGTCAGACAGACTTGGGTTCAAATTTTAATTTTGCTTCTTTTCAGTTGTGTGACATGGGACAAATTAGTGGCATAAAATAAACAACATTTTAATAGTTTTGCAGTCCCATGGGTCAGCAATTCAGACACTCCATGGCAGAGATAGCTGGTTTGCTTCCTCACTGTGATGTTGACCAGTCAGAGTAAACTCAGCCCCTGTCTGAGTAATGACAAGGTCAGTTTCTGAGTGGCATAGGAGCTAATTCAGGTAAAGACAAGTGAGCAGAAGGAAGTTCACAGGGGTGTCTAGGGAGGGAGTTCCTTTTTCTTCTGGGACATCTGCTAGGATTGAGAAAGCAGGGAGGCATTTCAGCTCCAGGATGTCAGCTGACAGGACAGTTAGCCCTGCAGACCTGAAGGTGAAGCAGGGTGGAAGTGCAGGCCAGTGAAGTCACCCAGATCATCCAACCCTGGGCTTCAAGTCCCAGAGCCATTTCACATCCTCATGTGTGTTGTTGCTTTTCCTGGTAGCTTAAAGCATCATGGCTCATGACTCGTATGGATGTTCACTAAGATGGATCCTATGAGGGTGGAGTGTCCTAGGATCACTTTCTGGGTAGAAGCCTGGGCCCTCTCTGTTCGTGAGTTCAGGAGTTTCCAAATATTCATGAAGAAAGTTGAGCATTGTGGTCACATAATCAACTCGACCTAAGGCTATTTATGTCCATTCTTCACATCTTAAGCAAATGTTCTCCTACATTTGATGCTAATATGTCTTCATTAACTGCAGAAAGTTCCAAGGAACTTAACCCAAAGGTCAGGGCCATCCATAACCAAAACCCCAAACCTATGTTAGGGTTTTTTAGTGATGATGTATCCATTTCAGCAACCTAAAGTGCAATGCTTCTTCCAGGAGAGTCACTGAGAACTTCTATCATGGTGAAGAGCACAGATTTGGGGATCCAATATGGCACAGCCCCCTCTTGCCTTGGGGCCTTGGCCAGGTCTCTCAGCAACACTGTGCTTGGTATCCTCAGGTGTAACACAGGGGTAGTGAAATTGATTAGGTGGCATGTCTAAAGTGCCCAGCAAGGTGCTAAGCCAGGGCATGTGCTGAGTCAGTGGACTTAATGGCTGTTATCTGAGATGCCTAATCTTGCTTCCTCAAGAGCCTCCTATTTTGTCTCTAGCTGCAACATTTACTCAGCCCCTTTCCCCTTCTGGTATGTGGGGAAATGATAGCACATAGGTCACAGGGTGGTGTCTGAGGATTAAATCAGCTAAAATACACACAAAATGTTCAGTGGCATCTGCCATTAATAGTGTAGGGAATTACACCCCAAAGGAGTCATCAGTAAAACTTGGGGCTCCTCACAGCCCCAAGTCTGTTTTTTCTTGTGTTTGTCCTACAAGAAGGATGGCCTGACTTGGTATGGTCTTTGCTGCTCCCCTGCTGGGAGACAGACTCCAAGAACAACATCCTGGTAAGTCAGAAGGCAGCATCCAAGGAATGCACTTCTTCGAGTCCTGCATGGGTAGGACATTCTGTCCCCATCTCCACCCTGATGTGTGACAGTCCTCTGAAGGGCTGGGCAAGTCTGCCTGCAAGGTGAGCTTTGGGATGGGCCCTTTTATCCTCCTGTCCTGAGGAGATGCTCACCTCATGTCACTGGGCCTAACATACAGCCCTAGTGACCTACCAGCTCCCAGGCAGACAGAGTAGGGAAGGTCTCTGGGGATCCATATAGAAGAAAGAAAATGGAAAAGCAGTGCTGGTGGCAGGAAGCATGTTGTGTCATTAAAGTTTCTTTATATTCACAAATTTACAGGAAAAGTTAAAAGACATCCCATGTCAACTGTTTCCTTTCGGGTGCCTTGGCCAGCATTTAGTTGTACCCAAGGGAAGCCCCTCCTCTCTGGAGCACCCTCTCTGCAACACCCTCCTCTCTGCTTCTGTACTGTGTGTCCTCTGGCCACCCTACTGCCCCCAAGTCTCGGCTCCATCCCCTCCACACAGGGCATGACCGACATGGTCAGAGGACAGAGAACCTTCTCTGTGCTGACTGAGAAGCTCTCCAGGTGGCTGTGGGGTGCAGTCCATGAACCCTTCTCACTGGTTTTAGTTCTGTGCTGCTTGCTGTCCAAGACTGGAAAACCACTGTCACCTGTGGTTCCTTACCTGTTTCAGGTGGAGGTGTGCATCTGGACCTTCTTATTCCACCTTGTCAAGAGAATGAGTTTTCATCCTCGGTTTTGAAGTGCTGTTAGCAATGACCTTTAAAACAATATTTTTAATTATAAATATTTTATGGGATCTAAAAATAAAGAAGTGAGTGATGGATATTACACATTATGTCCCTCATTTGAGGAGCATCACACTTTCTCTTACGCAAAATGTTCATTTGTTTTAATTGAAAACACCTGATTCAACCAGCATGTCACCAGGCATTGGAACATATTTCAGTGTTAGCAGTAGCAACGACCATTTATTGCATGCATGCTCCTGCAGCTCATGGGGATGTTCAGCATTTGCTGCAGCCATACCTCTGCCTAACACTTTAAGCATCCAGCATCTCCTTTTGCTGCCCCAAGTTCCCTCCCCTTCATCCCACTGGATTCACAACTCTCATTCTCTGTCCCCACCTCCCTCAAAAGCTGTGTCCAGTCTTCTTTCTGGAATGTTCCTGGGACCAGAGACCTGTGCCAGAGCCAGGGGGATTTCATTATTTCCCCCATTCGGGTCCCCCGTCTTATTTTGGTGTGGTGGATACTTTCCTTGCACCAGCTCCCTGAACACCTGTAGGTGACGGGCCAGGTTGTAAGTTCTGTCCCTGGGACAGAGGTCATACTCACTCTCCCAGGCTCCCTTATAGCTTGGTGTAGACTGGCAGGCCCAGGAGACCTTGCTCTGCCAATCAGATGCCTTTAAAGGAGACTAATTTGAATGGGAACAAGAAAAAGTGGCAAATCCTCTGTAGACAGCATGATTTGGTTTCTCCTAGGGGCAGCCACTCAGGGTCCCTGCCATTTGGAACTAATGTAAGTTGGGCCTGGGGTCTGAACCTCTGGGTGTCTGGAGACCTGGGGTCCATTCTCGCAGAGGAGTCAGAATAATCGCTGTTCCTGTGATGGGATAACTTACAGACCTGACATCCCAGCTGCCCAGAGAATCCTGAGCTGTGTAGTGTGCTGCAAATGCCCAGGCTGACTGTGGTCTGGTTTGTGGGTCATTTATACCCATTGTCTCCCCCTCTGTCTTCCCATTAAGTCTCAGAACCTTGTTAGCAAAGTAAACACATACACATCAATTAATATTAGATTTCTATCATCCTGTCCTTCCCTCCTCGCTCCTGTCCTCCACCCTCCTTTCTTTCCTGCTTTTCCTGTTGGCTCTGAAACAAGTCTATACCTCTTTGAAGAATAGTGTATATTTATAACTGGCTAGGAGGAGGCCATATATAAGGAGGAGGGAAAATGAAATGCTCAGAGAGTAACATTTAAGATATCATGTTGCTCTATTATTCATGGGAATTGTTAACTTTTTATATTGTCTCAAATAAATCTAATAGTGGTTTACATGTTATGATTTCTGTACCCCAGCATGTTTTCACAAGACAGGGTGTCCTCCTGTGGTGATAGGACAAGTCTGTCTCCACCATACGCTATTCCTAGCCATGACACTGGACATGTGGACAAAAGGTAGAAATTTATGCATTTCCTCACTCATATGAAGCAGATAGTTCACAACATGAGTGTATGAAGCTTTGAGGAAGCAGTAGACACCAACCATTTGAAAATCATGCATCCTTTGAAATGGAAGAGACTGTTTTGCACATGCATTTGGTTTGGGCATGTCTAATAACTTTATATTTTATACCTCGAACAATCCCAGTCTCAGGCTTTAGAGCAGGGAAGGGAAGAAATAAAACTTTAAGCACAAATTAGGAACAAAAACTTTAGATAGGAATATGGCCCCCAAATGTGGACTATGTTTTAAAAATGCATGGAGTTATCAGGCAAAGCTTGACTTGGACAATGGCAGGCAGTTCAGCACTGCTCCCCTGTTTTAACACTTACCTGCTGACTTCTGAAGAATGTTAGGCAGAGAGAGGATTACTCTTGTTTTCATTTGACTTCCATGTATGGTTCCCATGTTTTGACTTAGTTAGCAGATTGGGGTTAAAGACTCCTTCTCAGGTTGAGGAAAAGATAGTCACAAAGTTATCTCTCTCATTGGAGTGCCCTCCAGTTTCCCTAAATGCCCTATACCTGCTCATTTTCATAAGCTTACGTGTCATTCTCTCTTACTCTGGACTACGTCTCTCCTCTGTGAGGCCACCACTCCTGTGAGCACCTCTCATTGTTTTGAACTTATGTATGTGTTGTGTCCTTACTTGATCTTTCATGGACAGAAAAAAAATGAATGAAAGTCACACTGTCTTTGGACATGTTTCTGTTTGTTTTTATAACAATTCCTATGTAGTTGCTTTATGAATTTTGATTTATGTTGCTTGGTGCATACATATTCATCACAGCTAGACCTTTTTTTTTTTTTTGGTATTATACCCTTTATCACTGAAAGGTGGACAGAATGTCAATCCTGGGTCTATTACTCACATAAGCAAGTTCATTTTCATAAGGTTCAGTTCCTGCCTTGAAATGGGTGCAGCAGTGTTCAGAGGGGTTATTGCAGGCATTGAGATTACACATGAGCAAATGGCAGGGATATAGTCATAGGTATATGAAGATAAATTTTAAAACCTATGAGACAAAGTGTTACAATGAAATTAAAATCAGTATTTTCAGATCCAAAAGTTTGAATTAAAACCCCACATATCTTGTCATTTGCTTAGGAACCTGACACAAGCCACTTGACCTACACCAGGGATGGTTCTGCAACTGTTAAATAATGTGCACCTCAGAGAATCGCTGTGAGGATTTGATATGATTGTGTACATAAAGTGGTTGATTGAGAGTAGGTTTTGAATAAAGGAAGTTATTATTGTTATGAGATGCTAGTATATTCATTTATAAACATTTAATATAATACTATGTGTCAAGCACTATTCCAAGCACTTTTCAAATATTAATTCAATTCTCATAACAAGATTATATATTGTACTTTAGAAATCTCAGTTTTACTTATGAGGAAACAGAAACAAAGAGATAATTATTGACCCAAAATCACACAGTGGTAAGTGGGAGATACTTGGTCTATATCAAAGTATTCTGGTCCCAATATCCTTGTTTTTATATGCTACTGTCTCTCAACATGCATATTAGGAAAGAAGCATCCTATTGTCTGTCTGTATAGAATGATTGACTAGGTGTTTAGAATACTTTTGACGTAGTCTGTATTTATACTTGAGATTTTTTAGAATATTCTTCCAATAACCTAACTTTTCTAGCAATTCAAGCAATATATGAATACAATAAATAAATAAATTTGGCCTTTCCACCTCATAAGGTAAAACAACCACACTTTCCTTAAAATGGAAATATGAACTTAGTGTAGCCAAAACATACGCTTCCTAAAATTGTCAGTAGGTGGAAATTTACGGTGGAAGGTGAAAAGAGAATTGTTATTTCCAAATTCATCTGTCAATATCTGCTCTCTGAAAGGGAAGAGATAATGTGGATAGCAGATCAAAAACCTAAAAGCAATTTTCTGAGTAGCAACAACAGAGCTTTTTTTCTCTTCTACTAAAAATCCAATCCATTATTTTCCAATCCATTATAAAGCTTGGAAATACGTATTTTTTTCCAATTAGAAGTAGCAAACTATCCCAAAGTGAGAGGTTTGGGGTTGAATGTTTACTCTGTAAATGATCAATGAAATAAAAAAAAAAAAAGGATGGGGGAAATCAGTGAGATATTGTCTTAATCAGGACACATTTCAAAACAAAACACAATAGCCACACAGTGTTAACTGGGCAAGGCAGTGGATGAGAACAAAGTTTCATGTCATAGTCACGTCACAGTGCATACATCGCATCATCACGCTGCACACCTTCGACTCACGGTGTTATGTGTCAACAAAACCAGAAAAGAACTTTAAAAAATCTTTATGACTCAGTCTCCTTTGGACCTTGATACCCCCTGATTCAGTCATCTCTGGTCAGTGGACATTCCACATGATGTTGTGTGAAGATCGGGAACAACAGAAGTTTTTGGTACATAGGTGATGTGGCTGCTGCAATTCCACCCAAAGTGCATGAGAGGACTGCCAGGAACATTGTCCGAGGGAAAGGTGCTTTCAGCCTGGAGGAATGAGTCACTGGGGATACCAGTGTCTTCCAGTTTGAGGAGAGAAGCTCTCTCTAGTTGCTCACATGACATGCTGTGATAAGCTATTTGACCAACTAACGCCAAGAAAGGATTTTAGCTAGAGGGATGTTAGTAAGAGGTCTTCCCTGTTTTCTAAAACGGGGACATCTCAGAGCACCTTCAGCAGTGGACACACAGCTGCTGCATCATAGAGCACCTGCATCTATAGGTGGATGTTTCCTTCAGTCTCCAGCCAGTGTCTGAGATCTGTATCTGGGATCAACTTCAGGAAAAGCAGGACTAAGGAGAAGAGTCTCTGGTCAAACATACTGAAAAGAAGACAAAAACCCTCAGTGCCTGTAATTTCCACCCATATAAAGTTATTTTGATGAAACTCTGTTTTCATAACCAAACTGAATTCACTGAAAATGAAGTGTCCTAAGAAGACACCACAGGTTTGACCATGGGCTAGCTGTGTGCAAAAGCAGGAGGTCTGGGGGCCTGAGCAAAGAGCAACTGCGGATCAGAAGATGTTGGCTTTTGTTCAAATTTATTGCAAGAGATTTATTGACTAGTGAGATAAATATTGACCAAGTCAAAGTCAAGGTTATTACTTATCTTCAAGAATAATAAGTCTTGGTACTTTCTGTGACACAAAGTCAATATGTGCTTTGCTGCATAAATTCCAAATCAAGAGTTTCACTGAAACATCTGTAAATCTCTCCATCATGGGCCCGGGAGTAGGTTTTAAAAAACTATTGTTGGAGAAAGATGAATCCCCAGGCCTGGTAGCAAAACTCCTGTTCACCAACAGTCAAGTCCTACTCATGT
This sequence comes from Solenodon paradoxus, assembly GCA_004363575.1. Lineage (NCBI taxonomy): Eukaryota > Metazoa > Chordata > Mammalia > Eulipotyphla > Solenodontidae > Solenodon > Solenodon paradoxus. The sequence goes on along the minus strand of RJWH01000006.1, from coordinate 2,976,060 downwards.
CATTAGCAGGCCCAGTGTCCAGGGTGCTGCGATCCAGGGTTTGTATTTGGAAACACAATTCAAAGGACTGCTGATTCATGGTGAGAAGATTTTCTCATCCTAAGCTATACAAGAATGACCCATCTATTTCCAACACCTGCTCCATTATGAGAAAAAATATATAGTCCCTTTTTAAGATATGCAATAGATGAATTCTAGTTAAGTAAAAGAGGAAAGAAAAAGAAGGCGAAAGAATGCAGAGTTCTGCTGGCAAGTGAGATCAAAGCAGCAAGGGACCTGCTGCACTGGATTTGATCATCTCCCTCCTTTCAGTCTCACCATCTATGAGCTGTCATCAGTCATCTGGCAGGATGTGCAAGAGCAATTGGGTCTGTAGCAGGGGAGCAGTAACTAAAGCATGCACCCACCCTCTGCAGAAATTGGTGAAGACGCAGAAACATGGAAAAGTATCTGCTGTCTGGAAACTCTTCTTCAGGGAGCCCTGGGAGTGGGTAGGCTACCAAGGTCTCAGTGACATCAGCAACAGTAATTGTGACCTGTTCTCTAATCAGGACCCGGATGTGTGGTCTGGGTAGAGCTGGACAGACGATTCTGGGAGAGCCGCTAAATCATCTCTTCCTGGGATCTCAGGGGCCAGCCCAGCTCCTTGGCGATGAGCTCCATAGTCTAAGGCTGACCACTCCATTCTTCGGACTCTGAACCCCTCCATCAGCTCATGCCAAAATTTGTTTCCCAACACTGTCCTAACAAAGCATCCCCAACTGGGTAACTTGAAACCACAGAAAGATAGAGAGGCTGGGACTGGGGAGTCCAGGGTTATGCTCCTTTCGAAGACTCTAGGGGACAGTTCTTGCCCACCTCCAGCTTCTAGTGTTGCAGGACCACCTGGCATTCCTTGACTTGTAGCTGCTCTGCTTCAGTCTCTGCCTCTGATGATATAGTGCCTCCTCTACCAGGCGTGTTTGGTGTGTCCTTCCCTCTTCTGAGACTGTGGACCTAGTGCCCACCCTATTTCAGTCTGACTTCATTGAAACTTTGTTACATATGACCATCTCTCCAAATAATGGCTGTGAGCTTAGATTTGGGGGTATGTGATTCAACCCACCAGACCACTTTAGTCAGATGAGACCTTACTTTCCTGCTCTTGCCTTCAAGGTTGTGTGTCTCATGGGCCCACCCTCCCTTTCAGAAGCTTCTTAGCACTATCTCCTTAATATTCCATAAATTGTAGTTTCTTGAGCAGGCATGATAGAGGCCCACCTCCGGTCATTCTCTTGCTTTTCTCTCTGCCGGAGTCACCCTTCCTACTCTTCAAATAGCCAACCTCCCTTCAGGACTCTGCTCAGAGGGCCTTGGCTGAGCCTTCCACTGAGCATACTGATCTCTCCCTGTATCCCACATTACATTGTTTGTTGACTTTCTGGAATCACCATAACATGAAATGATTTAAAAATCTGCTTCTCTCTCCTACTAGACTGTAGTTTCAGAAGAGCTGAGATCTTCCTGCTTTGTCCACAGTTGCTAGAACAGAGCATCATCCTTCCTCCTACTATTTAATTCATGAATGCACAGTAGGTGTCATTTCAAGTATCCCTGAGGAGGGGCCATTCCTAGCCACATGAATGCCTCTTTTCAGGAGACCTGCCTCCAGTGACATCCTCCTCTCTTACTTTCCTCTTGCATGTCCCACACCTTGACTTTACATCTGTTGCATGGGCAAGGTCCAATTTTCTAACTTCCCTTGGAACTTCTTTGATCCATTAATTGTTTAGAGTGTATTTTCCATGTTTGTGCATCTATTTATATGTGTGATTTATTTTTAATTGCATTTTGTTTCCATCAGATACTCTGTATGATTTTAATTCTGAATTTTATTTTGTGACCCAAAGTAAGGTCTACCTTGGAGAATGTTCTATGATCACTAGAGAAGAATATATTTGTTTTGGTTGTTGGATGGAGTGTTCAATAGATGTCTGTTATGTCCAGTTGTTTTCTTCCATGCTTAAGTCTTCAACACTTTGTTGATCTTCTGTCAAGTTGTTTAATCCATTATTGAAAGTGGAGTATTGGAGTCTCCAACTATTATTACCAAATTATCTATTTCTCCTTCAATTCTTGGTATTTGCTTCATGCATTTTGTTGAATTTATGTGTTTATATTTGGTATATCTTCTTGATAGATGGATCCTTTTTTCATTTTAAAATATCCTGTTTGTCTCTAGTAACGCTCTTTATTTTAAATTCTATTTTTATATCAGTATTATTGTTATTAGCTCTTCATGATTTTTGTCATACAATGTATTTCTACATGTTAGAATCCTCACACTAACCTGTTACTTGTTTAGCTTAAGTAGTCAATTATCTAAAATATCTTTTAGGTGAGTTAATCTTGTGACTGGAAGTCTTGACTGAGACTCAGAGGGAGAAAGGGGGCTAAGTTGTGCTTGAGGGTGAGGTGCCTTCAGTTGTGAGCCTCTGCTTATAGGTGGGAGCTTATTTCAGTGGGGAGAAAACTTCTTCTCCCTCTGCCATCCTGAACACATGGTAGGTGCCTTTCATGAGAATTGGTTTACACCGTGGTTCCCATAAATAAGTTCCAGTGAGGAAAAGGAAACTCTGCTTACCATCCCATCCCCACCCAAGCCACACTACCATAAGCAGAAAAATCCTCTGGCCCTTACTCAGCACACAAGGCAAATTATAAACCTCTAAGTGTGTGGCTTCTCAGATACCACATTTCCTTCGTATAATGAACCTACAGTTTGTGGCAAAGAATGACTTAGGAACAAGTGAACTCACTGTCTAAAAGGGGAATTTTTATCACTATCAATTGCTCTTTGACTGACAGGCCTGTTATTTCTTTCGGCAGGAGACAGAGCTAAAGTACAGAGAGAAAACCTGAGATAAATACAGACTGCATAAAGGGAAGGTTTTGTGTTGCCAAGTCAAAAGAAAAAGTTACTAAGCAAAGAACCTATCACTCCTGCCCCTTCCACACTTATGCGATCTAGGAGAATCCAGAGGATAACTCTGCACCACTGCATCGGGGCTGGCCTGGGTCAGACCAGGCTGGAAGCCCATGGATGAAATGCTGTCTGTACAACAGAGGAGGTCAGAGTGGAACAGAAAGAGGCTGCTAACAGCATTAGGGTTCCTTCTGTTAAGTGCTCCTACAGTGGGAAGACTACAAAGAGTACCAATTGATTCTGGCTGCAGGAGGCACGGAGGAGGTGACCTTTGAGGTAGATGCTGCAGGATCCTGGTAATTGTCATATAAAGAAGGAGAGGAAGCCTGGCTTGTCCAAGACAGCATGGACTGGGAGAGGTGTGTTAAAATAAGTTGGTGGTGTGCGTGTTAGCCTGCTTAGATGCAGGGTGGGAGGGCTGGAAGGGTAACTGGGGCCCGGGTCACAACATGCTGGCTGCAATGGCATGAAGAGTAAACACAGCATGATGTTCTGATGTAGTGGATGCTACAGCCAGTGATAGGACTGAAAAATAATTCTGGCAGGGATGCTGCAGATATATTTGGAGGATACAGGATGCAGAGAGATCTGGTAGGAAGTTCTCTGGGAATCCAGTTGAGGGGTGACTTTGAGGGGGTGATGTGTGCTTAATTTCTGGTTTGGTAAAGCTAGACAGAAGTTCAGTTCCATTTTGTAGTGTTTGTCCTGCTGCTAATTTCATATTGTACTAGTGAAATTCTTAGAGGCAGTAGCAGAAGGCACATTGCAGATGGCAGAGATATTTTCACAGTTTTTATGGTGGATAACAATATACTTGACATTTTTTCTCATTAAATGTGAGTTTTGTTGTATGATTATGCATGCAAAGAATCTGTGATCTAAAATTACAAATGTGAAAAGCAACAACTCAAATGTTTCAGTCAATAAATATACAGGAGACAGTCAACATGAAACAACTTCTTCATATGCTCTCTTCAAGGAGAGCTGAACTGACGTCTACAGTGTTTTTGGCAGCAGTTTTGCTTTCAGACTATGGAGACCAACGGAACTGCAGTCTCAGACAGCTAATTACCCTCTGGGATTCCATTAAGAGTCTCAAGGGTGAGGCCTCATGGAGCTGGGAGGGACAGAGGTTTCATGGCACAGCATTCAGGGAATGTCCAAAGGGAGCAGAAAAGGTAGTTTTCACTCAGAAATTCAGATATTTGAATACGTGTCCAGGGTCAGGGGGCAAGTCAGAGACTAGCAGGCAGGAAATAAACTTGTCTTCTTGCTGAAGTCAGGGTTCATTAGGGTGCGTGTATGTGCATATGGTGTGTGCATGCCCGTGAGTGTGTGTGCATGAATAGACCTGTGTGAGTGTGTTAGTTGTGTGTGTACATAAGTGCATGTGAGTGTGTGGTGTGTGTGAACATGGGTGTGTGAGGTCATGTGTGCTCACAGTGTGAGTGTGTGTGTGTGTGTGTGTGTGTGGGCATGTGTGCAGCCTGCTTTTCCTGCTAAAGGAAGAGATGGGGATTAGTGAGTGGCAACTCTCTTCTCACAGACATCTCTGAGAAGATGAAGAAGTTCGCTTTTCTTACCTGTCCTGACCCACTGGCAGCAGCTATCTAGGGATACATTGAGAATAGTTTAAATGCCCGAAACAACTAAATGGTGAGGATTCCAGACCAATTAGTGACATCTGCCACAAATTCACAAGACAAGCATGGCGCAGCCACTGCTCGTGAGCTATTGTGATGACATATAACCAAAAATAAGTGAAGTTCAGAGCCTAGTGGGTTGAAGAGGCCCCAGATGATGAGAGAGTTTGGAGAATAGTTTTCAGACAAGGAGATCCTGCCACAGTCTTGGAATAAGGATGCGCTCTTGCATCCTGCTGGGTGGAACTGCATGCTGTAGAGGACAGCACATGGAACATTTAATGCGCAGCAGTGAGGGGCCTGAGGGAGTCACACCAGAGTTGTAGTGATGGGAAAGGACTGTGGCTTACGGTGGAGAGAAATTGGTCTGGCTAATGGAGTTAAGTAATAAACAGGAGACCGCAGGATCAACATTGGATCAAGGACACTGGCAATGCCATTCATGAACTATAGGGTTCACGTACCTATTTCTGAGTCTTACTGATAAGACATTTTATCTCCTTTTGAGAATTAGAGCCATGGTGCTGCTTAGAAAACCTAATTTCCCAGTATCATTGTCAAGGTGGCTGTATAAGTCTCTAAGACTGATGAAGTACCACAGGCCCTGCTGCTAAAACAGCAGGTATTTGTTGCCTCATAACTTTAGGGACTAGAAACCTGAGGTCCAGGTATGGCTGGCTGGTGCCTCCTGGAGACTTTCTCCTTGGTTTGCGGATGGTTGTCCTTTCCCTCTGTCCTAACAGTCATCCCTCTGTGTGTCCTGATCTCTTCTTATAAAGAAACCAAGTAAGAAGGGATTAGGGCCCACCCTAATGATCTCATTTTAAAAACTCTATTTTCAAATACAGTAGTGTTCTGAGAGATGATGTCTAGCACATCATCATGTGAATTTTGGGGAGACACAATTCTGCCCATAGCAATGACCTCAGGCTCCTCTTGGTGACTTAATGTTCCCCTCCCAGGACTGATTCAGAATGCTGAGCCATCATGACTCTGAGTTCTTCTCTCCTGTCTGGGAACTCAGTCCCAGAGCTGAGAGCTGTGGTAGCTTCTCTGGGAGAATACATCAGCTTGTCTTTGGCCCTCAGGACCAAAAGGTGTTCAGAAAGTGATACAAGGGTGGTCCTGACCTGTCTGGAGAGCGGGGTTGGGAGCAAGAGGACCCTCTTCCTTCCTAACCCCTCAGTCACATGAACATTGAGCATCTCAAGGAGAAAGATGGTTTGTTAAAGGTAATGCAGGCTTGTCCCTGCAACACACCTCACTCATTCCTTCCCAGGTCCCCAATAGTCCTTCAAAAAGGAAGTTTGGCTTCTGCTTCTTGCCTTCGCACCTAAACAGGGAAGAATTGTGGTGAGATTCTGTCAACCTAGAGAATATTTTTGATAATTTAAAGTTTCTTCTTATGGTGACCCTACCCTGTATCTTATGGTCAGCTCCCCATAAGGTAGGGCTGCATTCTGTCTATGACCAAATAGGTAATGTGGGGTTTGTCAGCTACTGAGGTTTCAACCAGAGACTGAATCGTGAAACCTCATTGTACACTTGAATCTGCCTCTAGGAGAGGCTCAGGCTTTTCTAATCATGTTAATAATTTGTTGTGCTTTGTCTCACATCAGTGAGACCCACGGAGGGAAGAGAAAAATGGGGAAGAATTTGTACCCTAATCTCTACTCATTTTTAGTTTATAAGTTGTTGTGATGATTAAATTAAATAACACATGTCGGATGTCTTGTACTGGCCTAACTATATCAGGTAAATGTTCGACTTTTAGTTCTTTCCTCTATGCCCTCTAAGGAGACTGCTCTCTGGTGCCCATGACCTTGCTCACGGCTTTGTTTGGGGACCAATTTGCTCAGCATCAGGCAGTTCAAGTTCCCGGGAGGAAAGGAACTTGGCTTTGAAATGCCAGGCATGATTGACAAGAAACCACTGGGTGGTGGGGCTCCAGAGGGTGTCATGGTGGAAGGAACCTGCAAGTTAGCTAGGCATGCCTACTGCCCACTGCCACCTCATCTGTTCTCTACACAGCATTGCTGTGGTTGTGTTAAAATGCAAGTTATAGAAGTTATAGTGTCTTCCCACTAAAACTTCCTGATGGCATTCCTTCACACTAAATTGAAGTTGAAGTCTTTATGATGGCCCATAAATCCCTTCCCAGTCTCACCCCCGATGTCTCTGACTTTGTCTCCTACACATTTGCCATTGCTATACCTTGAGCAGCAGCCTCCCCCACTGCTTGTCCCTCATCCTCTAATCCCCGACAGATGATGGTGCATTTACTGCCTCTGGTCTTTCTCAGATGTCATTTTCTTAGTAACCTTCTTGTAATTTCTTTTCTCTCGAAAATAAACTCCCTTAGGGAAGGACTTTTTAAATTTTGTGTCCATTTATTTGTTGCTGCAGCCCCAGTATTCCTGGCATGTAGTCACCAACCAAATACAACAGAATACATTGAATGAATCAGGGAAGGGGATGTCAGTCCCAACCTGCCCATGTCTATCCAATTGCAGGGAGTAAGGACTTAATTCTAATCTCAGTCAAACTAATTATAGTCAAATCTGCAGATGTCATTGGTGTCTAATACTTGTGTTAAATTTTCTCTGCTATATTAAAAGCGATCCTCAGGCAAGAGAAAAAGGAGTTATTTACTGGGAAAGTGTAATGCTAATATTGATAAAGTACCTGGAAACTAAGAATTGAATCATGGACCAGGTTGTAAATATATAGGCTGGATGTACGGTCTGTCAAGCAATCCCTGAGTATATATTTCTGGGAAAGAAACCTTGCAAAATTAAAATTAATGATGTCACAGAAGCAAGACTTAAAAAAAAAAATGAAACTCTGCTTTTGTACAGAGATTCTTGGACAGTATTTAAAGACTCATGAAAACAGTTACTGTGTAAGAACCCAATGAACCAGCATCAAAGCATTCCCTCTGTCTCGTTACCTGCAACCAGAGGCAGTCTCTTAATGATTACATGTGGGATATGAATGTGAGTGCGTGTGAAGGAAATTTCATCATGTGCATAGGGAAAAAGCACCATGAATGAAAGGACTAAGTCTGCTTTTTGACTGCTATGTTTTTATTGTAACACTAAGCCTGGATTTAAAAGATAATATTTATAAAATAAGTACATGTTAAAAGTGAGACTTCACCATTCATAATAAAAAAAAAACTTCCAGTAAACTATGAATTTTACAATTTGATGAAGATTATCTACAAAAAAGTGTGGCTAATATCAGTTTTTAAGATGGGAAGCTCTAAGCTTTCCCACAAAATTTAGAGACAAAGTAAGGATTTCTCTTCTTGCCTCTCCTTTTCAACACCATACTGAATGTCCTGGTTAATGCGATAAGACAAAGAGGTTGAAAAGTGAACGATTTGGGAAACAAGATATAAAACTCTTTTTTCCCACAGATGACATATTTATCTATGTGGAAATCAGAAAGAATTGACTAAAAAACCTCCTAAGATGAATAAGCAACTTTAGCCAAGTTGAAGAATCCAAGGTTAATATACAAAAGTGAACTGCTTTCTTTTTTGTTGTTTATGTATTTAATTTTATTTTTAATTGATTTTATTGAAGGAATTTTGCATTTTAACATTAACTTGGTTTGAGGTATACATCTGTATATGGTACAGTAGGTTATTTCCTTTTTATCCCCTTCACTTCACAATTAATCCTCTACCCTATTTTCTCCACCACTCCTCCATCTCCTCCTGCATCTTTTGATTTGCCTTTTTTCCCCCACTGAAAGTCTGTTGTTTGGATTAGTTTTCTTTTTATTTTCGAAGTCTATTATTGTTTAATTTGGATCATTCATTTGCTCTCTATCGCCACACACATCATAAGAGTGATACAATATAATGTCTGTCTTTCTCCTTCTGGCTTAGCTAACCAAGCTTAATTCTCTCCAAGTCCATCCGTGTTGCTGTAAATGGCAATGACAACCACGTAGTATTCAATTTTTCTATGTATACCGTATCTTCTTTATCCACTCATCTGTTGAGGGAATTTAAGTAGTTTCAAGCTCTTGGATATTGTAAATAATGCTGCAGTGAACACAGGGGTACATATATCTCTCTGGATAGGTGTTGTGTTTTTAGGGTAAATATCCACTAGAGGAATAACTGGATCATATGGAATTTCCATTCTCAATTCTTTGAGGAATCTTTATACTACTTTCCAGGATGGTTGCACCATTTTACACTCCGACAAACAGTGTGTAAGAGTTCCCTTTACTCCATATCCTTTCCAGTACTTGTTGGTTCCTTTTTGTTTGTTTGATAGTCATTCTCACAGTTGTATGTGATATCGCGTTATTTTTTTGATTTGCATTTCCGTAAGACAACAGAAATAGAACATCTTTTCATCTACCTATGACCATCTGTATGTTGTCCTTAGAAAGCTGTCTATTAAGATCATCTGCCCATTTTTAAATTGGATTGTTTTTTGTTGTCCAATTTTATGAGTTCTTTGCATATTTTGGATATTAACCCCTTGTAAGAAGTGCAATGGTCAAATAAATATCTTCTCTCATTAAGTTAGATGCCTTTTTATTTTGACTCAAGTTTCTTTTGCTGTGCAGAAGTCTTTTACTTTGATGATCTCCCATTTGTTTAATGTGGAGTTTATTTGCCTTGCTATTGGAGTTGAGTTCCCAAAGATGCCTCTTATGTCACTGTCCATTAATGTTTTGCCTACATTTTCTTCTATGTGTTTTATGGTTTCCAGCCTTACATCTAAGTCTTTAATCCATTTTGAGTTAATTTTTGTATATGATATTAGGTAGTGGTCTAGTTTCAACCTTTTGCATGTGACCGTCCAGTTCTCCGAGCACCATTTATTGAAGAGACTAAACTTACCCTATTGCAATTTTTTCTCCTTCGTTGAAAATTAAATGTCCATGTATGTACGAGTTTCTTTCTGGGCTTTCAGTTCTGTTCCAATGATCTGTCTTTCTGTTTTTGTACCAGTACCATGATGTTTTGATTATTACTGCTTTAGTAGAGTTTGAAGTCAGGGAGCATGACTCCTCCATTGTGGATTTTTTTCCTGAGGATTATTTTTGCTATTTTGGCTTACATGTAGCTCCAGATAAATTTTGTGATATTTTTGTTCTACATGTGTGAATAATGTCTTTGGAATGTTGATGGGGATAGCATTAAATCTAAATATCTCCTTGGGTAGTATGGCCATTTTGATTATGATAATTCTTTCAATTCATGAACGTGGAATCTTCCCATTTCTCTGTGTCATCTTGTATTTCTTTCAGCAATGTATTGTTGTCTTCAAGTTATAGATCCTTCATTTCCTTTGGTTCAGTTTATTTCAAGGCATTTCATTCTTTTTTATGCAATTGTAAATGGTATTGTTTTCTTGAGTTCTCTTTCTGCATCTTCATTGTTAGCATACAAAATACAACAGATTCTTGAATTAATTTTGTAGCCTGCCACTTTACTGTATTTGCTTATTATTTCTAGTAGCTTTTTACTTGAGTCTTTCGTGGCTCTCTATTATCATATAATTTGAAAATAGTGGAAGTTTCACTTCTTCCTTATTATTTGGATACATTTTCTAACTTTTTCTTGTCTGATGGCATTGGTCAGGAACTCCAGTGCAATATTAAATAGTAATGGTGAGAGTGGACATCCTTGCCATGTTCCTGGTCTTAGAGGACAGCTTTCAGATTTTCTCCATGAGTACAATGTTGGCTCTGAGTTTATCTTAGATAGCACTTACTATTGTAAAGTACATTCATTCTATACTCATTTTGGAGGATTTTAACATAAAAGGATGTTGAATCTTATCAAATGCTTTTCCTGCACTTACTGTGTTGCTCATGTGGCTTTTGTCCTTTTTTATTGATGTAGTGTAAAGTGTATCACATTTATTGATTTGTGTATGTTGACCCATCCTTGCATACCTGGAATGAATTCCACTTGATCATGGTGTATAATTCACTTAATATGTTGTTGAATTTGGTTTGCTAGTATTTTGGTGAGACTTTTTGCATCAATATTCATAAAAGTTATCTATACGAAATTTTCTTCTTCGGTTGTTGTCTTTTTCTGGTTTTGGAATCAATATTATATAGGCATCAAAGAAAGTGCTTGGAAGCTTGCTGTCTTCAATTTCTTTCTTTTTTTTTTTGTGGAAGTTTAAGAAGGGTTGGTATTAGTTCTGTGAATGTTTCACCAAATGGTGAACCACGGCTTTTGTTTTGGGGTAGATTTTTAATTGCTGTTTTGATTTTCTTGCTTGCAATTGATCTGTTCATGGTTTTTAATTCTTCTGGTTTAGTCTTGGATTATTGTATGTTTCCAGGGATGTGTCTATTTCTTCTAGGTTATCCAATTTGCTGCCATATAGTTGTACATATTATACTTTTATAATCTTCTGTATTTCTTCTGTATCTGTTGTGATTTTCTGCTTTATCTCTGATTCTATTTATTTGTGTTTTCTTTCTCTTTTTGAGAATCTGACTAGTGACATATTTTATTTATTCTTTCAAAAAACAACTTTGGTTTCATTGATTTTTTTGGATAGTCTTCAAGCTTTTTTGTTTTAAACAATAGTTTTATGATTTCTTTGTTTACAAAATTTGTTTGTTTATAAAATTCATTTTAGGATGCTGAAATTGCAAATCAGCCTATGAGTTTTTCACAACTCACAAGAGTTCCAATGTCCTTTATTACTCTCTTTCTCTTCTTAGGTGGGTTGTGTATAGTTAGGTTTTGATTGGTTTCCCTTTTTATTTTCTTCTTTGTTTTTTTCTCTGGAGATGTATTTTGAGGTTACTGAGGTTGGCATTAAGAATTCTATGTTTTTCTCCTATTTTTATTTGATGAAATTAGTCTTACACTCATTCTACCCATCCACATTTTTATTCACCTCTTCTCCTTCCCACTTTTTATATTTGTTAACTTATTGTTTTTAGGTGGGATTTATTTCTACTTTATAAAGCATTCTTTAGTATTTTTGTAGAACTGGTTTTGTGGTGATAAATTCCTTTAACTTTTGCTTATTGGAAAAGATTTTTATCATTTTTTTCAGTTCTAAGTGAGTATGGTCTCCTAGATTGAAAATCCTTTTCTTTCAGCACTTTGAATATATCATACCATTCCCGTCTACCCTATAGAGTTTCACTGAGCCGAGGAGCACTAACAGTTGTGTGGAGATTCATTTGTGTGTGACTTGTTTTTCTCTAGATTCTTTTAAGATTCTTATCATGTATTTTTAAAATTTTAATGATATTATGTCCAGTTGTAGGTTTGTCTAGGTTTCTTTTATTAGGAATATTTTGTGCTTCCTGAGTAAGGAGTCTTGCTCCATGCCTTGGGTTAGGGAAGTTCTCAGCTATTATTTTTTTCAAATACAGTTTCTAACTCTTTTCTCTATCCTCTCCTTCTGGGACCTGTATGATGTGAATATTGTTCCTTATGATGTTATTCTGTAGGCTGCAAATGTTTCCTTGATTTCTTTTCATTATTTTCTCTCTTTGCTAGTCTGCCTGAGTGCATTCCCCTGCCCGGTACTCTAGTTCACTGATTCTATTGGAGATTTCATTCACCCTACTCTTGAGTCCCTCTATTGAGTATTTTAATTCCTCTATCATGTTCTTCATTTTTTTGATACTTGCTTCATTTCTTCTCTCTATTTTTGTTCTCTTGCTAGTCCTCTATTGTTTTCTTCATTTCCATGAGTATGTTTATCACTGTTGCCCTAAATTCATCTTTAGGTAGTTTGCACATGTCTGTTGTGTTCAGATATTCCCCTGGGCTTTTAATTGACTCCATCATTTCACATATATTTCTGTGTCTTCATTTATATTTCTGTACATTAGATTTCCCTGCAGTTATGATGTTGTGTAGGATATCAACTTGCACCAGGGTAACCTGGATCTTGGTTTGGACACTGGGAATTCTTGAGTTGAGTGGTGTCACCACTGGTTGGATTTGTTAACATTTTTAGGTGGACCTTGTCTTGAGATATGAGAATTAAGCCTATGGGATTGGAGGTTGTGTAGGGGATGCAGAGCCTCCCTCTAGTGTCTGAGCTCTGAACAATACCGACTACCTTGTCACTGGCCGGCAATCAGCAATTGGAATACAGTTCTGTCTCCATCCACAGGGTGGCTCTATGGGTAACTTTGAAGATTCTTTCCTACTGGGACTCTTTTTCCTTTAAGCCTGGGTATGGGATTTATGATGTGCAGGTCTTGTGGCTCCAGAGCAATATGGTGGGAGGGGTGGAGGTTGGGGATTTCCTAGCTGCCTTCCGGTTATGGTGGCACCCTTTGTAATTTCCTTCAGGGCACTACTGCTACTGCTCAGACCACTGGGGTGCTGATCCTCCTTCTGCCTTTCACCAAGACCCTTTCCCCACATTCCGTGTTCCGGTCCTGCTGGTTGGGTTCCCTGTTGCTCTCAGAGCAACACCTGGGAGGCTCAGCTTTTCCAGCAGTTTCACCCACTCTGATATGCTCCCCCACTTCCCACCCCAAGGCTGGGAGTCCTGAATCCCAGATGCAGTTCTGAACCCTAACATCTTCACCTACCCTTGTAGTGATTGCTGCTGCTTTGTCTGTAGCCACCAGGTCAACCCTTCCACATCATGTGTGTCTGAAGAATAGGTGCTTTCTAGTTGTTCTGTGGAGGGGATCTAACATCTCCTATGAGTTACTATCTTGACTGCCTCTCCCTGGGGAAAAGGATTTATAGAGAAGAGGTTGCAAAGAAATGATTTCATTTTCTATCGCTTGTATGGTTGTCTTATTTGAGCTGGATAGTCTTTTTTGATGTCTCATTGATTTCTGCTTCAGCTTTATTATTTTCTACCTTCTATTAGTTTTAGGTTTCTTTTTTTCTGTTTTCCTAATTCCTTTAGGTGAAGGTTTAAGTTTTTATTTGTGATTCTTCTTGTTTTCTCTGGTAGGACGTTTTCACTATAAATGTCCCTCTTATTACTACTTTTGCTGCATTCCACATATTCTGACATGTCATGTCTTCATTTTTATTTGACTTCAGGTACTTTTCAGTTTCATCCTTAATTTCCTCCTTTACCCAATGGTTGTTCAGTAACATGTTGTTTTTTTTCTCTATACTTCTGGAGTTTTCCTCTCCTCCTTTTGTTTCATATCCAGTTTGATGCTGTTGTGATCTGAAAAGATGCTAGATATGATTTTAATCTTTGAAAATTTATTGAGACTTGTTTGTGTCCTAACACACATGGTTTATCCTTGATAATGTTCCATGAGCACTTGAAAAGAATGTGTAATCTATAGTTTTAGGGTGAATTATCTCTATCTAGCCAGACCACCTTTTCTATTTTGTTCTTTAAAGATCTTGTTTCTTTATTGATTCTCTGTCTGGATGATCTGTCTTTTACTGAAAGAAGAGTATTAAAGTCCTCTACTATTATTGTGTTGCTGTCCATAGCTCTATTAAGATCTATTAATATTTGCTTGATATTTTGGGTGCACCTTTATTGGGTGTATATATATTAATAAGCATTAAGTCTTTATGTTGTATTCATCCCTTTATAATTATATAATGATCATCTTTATCTTTTTTCCTTCCTTAGTTGAAAGATTACTTTATCTGAGATAAGTATAGCAATTTCTACTGTTTTAGATTCACCATTGACTTGTAGTCCCACTCTGGGGAAAGCTTAGCAGATTTTTGGAGTTTGCATGAGTGGAGACATTTCTGAAGCTTTGGCAGTTTGCTGGGGGCACTTATATTATTGAAAGAGTTTGGTGTGGAACAGCAGGATGCTTCCTTATATATCAGCAAAGAATAGTAGAATTTAAAGTTTTAAATGCAATGCTATTTACATTAGCAACCAAAAATGAAATGCTTAGTTATAAATAGAGCAAATATATTTAAGGTCTATGTGGGAAAAATACAAAATTTGGGGGACCAAATCAAAGAACTAAATAAGCGAGATAGCCAAGTTATTGACTACAAAGATTCAATATAATTAAGTTTTCAGTTTTTCCCAATTTAATCAATAAAGTACCAATCAAAATACCAATAAATAATTTCATGAATTTCAACAGATGCATCATAAAATATATAGGGAGAGGTATAGCCAGAATGGCCAACACAATATTAAAGAACAAAGTTGGAGAACTGACTGCCCAATATCAGAACAAAAGGACTTACTGTAAATCTACAGTAATCAAGACAGAGTGGTTTTGGTGAAAAAGCAGATAAATACATCAATGAAACAGAATAAAGATCCTAAAGACCTCCACATATATAATCAGGTGATCTTTGACAAAGGAACTTAGGTAACAGAATGAAGTAAAGATAGTCTTTTCAATAAATGGTGCTAAAACGATTGAACATCCATATGCAAAAAAAGAATCTACATACAGACATCCTAGCCTTCAAAAACATTAACTCAAAATGGGTCATAGACATAAATGTAAAATGAAAAAATTGTAAAACTTCTACAAGACAATAAAAGAGAAAACTTAGCTCACCCTGGTTAGGTATGACAATAACTTTTAGACACAATACCAAATACATGATCCATGAAATAAATAATTGATAAACTAATCTTCATTAAAATAATAATCTTCTGCTCTGTGAAAGACAAGATCAGGAGAAAGAAAAAGTAACTACAAACCGGGAGAAAATATTTACGAAAGTCAATGTTATCTGACAGAGGACTATTATTCAAAATATATAAAGAACTTAAAACTCATCAGTAAGAAAACAAACAACCTGATTTAAAAATGGCCAAAGAACTTAACAGACACCTCACTCAGGAAGATATTCAAGTGAGGAAAGCATATAAAAAGATGTTGCACGTCATAAACCATCAGGAAAATGTAAATTAAAACAACTACGCACCCTTAGGATGGCCAAAATCTAAATGCTGACAATAGCATATACTGGTGAGGATGAGGAGCAACAGGAAATCTCATTTATTGCTGGTAGGAATGCAAAATGGTACAGTCACTTTGGAAGTTTCTCAAAGATCTAAGCATATCCTCACCAGAAGATTAACAATTATGCTCTCTGGTATTTACCCAAAGAGTGAAAAAAAAAACCAAAACAACAACAACAAACTATACACAGATGGTAATAGTAACATTATTCATAATTACTAAAACTTGGAGGCAACTAACATGTTCTTGAATAGGTGAATATATAAATAAACTGTGGTACATAAGATAACAGAATATTATTCAGTACAAAAAAGAAATAGGCTATCAAGCCATGAAAAGGCTCAGAGGAACCTTAAATTCATATTGCTAGCTGAAAGAAGCTAATTTAAGCAGGCTGCATGCTATATTATTCCTACTGTATGACATTTTGGAAGAGATAAAACTATGGATACAGTATTAAAATGAGGGGTTGTCAAAGGTTGGGTTGTGAGAGGAGAGATGAATGGGTGGAACACAGAGGATGTTTTAGGCAATTAAAATGGTTTGTATGATGCCAAAATGATGGAAAAATATCCTTATACATTTGTCCAAACCCAGAGAATGTATGTAGGATGCATAACACCAAAAGTGAACCATAATGTGAACTGTATCAATGCTGGTTCACCAATTGTAACAAATGTGCTTCTCTGGTAGAGTGCCTGGCACATCATTAGTGGAGAAACCTAAGGAGAAGTAATGTGATAGGAATGCTCATCTTGTCTTTTCAGGCAGGATAGGGGAGAGAGATGGGACATGTTTTATTGAATAGAAGTTGAGAGTGGGTCAAGGCTTGATTTCTTCTGGAAGCAGGAAGATGGTATGGTGTTCCTTCCAAAGACAATGGGCACTAAAGAATGAGTAAAGACAAAGTCTATTGGAGAAAGTCAAGTTCAATCTGTGGGAAGACAAGGAGAGGTTAATGCTAAATTCCAAGGAGCACACATCAAGGTCCAGATGATGGAACTGAGTTTAAGTAGAAGTAAAGACAGAGGGAATCCAGTCTAGAAACTGAGAAAAGAAGGGAGACAGCTGTCTGAGGTTTTAGTTGGAATGACATCTCCTACTGGCCCCCTCACTTGTTTGTTCATACATCAGAATTGCTTAACCATCTACGAACCTGGAGAGCATTATGTTGAGTGAACAAATCAGACACAGGACAAAGACTGCATGATTCCACTGATAAGAAGTTTCTAAAATAGTCAGACTCATAGAAGCAGAAGGTAGAGGGATGGTTGCCAGAAGTGGAGGAATATAGAGGTTACAATGGTCATAAAGTTTCAGTCATGCTGGGTGAATAAACTCTAGAGTGGTCCAAATACGTATTGTTCACTCAAAAATGTGTTGAGAGGCCCAGATCTCACCATAGCCTGGTGATGATGAGGAGGAGCAAGAAGAGGAAAAAGAAAACATAATAATAATGAAAAAGAATAACTTAAAAGCTCAGGGAAAGGATTCACAGCAAAAGAATATGGCAAGGTAGCCCAGAGAACCCTATAGTGAACCCCTATTTAAATAGCACACAAATAAATATGGAAAATGGCACTGCTCTCCAGGGAATCTGAGAGTAGCATGAGTTTATGGGTCTAGAGGTAGAGAAATCAAGGCCCATTTTGTGTGGAAGATTGCAACAAAAGAGCTCTGTAGGAGCGGACGAAGCAGGCTTGAACATTCTCTGTGAAGTGTGTGGCCTGTGGTGCTATTACAGTGGGTGACTAAATAGCCACATTTTGACAACAACATCATCAAGATGACTCTTCGGCTCTAAGTGGGACTTACTCACACCAGCAGGATGCAGGATTATTGTGAGAGGGGCAGGAGCATTTGTCTCCTAGGTGGCTTCTGTCATTGTGTGTTCATTAAAGGGAGAATAAAAAAATTTTAAATCCGCAGTATGTATATACAGAGGTGGATTTACTATGACGTACACCTTAAACCTATGTAATGTTAAACCTATGCAGTGTTCTTCAGTAAAATTAAGGTAAATAAGATCTGCATATTTTGCCTTAAAAATTACAACTCCTCTGTCTCTTGTAATAGAAAATTTGGCAACACTGGGCCCTTATTCCTGGATGACAAATTCTATGCAGGCTCCTAACTTCTGTTCCTCACAGTGCCATCACCCTGCATCTGGTTCCTGAGGACCTTTGATCTGTGTGCTTGATAGAACTCACTTTGGTTCAGGTCTCCTTACATGGACTTCTTTGTGGGAGAGCAAAGGAGTCCTAAAACCCCTTATTGGTGCTAGGAGGCTGAAAATGAGTTGTACTTTAGCAACTCCGAAAAAAGAAAGAGAGCAACAGAGAGAGTCTGTGGATAGTGAGGTGAACTGGACAGCTATACAGTCTGTGGCTTTTTAACCAGCTTCAAAGGGTAATTCTGGAAGAGTTTCTAGGACTATGGTAAGGGCTTAATCCTCAAACATGAACTGCTTATGTCTTTCTCAATATTGAGATGAAGATTACTAAGTTACAATGATTTAAAAATGCACCTACCACAAAGTTTGTGAGGACAGTCAAGCCACTGAAGTTGAAAGCCTGTCAGTGGGCTGAAGTGCCAGTCCATTGACCCTGCAGCACAGGGAAAAAGAAACAGCCTCAGAATACAGCTCATCATAGGTTGGACCATGGTGGCCAAAAATGCTAATCTGATTGCTAGCTGCTTTATTAAAATTGTACTACCTAGAATGAGGAAGCAAGTCCTTGTCCAATAGGGACATATTCTAGTCAAAGCACAGGCATTCCTAGCAAACATTTTTATTATACTTTTTATCTCAACTTTCATTATGAAAACTTTCAAACATACAGAAAAGTTGAAAGCATGCTATCACAATTTCTTATATGTTCTCCACCCAGATTTAATTATTCTTAGCAATTTGCCACATTTCCTTTATCCATTCTGCATGTGTGTAGATAGATGTGTTCATATATTATGTGTGCACAAATAGATTTGTATATTAATATGTGTACATGTTTATGTATGCATATGAGCATATATACATAAAGAAGTTTGCATATATGTGAATATATTTATGTGTGGTTATATATATGTTTTTGTGTATAGATGGATATAGATTATGTAAATATGCGTGTATATTTTTTGGAACCATTTGAAAGTAGACTTTGCACCCTTCAAATTTCTTCCTCTATAAATGCTTCAGTTTAAATTTTCTAAGAACAAGGACAAGCCCATATAGGATTGATATTCATAAAAAAATTGACCACATTTCTAAATATAACCTATTTTTTATTTTTTTTAAAGAAAGTTTTAGGCAGGAATGAAGGTAAGTAGGCAGGAAGAGAGAGGAAGAAGAGGAGTTAATTAATTTATTTTATTTAGTTGTTCATCTTGGTTATTCCTGCATCCCTGGCTCTTGAATCTGGTTCCTTGGGATGTATCTGGACTATGATGAGTGTCCTTATTCACTAGGTCACCAGGGCACACTTCTAAATATAATCTAATATCTAATGCATAAAAAAGTCTCCAGTGGTCTCTAAAATGTCTTTCATAGGTCTTTTGATCACTTCACCAGTAAGTTTACTAAATCTGATTTCTGTTTTTACTACCTAATGTCAATGAGTTGGATAGACTGGATACAGCTCACTGCAAATGGCCAGGTTCAGGCAGAGCCAGATCTGAGGAGGAACAAGATGAGGCTCATTTTACAAACAATATCAGCTATAGTTCAGAGGAGGGTTCTGTGCTATACCTATTTGGTTGCCATCAAATTGCCGGTTGTAGCTGCAATATTGGGCAAAGGTGAGACCATCTAGGGTAGTGTGATATCGCTGTGTTTATCGTTATCAACATCGTCATGTGCTGAGACACCACAATATGCTTGCCCTGTACTAAACATTGTACTAAATAACATTTTCCTCTTTCCCGGAGAGATGAGTAGGAATAGCCCTATAATGTTTCTGTCTCCCTTGCCACCTCTAGAAACATGAGCCACCTACAGCATCCAGCACACCCTAGCCCCATATTCAGCCTCCTGCCTGCACACACCCATCATCTTCTGTTCTGCTGAAATGGAATGCCTCTCTTTCGTGAGACCCACATAAACAAGACCATTTCTTTCCATACTTACATATTCCTGAGTCTGGACGTAGAATATGTGTCTTCCTTGCTCCCTCTTAACAATTTTTAGACCCCTTCTCTCCCTCTCCTCCCAAACCTTCAGCTCCTTTGAGGCTGCGCTCCTCACCCCTCACCCCCTTCTTGTTACCTATGCTCTTCTTTCCTCCAATGATGGTCACACCTGCCCCTGCTTTCCCTTTACCCCCTGCCTTGTCCAGCTTCTGTCTTTGGGGATGTTGACATACCACTCAGCACCTTGACTTTGACCTCACCTCCAATCATGTCTGTTTTAAGAAGTTAAATAAACTAAATACTTTATTTTGCCTTGGCCACCATGATCCATAATTTGATAGCATCATGGCCTTTAGCTGAATTTATTGAGACACTGATCATCCCAGGGGAAGGCTACCTCTTCTGTCAATGGAACTCACCCTCTTTTGTGCAGCTGTTTCTTCCTTTCACCACCTTCCTCCTCTCACTCTGCTGATGGTCTCTCCCCGACTCCGGAACAACATTCATACTCACCCTCTTCCACCACCCCTTGAAGAGACTTAGCCATCCCTCCTGGGCCTACCCAGGCACACCCAGGCCCTGCGAGTCCTCGCACCTTGGCCATCCCAAGGACTTGCTCGAACAATTCTCTACTCCTCCTCCTTCCAGAGGTCTGACTTTCTTGCTCTTCCCACTAGCTTGTATTGCTCTCATCTTATAGAAACAAAGGTGTCTCTCCTTTTGTGTGAACCATACTCTTGGATTGCCTCCCCACACACTCTTCATCCCTGAGCAGAGAGGGCCCCATCTCTTGCTCCTTTCTGTCTCCTGTACTCCATAGGTACATTGATCTACACTGACACCTCCAGCCCAGGAGCCACCACTTGGTCTCCAGGATCACAGATGCCAGTACCTTATCATCTGCACTAAAGTTCAACACAAAACTAATTTGTACCCCCTCTAAAATCTGTTTATGCCACAGTCAACACTAATCCCATTCAATGGCAAGCTGATTTTTCTTGTAATTTGAGTAAAAAAAAAAAAAATGAAAACTGAGTCAGAAAACTAGTATAGAAGCATGGTTAACAGGCCTGGGTTCAGATTTGAGTGTTCCTTAGCTGAGGGCCTGGAGCAAGAAACTGAAAAATTTGGCCTCAGGGCTCTGTGAGATGAGAATAACTGTGCCTTCCTCCTGGAGTGTTATGATGGTGCACTCAGTTAAAACATGTGAGCAGCTTGGTGCAATGACTAGCACTAGGGAACATAGAAATGTTCAAAATTATTTTTATTGTTGACTTCTCCAGGTCTCTAAAGCCCTGCTGTGTGAGCTTACCATGGCAATTATAAGAACTGAGCACCCACCATGATGGTTCAAACAGCAGATGTTTTCTCTCACCAGTCTGAACTTCAGAGTTCTGGAACTGTGGCTAAGCCTGGCTCTCTCTGAAGGCCCCAGTAGAGAAGTTTCCTGCCTCTTCCAGTTTTGTGGGGGATCCCATTGTTCTTTAACTTTCAGCTGCATCCTCCTATCTGCACCAGTGTCTTAGGTGAAAGCCTGCTCTGTTTGACTTTTCCTAGGACAATTTTCATTGGATAAATCCTCATCCTGAGCATCTTAATTTAATCACACCTGCAAAGATCCCCTTGAAAATAGTCATGTTTGCAAGTTTCAGGCATTTATATACATACATGCATACATATATATGTATACACATACACACATATATACACATACATACATATATATACATACTTATATATATGTATATAACTTGTAGACAATTTTTGTGGATATGCTGTCAAACTAGGGCACTTGGGTGAATCTCATCATGTGTAGAAAGAAAGGCCAGCTCCCATCTTTGCCTTCAAAGTGCACACCAAACTCTCCTTCCTCCTGCCAGCTGCTTTCCCCACACCAATTTCCTTGTTGGATTTTAAAAAACAGCAGGAACATGCCAATCTCACTCATCTTTGGACTCAGTGTTTATTCTCTCTGCTAACAGTAAGCCTCCTTCAACTTCTACAAGTGTACTTTCTCATTTCTTCAGTCCTGTATCTGAAAAGATTTCCCAACATCCAATACAAGATGAATGTGTCCTGACTCTCCTATCTGCCTACTAGGTTTATGTTTCTTTACGTGCTTCTTACCAGCAGACTCAGTGCTGTTTATTTAACTCTTTAGGAACTCCGCAAGGACAGAGAGTTACTCAATGTATCCCAAGACCTACACAGCTCCTATGTCATAGGAAATGCTTAATTCATCTTGTAGATGACTCTTCTCCACATTTCAGGTTTGGTTGCACATGCAGCATCAAACACATTGCAGGTACCCTTGTGTCCCCTTTGTGTCACAGCTCTCTGGGAATATGGAGGCACACTGCCATGAAACCTGATCTCTTTTTCCACCGACATTCTCCCAACCTCAAATCTTATAAAACTGATCTCCCTGAACTCTCTCACCTTGTGGGAAATAGAGGCAGCATTTGCTCCCCTACAGCTCCACATCCTGCCTGCTGAGCCCGCATGTGGGCTGGCCTCTTGGGTAGGGTGAATGGCCTGCCCCTCTTTTTTGCCTCTAACCCCATCTGCTTTCAGATTCTGAGGAAACTGCCTTTTTCAATTCTCCTCTCTTCAGTGCATCTATTTCTGCTGAGACTTTCATACTTTATGCAATTCTACTCTCAATCATACACTTCCCTTGAACTCCTACTTCTTGAAGCAACTCTTCTTGAATGTGTCTAGTGTTGCCTCCCCATCCTGATCATACATTTTAGCATTCTGAGGATGGATTTTTATATCCACTTCTCTACAAGGTCACTGGTAACCTCCATGGTGACAAATCTGCCGTTCTGTACTGGTTCTTATTCAATCCTCAATAGCTTTGGGGAGTCTCCATCATCCCTAGAGAGACTTCATCTCAGCTTCCATGACATTGTGCCCACCATCTCCACTTTTCCTATACAGCCTAGACCATGGACTGCAGGGGTTCATCCAGGTGCACTACTCCCCTCTGTCCACATAGCCTGCCAGGCAAGCTCATCTGAACCCATCCCTTTAATTCTGTCTTTGAGTCAAAGGTCCTAGACCACTCTCTCCAGCCTTGATAGCCCTGTAATTCTAGATTCCCTGCCAACTCTAAATCAGGCTTCAATGTCCAGCTCACGTTCCATGAGAACTTCAGGCATTCTCCCTGGGGATATGAACTTCCTTACTTTTCTGTGTAATTCTGTGCAACATTGTTACCTATCCTCTAAAGTTCTTCCATCACAGGTCATGTCTGTCTCCCAGGTGTCTCTCAAAGACTAGAACCTTGAGTTATTAATCCTTATAGCAACAAGTAAGAGAGAACACTATATAATGTCAATGAATATGAGTAAGGTGATAGAAGAGGTTCTGGGGTATCATAAACTTTGGGGGACTTGTTTTAAGGGCTTTTGATGGTCCCCCCTTCTACATGTAATGCCATGAGAAATACATTTGCTGTATATGTGAATCAACTGATCTTCCAACATTGTTGTAAATGTCATTCATCATAAATGTCCATATGTACTTTATTATCTTTGCCCCAAATTAAGGAAATCTGACATGGAAGAGGAAGGAAAAGAACGAATATGTTAAAAAAATATGGAACTTTAAAATTCTTCCCGGGAATCTCAGAACTTTCTTTTGGTCATTTTACTTTATGAACAACTTCTCAATTTACACTGAATGTCCCTGACATCTAGAAGACAGCAAACTGAAGAAAATATCTTGTAAGAATTTTGTCCCTAAAAATCACATTGTAAAATCCTTATTCTGTTAAGCAAGTTAAGGGTGATTCTGTACTTGAATTGGTAAGCATATGTCTCTTTCTGTAGCTCTAAGGAAGGAATGGGAAATGGTGTGTTAGAGGAATTTTCTCCCTAACTTACCCAAGGAAAGTCGTCTCACCTCTTTGGACCTTGGTTTCCTAAAGTATAGGATGTCAAAAGGTTATAAGTTATAAGTTAACTTACACAGCAGTCATGATGATTGCCAGGGTTCCCTCCTTTATAAGCTAAAATGTGTTCATTCCTTTTTTCCATTCTGTTTGAACCAGAGACTGGTGAACACAGATACATCTTATGAAACCAGGTCAAAGTCTCCCTGTAAGGTGGGCATGGGAAAAAAGGCAGCAACCAATTTCACTTGAGGGTTCCCCTCTCTCTGGTACACATGTATGGGTCTACCTGTCTCCACCTCCAATTCCCACCTCAGAGAGGAGGCAGAGGAGGAACACTGATTATAGAGGCATGGAGAGGCTCCATCACTGGCCGCTCTGAGGTGCAATCAATCAACTGGAACTGGATGCATAACTAAACTTTAGGTGCCCTGGCAGAGGCATCCTTGAAACTTCCCATCACTTGTGCGTGCTAAACAGTACAGCCATCCCTGTCCAGGTGCTAAGTACTCAAAGATGAGCAAAGGGCTATCCTTCCTCCAGAGGGTGGTGGGTGAGGGCCAGGGGAGAGTTGAGCAAAGAAATCAATGATGTCAGCACCTTGTGACATAATGATAGACGTGTGAGAGCAGCGGTGGTGTGAGGAAGAGACTACTTTGCTAGCGGCTCTCAGGGAGAGCTCTCAGAGGAGGTGATGTTTATGCTGGGGATTGTAGGGAACCAGAAGTTTCCAGGAGTCAAGTGGGGGACAGAAGATTCTTACAGAATTTGTCAAGTCGAATGAGAATAAAGAAAGCAGGCATTTGGAGTCAGGGTTGTGGACAAGAGAGCAGAGATCCAAGATGGAAGAAAGGGCAAAGAAATATAAATAAGCCAAAGTTGTGTGTGTGTGTGTGTGTATGTGCGTGTGTGCGTGTGTGTGTGTACAAGAGGAAGCAGAAAGAACTTCAGTGTTCCCTTCAGGTGGCCCACTGAGCTTTCTCTCTTAGGTCCAGGGCAGGAATCTGACCTGTCACTAGAGGCAGTCTCTGTGATCCCAATCCCATTCTGTGGATACTCGACTGGCCTTCAGACGGTGTTGTACACTCGGTCACACCAGGATAGTGTTTCTGGAATCTGCTTCCCTGGGGGCTTGGGTTAGATTTGACCAACAGAAGAACTGGTGAGACTGCAGAGGAGGGAGGGAGGCAGTGGCCATCTCTCTGAGGAGGTCACACAGCTTGTACTTGGAATTGAGAACGTGTGAGCACTTGTGTCCAGTCCTGCTGCCTGCCTATGACCCTGATGGCCAGCCAATACTTGTGCCACCACAGCTGTAGCTGCCAGATCTTCAGGTCCCTGAACCATCCCCCCAGAAGTGGCCCCCGCCTTATGGACTAGACATGTCCCTGGCCTCTTGGATTTCCCACAAGCTCAAACTTGTCTGCCCGCACAGATAAGGCAGCTGGTCTGTGATACTCCTTCCAAGCCTGCACTTCCCAGTGCCTTGCATATCGGGGTGAAGACTACTGTCGATGACAGATGTGATTTCCGCATTGCTCATAGGAGCGCTGGCCTACCCTGACCCAGATAGTGGCTCTCCATCTGGGTTTGTGTCTTCTCTAAGTGAAAGGACCATCTTTCCTGCCTGCTGACCCCGGTTCATTGGCAATTTCTGGCTCATTCCTTCTAATCCATAGTGAGTCCTTCCAGATTAGAAGGGTTACTATGCCCTTCAAGGCCTTCCTCCAGAAGAGGGCCAAGTTACTTGAATGTATTTCACCTAGATTCTCAGCATTTCTATGCTAATACACAGTAATGTTCTAGACTAACCCAGAAACATGACCTCTCTTCTTTATTATTGCAGCCAAGAATGCTACCCCATACTTTCTGCTCTCTTCAGCATTGGACTATATTTATCTATTCCTTGTCAGTTTTCCCTTCCAGATTTTAAGTAGAGCATTTACCACTGTCCTCAGAGAACAGTTGCTGGTAAAAGTCTGCTTCTAAATGAGTGAGAAACAAGTGCCGGGGTGGAAGCAGGGGAGGAGAAGCAGAGGGCCTGTGCTAGGTTGGGGTCTAGAAGATAGGTGGGGAGGAATGAAAGGGCATCTATGGCATTGAGACATTTGTCCAATCTAGTGTCACCTGCAGCCAAGCATGTCAGTCTTTCAGGTCCAGGGCTCAGAAGGCCTGACCTTGTGCGTGGGGAGGAGAAAGCACGAGTGTTCCTGTGCTGGACAACTGAGGGATGTTCCTGCCTCCACCTTAACGATACAAGGGAGGATGAGCACCTGGATAACAAACTCTTTTCCAGCTATCTCTGAAATCAGCCTTCATGCCCTGAAGCTAATAGTTCCTCTGATCTTGGGCTCCTGCTCAGCCAAGAAGGAGGACCCAGCTGAGGGAGAAGGATACTGATGTGGTGCCTTCTCCACCAAGTCCACGGAGGTGCAGCTGCCCGCCTTGTCTCCGTCCCAATTCCTCCCCACCCCTGACATCCCACAGCCCGTGGCGTCATCTTCCTGTTACAGGGACAGGATAGGCATAGAACCTCAAAGGGTAGGCATTTGGGAGTGTTGTGATTAGTGGCTTTAGGATTTCACTGTCTAGCTGATTTCTCTGAGGGTGAGGTGAAAGTCCCTATGTCTCCTGGCCTCCAGTGTGCTCAGTCACTTGTGCATGGTGGGAGCTCAGCCCTGAGGTGATAGCAGCACTGATGTCCCTTCCTTTCTGGCCATCTACTGGTTGTGAGGCCCCCTGTGCTTCCTGAGAGAGGATCTGGGAGCCATGGCAGTGGGTCCTAGGTACAGGTCTTCTTTTCTTGGGGGAGATGGTGCGGCAGCGTGAGTGGACTCAGAACCGGATGTCCCCAGCAATGTCCACATGCATTTTGGGGAAGGGCGCATGTCCACACTGTGCTTGCCCCTCCCAACCTCTTGCTGCCTCCCCGCTCCCAGCTTTGTGGCTGCAGGGCATGACCCCATCAGTAGGTCGGCAGGCCTGGATTCCAATCTCTTCTCATTGTCCAAGATCAGAGGGAGTTGTGGAAAGCGGATCTTTCTTCTGTTTCCTGTGGGTCAGCCCATGGGCTGGATATGAAGGAACTTAGAGCCCTGATCAACCACTGCCCTGTCCAGGCTGGGTCTCAGATTGTGAAGAAGGAAGCCCTCCTCGTGAGCAGAGCTGTGGCAGCACTTGACGCACCACATCTGTTTATATGGTGAGAGACGTGGCCTGCAGGACAGATGTGTAGGGCCCTTGGCTTTGGCAAATGAACTCGTTGTTTGGACAGAGTCTGAGGACAGACGAGACTGGAATAGTGAGGACAAGGATGTGGACATGTGTTACATGACACATGCCTCACTCAAAAAGGTCATGTAACCAGGAGCCCTCAACACCCACCATACAGGATGGCTGTCCTGGAAAGGTCAGCCACCCTCTCCGTGGCCTCTGCACAGTGGTTCTGTGATGGGGTAGGTAGCTGTGAGCAGGGAGTGTGGCTCCACTTGAGCTCAAGGCATGCATTCTTTCTCATAAAGGGAAAACCTGTCCACCACAAAGGCCCATGCTGGACCTTGGAGGGTGCCACTCCTCAGGGAGACCAGGCATTTATGTGGTGAAAGGCTGGTCACATGAACACTTCCACCCTGGAGCGATGTCTTCCCAGAGACCTCACTGCTGTGGATGTGAGTGTGCCCCGCTGTCCCAGTGAGGGCCGGTACCCACCAAGGGCCTGCTGAGCATCTAGTTGGCAACTTCATGTTCTGTAGCAGGTGTTGTGGGCCCAGCTGAGTCCCCTGAAAGGTACTGAGGGCCTAAATCCCAGTGTGTAAGTGTGGCCTGTTGGAAATAGATTCTGTGTAGGGGTCATCGAGTTAAGATGAGGTCATGCTGGAGTAGGGTGACAATATGTCCGCTGTCCTTGTCAGAAAACATGTACATCACATACGGGGAGATGAAGGAGAGACTAGGCAATGTGTCTACAAGTCAAGGTTCAGCTGAGAGGAGGGTTGGGACACATTGTTCTGAGAGCCTCCAGAAGAAACCTTCCCTGCTGACACTTGGACTTCACATTTTCATCTCCAGAACCATGAAGGAATATGTTTCTGCTGTTTTAAACCATCCCACCTACTTTGTTAAGGAAGCACTAAATGTGTACACTCAATTAACAGTAATCAGCATGTGGCCAGGGACCCGCAATTGGGTTGTATCCTCCCCCCCACCCCTGCCCATCAGAAGCACTGACCCAACAGGACAGAGGAGGGACTGGTGGAAGATTCAGTCAAGGGACACTGCCTTGTGTGAATGACGCTTTGCTACAAGCTCAATGTGTGAGCTGACAAGGGCCTTAATGTGGGCTCCTTTCCTAAAAGCTAGAATGCCGGTGTGGTGGTGGGGTGCTCCTTCTCTCTTCCCAGAGTCACCTTTTGGAGTTAATTCCTCCTGTCCCTTCAGTTCTGCTTGGTCCGTGAGGAAATGTTCCCCACAGGCTAGAACCTATGATGGTGTTCAGAGACTTGAAAGAAGCCACCACCCTTGGGTTTTGTGGGCTTGTAAGGAGGTCACGAACAACCTGTCCTTGGCATGACTCCTGGATTACTATCAGGAACCAGAGCTGCACCTCAGCAGAGACAGGGAGGACTGGGCATAACTTCCTTTAGGAGAAACCTCCCTAGTGCAGGTGGGAATTGCTGTCAAAGCATTCTCCCTTCCTTCCCCTAGATGGACTCTGCTGTAGCCTGGGCCTCACTGCCACTCTAGAGATGCTCTGGAGACTGAGGGAACAGTTGCCCCTGATCCAGGCTGTGGAGGTCTTGGGAATGCCTCTCCCATCGGTCCTCCCCATGTCTCCTCCACCCACCTGCTCGCTCCTCCTGGCTGTCCTTCCCTCACCAAGGACTAAAATCGTGGGGACTCAGCCATGGTAGCATACACTGAAAGGACCTGCCTGCATGGAAAGGTAGGCTGTGCAGAGCAATGTGCAATGAGTCAGCAATCTGTTCAACTTGAAACCGTGTTTCTTCATCTCCACATCGAGTTAGTACTTCAGGAGTAGCATTTAATGGGACCATCACATTATCGACCTGCTCACCAACATCTCCTTCTCCACCTTGGCTGCCCTCTCTCCATGTACCCACCCAGGCACTCCAGCACAACCATCAGTGGAACCTGGTGCCTAATGGTCTGAAAATTGATGTAACCTCCTCTGACAGGTGTAGGCAGGGAGACTGAGTGGGCCTTGTGGAGGGAAGAGCCACTATCTCACTTCAGCAGTGCTGCTCAGAGCCAGATGGGCCTCCAGCAGCTTGTCTGGGACCTATGGGGCAGCTGGAAGCAGAACTTGATCAGCACAAGCTGTGGGTTCTAAATTCCAGGCTACCAGGTATGATATCTGCTAAAGTCAAAGTTAGGATGTTTTCTGAGGAAAGAGTGTGGCTTCCTAATCCAATCCTTCTGGGCTCAAATCAGCATGTGACACTTTTGAGCTTCTAGTGGCCCTATACAAGCTTGTTAGTCACTCTTATCTGGGCAACCCTC
Organism: Solenodon paradoxus; assembly: GCA_004363575.1. Lineage (NCBI taxonomy): Eukaryota > Metazoa > Chordata > Mammalia > Eulipotyphla > Solenodontidae > Solenodon > Solenodon paradoxus. The sequence goes on along the minus strand of RJWH01000006.1, from coordinate 2,947,001 downwards.
ACAGAGATGATGTAAACATGAAGGAGATAACATGTAGGAAGCACGGACCAAGCAGAACTGAAGGGACAGGCGGCATTAACTCCAAAAGGTGATAAATAAAAGTAAGCATTAATGTCCCCCCTGAGTAGAAGTAAGGCTGATGTGTTAAATAACATTCCTTCCTTGGTTGTAGCCAGAGTGTGATCAGACCAAGGAGGTCCATTACCAAGCACATGATGTCTGCCTCCCATGTTATTATGAAGATGAGTGCGTTGTATGTGCAGTTCATTGTCTGGTGTGTGCTCAGCAGATGCTCATTTAGTGTCGGTCCGTGATGGATTCTCTCAATAGTCCTGCATAAAAGTGGTACAGAAGAGAGGAAACTTGCTGAGTCTCCAGTGGAACAGAATTAACTCTCCTCCATGACAATCACAAGGCATCTCAGACCATTGGAAAAGCACTGAGGGAGTCAGTTCTGTAAGCCGGCTTGACAATAAGGGGCAGAGACAAAGGAGCCAGATGGGCTGTAAGCGAGACTCCATTGTCCCAAGTGCAGGCTGGGAAAGCTCCTTTCAGAGGAGAGTGCGGAACAATCCAACAGAAGCTGTGGGAGAGAGGTTTACAAGGGGAGTCTCTGGCAAACAGGGCAAGGCTAAGGGTGGAATCCTGAAAGGCCACCTGGCATGCTGTTGATAGCAGGGGAGGGAGTCGGGATGTCTTAACAGGAGGGTCTGTCCTTGACTTTGATAAACAGGAAGGGTTGAACAACATCTGCTTTTGTTTCAAACTGCAAAACATTCCATTTTTTATGCCTGGCTGGAAAGTGACAACTTCACAGTTTTTTTTGTTTTCTTTTGTCTCCTGTCTCAAATTCCACTAGCCCCAGTTGTGCCAGAGAGGCTGGCAGTGTCATGTTTAGAGTGAGACAGTCTGGGGCTTGTTGTGTGACCCTGGGTAAGTCATTCAACCTCTTACTCTGTGTCCTCCTCTGTAAGTAAACACAATTCCTGTATCATAAGGGCTATGAGGATGAAATGCCAGAATAAACAAGTATTCCTAGGAAAGTGGAGGGTTCACATGACTTTCCACCAGGCAGATGATTCTGCTGTTAGTAGGGAGGGAAAATGAATCATGAATGGAGTTTTGTGAACTCCATTACAAGAAAATGAAGATTTTTTCCAAACTCAAAATTTTGAAGTTGGTTCAATGCATGTCTTCCATGATACCTCTCTAGTTTACACTAAGCTTAGCTGAATTAACATGATCTCATGTGTCGTTGTTAGGTCCTCAGAATATTTGATGGGTCAGATGTCCATGATACTGTACATTTGATTTGCGTTCTTCAAGATGGCAGAAAGCTTTGGGGAGTTTTCTGTGATTGAGGCAGGCTTTGCAAGTAGGAGTGTGATAGCTGCTTCATATTGAGGGACACTGGCCTTCTGTATTCATCATGCCTTTTGGTTGTGTGTATTTCTGGGGCTTTGATATCAGATGCCTTGCTGAACCTGGATTTGACAGTTCTTAGCGGTAATAAGTGACTTGTCTACAAACATTCCTTCCATCTAGACACCAATCAACCCAGGACCCAAACCTCCAACTGCCTTCTTAATGCAGCTAGCTCTTATACTCTGGGTCACTATATACCTGTCTGTCTCATGCAGGGTCATGTGCCCTAGAGCCTGATAGGTCATTTCAACTAGACCTTTCCAGTTCTCTCACCCTGCCTCACCTGTTCCTCCCTGTGGATTCCAGCACGCATTTTTCCTGCTGGCTTTTCCTTTGCTTCCTCTGACTCCTGCATGGCCCTGCTGCTTCCCTGTGGTCCTCATTGGTGAGCCTCCTGCTTCTAGGGAATTGTGAGGGTAGTCTTCTTCCTTATAACAGTCATGCCCATGTGTCCAGGCCTGCTTACTCTTGCTTTAAATAAATCTCAGATATACTTAAGACACCTTAATTAGATTTTTCTGTCCTTTGAGGGTAGATGGTCACATATATAATTAAAGTGAAACTACAAAAAACATGCTCTCTGAAATGACGAGAATTTTCAGTTGTGTTCTGTTTCTGACATCAGATATCAAAGTTGTGATTCCGGTCTTTGAAAACCCTGCACCTTTCCTCTCCATTAATCATCACTTCTATACTGAAATGCACGCATGACTTCCTGTGAGCTTCTGAGAGGCAGAGCTCCTAGCGGAACATGTGTATATGCAACAGGGGCTTAGGTGTCACCTGTCCCATGCTCTGATGAAGCATGTCTTGTGACTCTGCGTAAATTATGAGGAAACAGTGTTCAGCCCAGAGTCATGATGTGCTGTAGGTGATGCTCATTTCTCAGGTGTGTCAATGTTTGTTAAAAAGGAATATGTCACCATTTGCAGATGATTTACTAGAACAAGAACAGATTTACAGCTGACCATTTCCTAACACTTGTCATGTGCCTTTATCCCATTTTACTCTCTTGGGTTTTGGTTGCCACCTCTAGAATGTGTGTAACTTCATGTGCCACAGTGGACACAGATGGAGAACCACTGGTATAATTAGGGATCACAAGTGCTGTGTTTTTGGTTTTATGGGTTTTTTTTTTTTTTTTGTCATGGAAGCAGACCCAAGAGAGCAGAGGCTCACGAGTAAGGATACATCTTGTAGGCATGTGATATGCCGCTTGGATACTCTTGCATTTCCAGAGATTTCCTCACAATAATGCTAATTGCTATTAGTATTTTGACCAATGTTTTGTTGGCTAAAGGAGTAAGAAGAAAGCAAATTCTGAAAAATGGACCCGAGATTGATAAAAGATCTGTACACTTTGGTAGGTGGGTGTGTGAGACGTACCAAAGACTGTTACCAAGTCAGTCTCTTGAATAGGATGTATTCCAAGGAAATAAACATACAGAGTGAATGGCCCCAGTAGGTTCTACTATGTGATAACAATCTTCAGAGCTGTTGTTTTCAATGAAAAATGGTCTGACATGCCAATAAGATACTAACACCTTTGATTTCTCTGTATTTCTGCTAATATTTTATTCAAATCTGACCTGTCTCACAATGTTGACCAAATTGTTTTTGTTTAAGGTTTATGGGGACTAGCCTGTTAGTCTTATGAGCACAGCCTATGGCAGAAAAGCCTTTAGTCCCCGCTGGAAAACTTAGAACAGGAACCTTAACCTCTCACACTTATACTGACCTCACATGTATTGAATAATCTTGATGGAGTCTCTCATGCAACTTGTTTAGTTATTTCTCAAGATCTATTTATTGCAGGTGTTTTAACCACTGACTCTCAATGTATTTGCTACTACTTAACGACTGAAGGAGAATAGAGCAGGGCTTCTCAAAAGCTGTCATGAAATATCAGTTTCTATTTATTTTTGACCCATTGCAGGCCAATATTTTTTATAAAGTATAATAAATATTAATTTCTGAAAAAATAAAATGATAAGCCTCGATTTAAAAAAATTGTTTAAGTAGAGGTACAGTCAGATTTGAATGAAGGTAAGCAGACAAGCAGGCAGGAAGAGTGAGGAGGAAGAACATTTTATTTAATTGTTCATCTTGGCTGTTCCCTACAACCTTAGGACACAAACCTGGGTCCTTGGGATATATGTGCACTCAGCTGGAGGTGGAGGAACAAACCGCTACTCCACAAGGGCATATCAAGCCCTGGCTTTTTATGATTAGATTCCTCAAACATAAAATTAGATTTCAAACTATGATAAGAACAAATGTTACATAATTGTTCTAAAAGTTTCTGCACATTCTCAGCATTCATCTCCTTGCAGGGTAGTAAGCGTTTCTGGCCAGCAAGGCTTCCTACCGTGCAATGTACTGGGGCATCCCTGGAGTACAGTGCCCTCCTCTGACTTCCCATCACAGCCAATGGCCTGTCTGTGCTCCTCACAGAACCCGTGCAGCTGTCTCTGCCGTCTTTGGCTCTCTCTGGCTTGTCCTCAGTGGAAACAGGGTAAAGATCAGAGTCATCAGTTTCTAATCATCCTGGCTCTGGGGCTGGTCACCTAGTGTTCTTGTTTGGCTCCCTGGCAGGCAGCCACAGGTGGTTGTCAGATTCCAAGATTTATATGTATCTGGCTATGTCCTTTGTTCATCGGTCTCAGCAGGTACAAAGTGGGGAGTGATTCTGGCTTAAACCCCTTCCCACCATGTTTTTATTCCTTTAAAATAATACCACACAGACCCAGCTCAATTGCTTTGTAGAATTAGAAGAGAAAACACCACTTTGATAGCAATCCATTGGAAACACTAGGAACCCTGCATCATGGTTTCTTGTATCCCCTCTTGCTTCCTCATTCAAATGAGCTAATAAAGCTCAGTGTAGAGGTGACATGAATGAAAGCAACTATGAATTCCAGGACAGAGGGCTGATCCAGTTCCTACCTCATTGGTAAGAGGAAGCTGTTTGGATGAAAAATTTCTAAGAAAATGAAAGGTTATTTTTGAAACATTATTGAGGCTGGATCCTGAGACATTTGAACATGTGTCAGGGCAGTAGGGTGGGCTGAGCAGGGACCAGGCATTAGACCTTGGCACATGGGGTAACTGAGGCTGAGAATTGAATGTAAAAGCTTCATGGAGCTGATATGTTCTGTGCTGACCTCAAAAAAAAAGCAACCAGTTATTGCAGCAACCAGCAGGGTTTATTCAGAAAGAAACAACAGAAGGGAGGGCAAATTGGAGCTAATAAGATCCATGCGCTTGTCCCTGGATCCAGGGCTAACACTCCTACATCATCTCTGGAGGAGCCTCCTCAGTCCTGCTGGAGGGGAAACAGCATCACTTCCTCTGAGAGAGGCAGCACAGTGGAGTTTGTGGTGTGCTGATTTTCACGTGCTTGAGCTCAAGCTCTCTCCAGGCTCATTTAAATAGGGTGTAAACACTGATATTCACATTTGGGACAAGCATCCCTGTCTCCAGTGCTTGGTGTCTTAGCTCTCAACACACAGTATCATGATGTGTTCTAAACGGACTTCCTCCTCTCGTTGTGCCTGTTGGACCCACATAATTTGCAAATTAATAATCGATACATTTGGAGTCACTGTGGATATGCCAGGCGGCTCTCTCACTCCCAATGAAAGTTCTGACAGGGTCTATTGGATGTACGACTTCTTAGGGACCCATGGGAGGAACAGTCCTGTCAGAGGAGAGTCAAAGCATGTGGGCACAGCAGTGGCATGTCAGGAGTAGTAACATGATTGGTGTAGCTGGAGTCTAGAATATGTGAGGAGAAAGGCGATCTGAAATGGGAAGCAAAATTGTGTCCTAAAAGGCACAAAGAAGAGGATGCTGAGCCCCAGATTAGTTTAGGAAGGGATTATGCTCTGAACAGTAACTTCACCACCGCCCAATGCTAAAGACCAGGTGTCTGTTCCCTAGGGTTCTTGCTCTGGGGAAGGTCAGCTTCAAACCTCATCAGCCAGACTGTTGTTAACTGTCTCACCCCTGCCTGAGGATGGGCTGGGAGGGTTGTACTGGGAGAAGTGTGGAGACATAAACTTGAATTGCTCAAGGCAAGCTTCAAGTTTAAGCTTTTAAAATCCCAGTAAACATATTATCTTTTTCTTCCTGTGAGAACTTTCTATACCTCAGTCTTTCTTCCATTCAGTTTTTCTTAGCATCACCAACTTGGAACAGGGACCCAGGAATCACACATACCTGGGGTTGGTCCTGTGCCTGACTTTGGTAGCTGGTCCAATACAGAGTGCCCTTGCATACATGAGGACAATAACAGGATTTATCCCTAGGGCTCTTGGAAGGGTATGTGCTTCGTGCCTAAGGTCCCAATACATTTTAGCTATTATTCATATTGTTAAGAACAAGCCACAAAGCAGGTTTTACTCTGTTTTTAAGATTCTATGATGACTCTGTAGATTTAGGTTCAGATTTTCATTTCTATGCTAATATTCCTTCTACCACTTATAAAAGAGGTGTGTCTGAATCTCAATACATCATTATGAAAACAAGGGCAGCAGTGGAGTCATGTGGGTGGTAGCCAGACACTGTGTCTTTGTTTGGTCATTTAGTGATGTAACCCTTAAAAAATTCTCTCTCAGATAATTCTCTTGGGAACAGTTTCCAAGCCATTAAAATGTTATTTTTCCCAAGTCTTCTTGTTGGTAACAGGAGGATAGAGACAAATGCACTGTCATTCAGGCTCAGCCACACAGTTTGAAAATGACCATGAGCTCCCTAACATCAGAGCCCTGGCTTGCCCCATGACACCTGTGACCTATGCTGGTAGAGGAGTAGCTCATCATCATGACCTTCATGGGATTAGGAACAGGAGGTGATTCCAACAAGAGAACACAGCTGCAGGAACCAGGAGGAAAAGCTTTTCTAAGCAATTTAGTGCCTACTAGAATTGATTTGTCAGAAGAAACATTTGCCTAAGAAATTCAAGCACTTTTTAAATTTTCACTTACATTGAGATAATTAGTAATTAATTACAAATAACCCATACATATATTCCAGCTCAGAGAATGCATTGAGGATATATGTGACCTCTCTCCCTGCTGTAGTAAGGGAGACAACCTGCTCCCACCACCAACAAGAAGCTGCCTGGGGCCTCTGTCCCTGCTCTGAAACACACACTGAGACTCCGTGCAGCCTCCTTCCCTTCACATGGAGAGTGTTGCTGATAGAGACACCCTGATCTTATTAGCATTTTGTCAATGTGATAAGCAAATAGTCTATTTGAAAAATCTTTCTAATCACTAGTGTTGCTGAACATTTATTTTGGACATCTGTATTTCCTTTCTAATACTATTTTTATAGTAGAAACTATTTAGTTAATATAAAACATATTTCCACTCTTATACTTTTTTGAGCCCCCAATTCATCTATATTCAGAAAATAAGCTTCCTGCCATAGGTATACTGAGATTGAATTCACACTTAAAATGGCAACTTGTCAAGTTCTAGCTATTTTTCCCATTTCTTTGCATTTTTTTTCTCATGGTGTAGAAAGCTTAGCAGGAAGTTAAAATTCCCTGTTTAATGTCTGAAAAACACTTTATGGTCCTTAAAAAACCCATACTTTTCATAAATTTATCATATCACTTAGATGATGTTCGAATGGTATATATTCAAGCACATAGAGGATGATAAAATGAGAGAGAGAGAGAGAGAGAGAGAGAGAGAGAGAGAGAGAGAGAGAGAGAGAGAGAGAGAGTCTCCTGAGAAACAGATGCAGAAAATCAAAATCATTGTTCTGAGGCATGTGACAGGTGATACTTGTAAAATATTATACCTACTGGTTTGGTTTTCCAGGATGAATATTCATCTTCCCACGAATCTTATTCTTCTGCACTGGCTTTTAAAGTATAGCAAATGGGTCTGTAATGGCATATATCTGAAAGCAAAAGTACAGGAGAGATAATTGAATACAATTTAAAGTGGTTTTTCTTCCTCTAGGGATTTGGGTATGTGAATTTAAGCTTTCAAAAAGAATATTCTGTCTGTTGATCCAAAGTTACAGACATAGAATATTGACACTGAAAATGCAGAAAGGGATGAATTAGTTAAAGGAATCTGGGTGAATCTTTTGCCAAATTATAAAAATATTTGCATAAAATCTTACAATTTCAGCACTCTAAAGTAGTAATGGATTTATTGTGTGATATAGGCAAGATTATACTATGAGAAGCCATGGGATCTCCTGCTGTTATTCTTTAACCACACCAAAGAAAGTTTTATAATTTTAAAACTCAAAGGAATATACATTTCATTTTATTGAAATAAAACATCTTCTTAACTGAAAGTGGTAAGTGACTGTGTTGGTCCAAAGGTGGAATTTAGGAGAGTGGTTTCTGCTACAAAGAACAGAGTCACAGGAATAGGTGAGATAAGAGTAAGGCTCTCACCCTGCCCCCTTCCATTTTTCTGAGAATGGAGAATCTCTAACAAGAGAGGTAATTAACAAGGTGGTGGCATTGTTTAGACAGCCTATCGGTCCCTGGACTTATTCTAGCTGGCTGGTCTGGAGATAAAGCACCATTGTACTGTGGTCTCAGAGAGATGTTCTGTTGCCTCAGGATATCACAAAGGGATGGGATGATCAGCAGTCTCTTGGCCTGCTGTCTTTTACAGTGAAACAGCTGGAACATCTGGGGAAGCCCTGGCAAAAGTGCTGCCTACAGTATCATCTCACTACACATCCTTCCCAACACAGATCAACAAAAAGACAAAGCCATACCTTTCCTTAAGCATACGTACACCTTTGACCAAAACAACCATAGGTCATGAAGAAAACACATAAAGTCCTATAAAGTAGTATTACAATAGTCTCTGAGTTTAAGGTAATAATGTTTGAAATTTACCATCAAGTAAATAAAGGGCCCTTCCCCTGCCCACCTGAAAACTGAAAAAAAAACCCAAAACTCCTCTTAAGCAACAATTGGATGAAGGGGAAATGCAAACAACAGCTACTTAGCTTTTAACACCTGTAAGGTTCGAGTCACTCAAGGGATCCACGATAAAGTTAGGTGAGTGAGCAAGCAGAGATTTAATTACAGGGTAAGGAAATGGAGCCGACCAAGGGAGTTCCAGATCCAGTCTGCCATGCCAGCAGCCTGGGTTTTTAAGGAAAAAACCCACATGGTGAGGAAAGGGGATGGAGAGAGAGTTGGCAGACTGGGTTCCAGTTCCTGATTGGGCAAGGTGACATTGTCCTTTGAAGTTATTGGTGGTCTTCTTCAATCTTTGTCATTCCTTTGTTTCTTAGTGGAGGGTCTGTCCTGGTCACATAGTACACATGAGACACATCTCATATGTCAGACTCGTCCATCGGCTTCCTTATCCATCTGGATGATCACATGCATTCCACCACTGGGTGGTGGGCCAGAGACAATTCACTGTCCTGATATCTAAACTTTAATCCCTGGTCTAATGTTTGCTCTTTTGGGGGTTCTGAAAACACCTAATGATAAAAAAAACAATACTAATGAAAATCTAGAAGATACATTTAAGACCATTAAAAGAAAATTCATTGCCTTAAACACACACACATACACATGAAAGAATGAAAACAATACTTAAATTTCTACTCCAAAAGTTAGAAAAAGAACACTAACATAAACTAAAGGAGGGAATAAAGATGGAGCATATAAAGATAAAAAACATAAATTAATGGACAGAAGTTAGAAAAAATAGTAAGTACATTAATACATGAAAATATTTTTTAAAAAATGAACAAAATAATGTGTATCCTGGTGGCCTAGTGGTCTAGTACACCTGGAAGCAGTCCCACATGCATCCCAAGGTCCTGGGTTCAAGACCTGGGACCTGAGGGAGCAACAAATGTGAACAACAAAATAGAAATAAATGAAATTCTTCTTACTCCTCTCTCTTCCTACCTGCCTCCTTGCCTTCATTTTGGCCTACACCTTTAAAAAAATTAATAAATAGACAAAGCATTTGCTAGCTTAATCAAAAAAAGGACACATATACAACACATGAAATGATAAGGGGGAAAATATATTGAAATGAATAAATCCAAAAAATACAAAATATTTTATTTTACATGCCTCCATGAAAAGAAAATGAAGACTCTAGATGAAATTGATAATCATCTAGGAAAATAATTTACCCAAATTGCAACCACTGAAAACAGAAAGATTCAAGATACTAATTTCTGTAGAAGAAATAAAGAAAAATTTAAAGGAACTATCCAATAAAAACAGCAGTGCCAGATCATGTTTCAACACGTGAGTTCTGCCAAATATATAAAACATGTTCCACTTTGCTCATAATACGAGAATTATAAAGTAAAACATTGAGATACCATGTCTCACTCATCAGATTGACAATATTAAAATCTCTGACCACACATTTGTAGATAAAACAGTGGGTAATGTATTTTTATATATTGCTATTGGTATAACTATTCTGGAGGAAAATTTGGTACATCTGGAAAAACTATATGTGCATTTCCTTTTTGAGTCAGTAACCTCGGCTATAAGAATTTACCTGGAAGGTACACCTCCATGCAATATATATACAAGCACAAAGTTATTCATGAAGCATTGTGTCATTAAAAAATATTTGAAACAACATAGTAGGCGTACATAAGATAATTGTTTAATAAGCTGTAGTCATGTAGAATATTTCACAGATGTGAAAAATGAAGAGTGTGAACTTCAAGACTATTGATTAAAAAAGCAAATGGAAAAATATAGCTATAGTATGTTTCCTGTTATGTTATAATGATGGAGAATAAGAGCTCTACATAAATCTAATTAGTTGTGCATGAAGAAACATGGAAAGGATAAACTAGAAACTAATGAGTCTGGTTATATATGGAAGATGGCAAGGAGTAGGGTGGAAAGATGAGAAGGTAAGCAAACAGAACTAATAAGGTAGTTACACTATTGTAAGTGTTACATTTTGTAAAATTTGGACTTTTGGAACTATGCTCCTGTTTCACATATACAACAAATTAAAAAGTCGACAAAGATATTGAAAGAAAGCCCTAAAAGTTATAAAAAATAAAACAGATTAACTATTTGTATTTAAAAGAACTAACAGAACTACACTGAATAAGAAAAACAAACTAAACCAAGTAATTTTAAAATAAAATATTTGTATCTCCTCAGAATGAGTACAAAAATATTAACAAAGACTTTAGTTACTTTGGTGTGGAAGTACATTTTGTATATTTTGGTTTATTCTAGAATTAAGCAGTAAGTAAATAAGTGATGGATAATGGCAACTAGCTTTCTCAGTGTTGGAAAGTCAACTACAAACAGGAATTTAGGAAAAGTTGGAGGAATTCCTTGTTACTAGAGTGTTGTTAACATGGAGCTAAGGGAATAAAGCATGATAAATTAAAGAGTAAGGGAGACTAAAGAGACATGATAACTAAATATAAGACATGATGATTCTGTTTTGGAAGCGAAAACAGAAATGTTTTCTCATGCTATAAAAACATTACTATAACAACTGGTGAGATTTGAACTGTAGGTAACAGTACAAAATCCACTTATCCTGATTTTTATCATTGTACTGTATGTAGTTGCATAAGAGACTGTTTTTGTTTCCTAGGGAATACACACTGAAGTATTTAGGGATAAATTAAATGCTTCATCTCAATGACTCAAAAAACTATTGAAAATATAAGGTAAAATATTCACATTTGTGGAATCTTGATAAATGTATATGGAAATTCTTTGTGATTTTCTAACCCTGAAGTTATTTCAAATTAAAAAGTTTTGGAAAGTGACAAAGTGATGGAAAGACATTAATACAACACAATGGGACTCACCACACAGTGTCAATAACTGACACAGGGTTGTTGTAGAATGTATAAAGAATTCTTTCAAATCAAGAAGAAAATAATGTACTAGAAACGGAGTGAGAAACTTTAAGAAGCATTCCAAAAAAGGGATACTCAAATAACCAATAAATAAGTGGAAACGAACCCAACCTTATTAGAGAATGCAAATTAAAACCACCATAAGATGCCCCTATATACTCACTGAAACAACCCAAATTTAAAATCCTAAACCCACTTAATGAGAATGTAAAGCAACTCTTGTTGGTAGGTGCAAATATTAGCAAAAACAGTTTTGGAAAATTGACATAATCTACTAGAGCTAAACATATGTGTAACTGGTGACCAGAAATACTATGTCTAGTTACATATCTTATAGAAGCACATTCACATATTTACCAAAAAATGTGTGTAATTTACCATACTTTCTGGAAGTCCTAAAACAGTACTATATAGCAATAAAAACAGAGTAATGTGGATGAGTCTCACAAACTATTTTTAAGTGAAAAAAATGCCCAACATTGGCATATAGGTTTAAAGAAGCACAGAAATAGACAAAATTGACTGCATTTTAATGGAGATATTGTATTGTGTAGGCAAAGTATCCCTCAAAATGTTCAGATAGGCGTTTCCCAAGATGTCCAGAGCAAACCTTTCTAATACGTGTCAACTTGATGCATGGAGTAAGGACAATCAAGTCCCTCCAAGACTTGAGAGAAACTGATACCATTATCTTAAATAATGAAGATTACCTAGATAGTCATCTCCAGAAACAAACTTTACATCAGAGAAACCTATCTTAAGGTAAGGCAAACATCTAGAGGTAAGATTTTATCATATGAAGACATCCCCTCATGTGAGTCCCCTCCTTGCTCCTCAGTGCCTTAGGTTCCTCTTCCATTTCTTAGTTCAGGATGTAAGAACTCAGGTCTGACTCATTCACTTTGGAATTTATAGCTATGTAAATTATCCTCACATGTATCATTACATTTGATCATTTTCTCTTACTAATATGTCTGATGTTAATTTGTTTACTCAACCAGCTCCTACAATGTCAGAAAACCGCAATTTTGTATACCTCATATGGCTTGGTCATACCTGATTTTTCACATGACATTTTTGTGTGTGTTTATGCTTACCCTTGTGACATACATCATTACACATTGTTACAGGGACTAATATTAGTCAATATGCTGGTGTATTATCCAAAATGGAAGTGGTTCTTAGCCCCACCTGTTACGAAACTTTTATTTTAAAGCAAAGAACACTAATTGTTCCCCTCACTAGCATGACACATGGCCTCTCTCTGCTCACTAACATTTTCCTAACCCAGTCATTTACTCGTTTCCTATGCTTGCTGAAAAAGGAGCACTCTTTATTTACTATTTTAGTTCTGCTGGTTGGTAAACTTTTCTTTTAAAAAATAAAAAAACTTTTTTTGCACCCTCCTTTGAAGAAAGCTCATACTCAAAGTTAGAAGCAGACACATTTTCTTTGACTTTTTAAAATGATGCTGATGGGAAGTCTCCTCAGTGCACTGCAGCTCTTGATAATTGCTCTGTTGTTAGCCATACATGTTCTTCTTTTTTACTTTTTAAATTTTTAATTAATTTTATTGAAGGAAGATTGCATTTTAACATTATATAGATTTAAGGTGTGAATCAGTAAATCAACATCTGTCTATAATACATTAAGTTCACCACCATTTTGTTTTTTCCTTCACTAAGCAATTAGATGTCTTCTTCTTTAGTTTTACCATTTCACAGTCAGGTGTATGGGGGAAATTTTATTTTTTTTTGTACTGGTTAGAACTTGAAGTGAACTCTCTGGAAGACCACATCTTTCTAAAAATCTAGAAAATTCTCAGAAGTTACGTTGTGGAATCATTTTTCCTATTTGTCCTTCTTGCTTTTGTTTTAATGAAACTAAAATATATATTATAACCTCTTAATCTCTCCTCTCTGTCTTTGAACTATTCACTGACTAAAATAAAACAACTTTGCTTCTCTAGTCTAAGTCCTGGGTGAAATCATTGCTGTCTTCCAATTCACTAATTCTCTTCTAGCATCCGTTTTAGAATGTATTTTGCTTTTGACTAAATTTTTATTTCAGTTATCTACATTTTGCATTTTTAAGAATTTAATTGTATCTGTTGTTATTTTTTTCCCACTGTTTCTTCCCAGTTTGCTGAGGTATAATTTACATCACACATTTTAATTTTATGAAATTGGCAGCTATAAGCAGTGTGGTAACTAAGACCACAAGCCAGAAAACAGCCATCCAATAGTGCCTAGGCTTCCCTCACATCCCTTTGCAGTTAATCCTGTCCCCAGATTCTGCCTTGGGCAACAATGATTCTGGTTTCTTCTACTGAGATTTTGCCTTTTCTAGAGCTTGAGATGAGAGAATTCATACAATTTGAAGTCTTCTGTTTTTTATTTCCTTCACATTTCATCCATGCTCTTGCGTATAACAATGTTTGTTCCTTTGTCATGCTCACTAGTATTCTACAGTACAGATATGATTTGTTTATTTAGCCATTTGTTGAAGGGTCTTGGGTGTTTCCAATTTTTGATTCTTATAAATAAAACTTCTATGAATACTCACTTAGGTCTTTGTATGAACTTGTTTACATTCCTCCAGGGAAAATATCTAGTAACAAAATTGTTGCATTAGGTGGAACGGTATAATTCATTTTATAAAACTCAGATAAACTCTTTTCCAAAGTTGCTGCATCATTTGCATTCTAAACAGGATACGTGTGATTTCCATCTGCACCACATTCTTGCTAACATTTAATGTTGGCAGTCTTTTAACTTTTAGCCAGTCTAGATCACTGTGTATCTTACTGCAGTTTTAATTTATATTTTTCTGAGAACGAACATGTTATATATGTCTTGATGTATTTACTCGTTGTATCTATGTTGGACATAAATCTTTTGTCAGACATATGCTTTCCAAATTTTTCCCCTACTCTGTGGCTTGTCTTTTCACTTCCTTAGCTCTCCTTTAATGAGAGAATGATACAGTTTTGATGAAGTTTATGTTATTAATGTTTTGACCCACGATTTGACTTTTAGTGTTCTGTTTGAATCATCACTGTCAAAGACAATGTCACAATAATTTTGTCTATGTATTTACCTAGAAGTTTTATAATTAAAATGATATACTTAGATCTATGATAAATATAAAGTTTATTTTCAATGTGGTATGAGCAAGGTTCATTTACTTTCCTACAGATATCCAGTTGTTCCAGTCCCATTTTGGGTAAAGATTATCTTTTTTGGCTACAAATCATCTGAATATGATAGTGGGGCTCTATTTTGAGACATTCTCTATTTTTTTTGGCCTTCCAATTGGTTTAGCTCAATGTGTAGTCTGTTCTAGGACTGCATGTGTGAAGGTCAATCAGGGGTGTGGCAGGAGGAGACGGAAGTCTCCTTTCTGATTCTTGGGCTTCTAGGACCCCACTGCCCACCTCCTTCCCCTCAGCTACCATCGTGTCGTCCACATCAGTCTTCTGGTTTATCAGGCAGTAAGACTGTGGGTTTCTCACCAGCCCCTTGCTTTCCCATAGTGTCCTCATTGCACTCCCACAAACAGAGGTGGAGAGGAAAGACACAGCCTGCAACTTTTCTCTGAGAGCAGGACTCTCCATGGAACTTCCTGTGCTTGTGCCGTCCTGGGGTCTCTAGGGAGCCACGTTTGTCTTAGAACCTGAGTTGACAATCGCTCTCTGTGAGAAAATTGGTCCTGTGGGATCATTAACTATAATGGGTGGTGGAAGCTCCTGTCCTCATTTCACAATTAATTATTCATTTGATGTTTGCTGTTCCTTCACTTAATCTCTCATATGTGCTCACAATATATTCTTTATTAGATGTGAAAATTAATGTTAGGTAATTTCATGACTTTTTGTTATTGTTGGCTTTATTGTTTTAACATCATATTTCTGTACTTGATTTGGAGTCTATAATTTGACTTGGAAGCTTGGAAATATATCCCCCCATTCTTTTTTATCCCTTCCTTCAAACTTACTTCATTTTTAAAGATTTTATTGTTGCTTTGATCTGTCACCAGAGTGTCTCTAGAGAAAGGCAGGTCTGAGAGTGTCTGGAGCAATACATATCTGATACTGCAGGAAGCATGCAGCAGTCAACCTGCTTGGGTTCTGATGCGTGGATCTCAGTTGCTCTCTGGGGTCACAGGCCACTCCTCTAGGAGGTGGGTTCTGAGGCTGAATCTGGCCTCAGATTCCTCTGGATTCTGCTGCAGCGCAGGACATTTCTTTATTCCACTACAGGTAAAGCGTCTGGTCTGCATGTCCTATTCGTAGGCTCACAACCCTTCAGCCTCATGGCTCATATGCTTTCCTCTGTATTAGCATCATATTTCGTTTCAGAGAGATGTTCATGATAGTAATGAGGCCAGCTGGTTTTAAAAGTGTCCTTCTGTACATTAATCATCAATCAGGAGTGCTACAGTGATTCTGAAATTCACCACACCATGGAGGCTGTGAGGGGCTAGGGAAGGATGATTGTTTAATAGATAGGGAGTTTCAGGTTGGAAAAAAGAAAGATATTCCAGAGAGGGATGGTGGTGATGGATACATGACAATGTGAACACTTAAAAATATTCAAAATGGTAAATTATATATCATGTATATCTTACCACAATAAAAAATGAATTTAACCATGGAACATTTAAAATGCTCAATCATGTTATCTTGAAAACTGAACGTGTTTTAAAGAATTACAGGGTTTAGTTAAACAATGTAACAGTCATATTGCTATGCTAGTAAATGTGAAATAATATTATTGCACTCTCTAGAAGGAAATATCTACAATGACCTCTGGAAAGGATGAAATGTTAAGGAAAGCAATTGGCCTGAACACAGATCCCTGGAGACTTCCCACTATGTGAACAGTCGTCCATTTGCTGCTCTCTGAGGGTGCATTTTATCCAGTTGCTAATCCACATAACTGGCCCATCTCCCAACACTCTTCCAGTTGTGTGTCTGGATATACAATGTTGTGTGTCCTAATGTCTTATTGAAATTTAGGCTCACAGATCCGTGTGGCGGTCGAGGAATTGCACCAAAAATGTTATGTCGTTTTTCTGCCTTTTGAAGTGAAACTATATGGGCTGCTAGTGGTCATTCTGTGTTCAGGCTGTCCACACATGTATGCTGAGTGCTTCATGTTAAATTGCTGGGAAGGAAAATAATCTCTATTTCCAAGTGTCTTCAAGTATGTTGAGTGCATAGACAATCCTTATGTAACGCATTTGGTAACCTTGATACTTTAAAGTTACCCAGGTATGGGAGTTCCATTACTTCTCCTTTTTTGTGGCTGAAACTTTGTGTTCTAAACACATAATGTTCCACATACAGGCATCACTTCCTCTGTTCAGTTCCTGGGACCACAAAACAACCTCAGGTCTTTTCGCTTCTGGGCCTTCACCCTCCCCTACCTTGATTTGGATTTCCTCTTATCCATTTAATTTATTTAATCCAATTTGAAGATCTGTATCCTTGATTGAGAAGTTGGATGCAAAAGAGAGGTAAACATTTCCCCCTCCTCTGTCATTTATTAAGAGCTTCAAGCTCAGTGCATCAACTTGTCCATTGCTTTTATTTTCCTTGTCTTAAACATATCTAAAGACATCCTCCACCCAGCTTTCCTAAATATATTTATGAGCATCAATTCATCTTTGGCTTTAGAATTTCTGATAGCATGTTGCATTCCTTTTTGTCCTTTAGAGGAGAAAGCACACCAGAATAACGATGTAGATTCTGTCCTTGGCTATGCCATTCACTTGTGAGAATGTGAAAAATTACTCAGTGTTCTCGACCTCAGCCCTCCTGTGTGAACTCATGAAAGATAATAATTATGCTGGCTACCTGGGGGCTTAGCTGGAGGGTCAAAGCCACAAATGCTAAGATGCCTTTTGAAATTTAGGAAGTATTACAAAAATGTTCCATAATTTGAGTAGAAGAATTACCACTGTTTACATTTTATAACTTAGAAAGTGACATTCACAGCATCATGTCTGCTAAATAAAGGAGTCTGAATCTCAAAAAGGGATCACATTTTGATCTTTGGATCCTTCCACACTTAAGAGCAGAAAGGCTGATTTCTCCTTTGTCTGTCTTGGCTAGGCTTGCGGGCCCCTATTTATCCTCCATTTTGCTGGGGGGACTTTCTCAAAGACCACGATATCCTGGGCCTTGAACTGCATCCCTGGAAAATCTGATGTTAGGGAAAATAGACAAGTGCTTTTGTCTAGCTATAGTTGCTCACTTTTTGCCTCTTTGACAGTGAGTCAGAAATTAGTAAACATAAAGTTCATTTTCAGGCCATGAAATTTATTTTGAAATAACATTAGACTGAACACCGTCACAGTCTGCCATTTACAAGCAATCAGTTTTTTTGTTTTTTTTTTTGGCTTCTGCAGTGAAGGCCAAGGAGGGTACTTGTTTTACTGTGTCAGAATTGGGTGACATTTATCGATAAGAGAGGCCACATTCCCAAAGTCCTCACCTGAATTGAGAAGTTAACAGTGATGTCAGGTTTTCTGTTTTTATTGAATTCTTTTCAAAGTTCAGTTCTCAGCTGTTCAGACAGTCCCTTTGATTCCGTCACCTCATCTGCAGCAGGAATCTGTATCAAGGTAACTGCACAAATCCCCTCCCAGGATCCATCTACCAATAATTCTGATACATATGTCACTCTGTCACTATTCCAGAGCTGTGGTTTCTGTTTATTTTGTTTCTCTTTTAAGTACAATAATCCATCCCAGCAGCAAAGGCAAGTCAGTGAAAACCCGATGGGGAGAGAATTTACAACTGACATTGTTAAAATCCAGAGAAAACAGTGAAAGTGTCCATAAATATTAACTATGCTCACTAAAAAGACAGAATGCTGAAAAGCATGACAGATGATATTTCCCCTCATAGACGAGCACCATATTGTTCTGTAAAATTATTTTCTCACCATTCTGTACTTGCCAGCAATGCTGCACAGCCTGTCCCAGGAATTTCAAGGATGTGTCTGTCTCTATTTTATCTTGGATGCAAGTAATATTCATAGGAGGAGGCGTCCTTACCTAATGAGCACGTTTCTCCACAACAGTTAGTATTTTTTTTGGAGTTATGAATGTGAATTATTGAATCCTGCTTCTTGGATTCTGTCTGGAGCGCTTGGATTGGATGTTTGATGTGGGAATCGACTCGACAGCCAGATGGACTGCCTTTGGTGGAGTTCAAACTTACTTCTTTCAAGCTTTTAAGCCCTGATCCCTCCTTTGAACCTTAGAATTCAGGAATCTGGTACAAGTTTGTGTGATTCGCACAGAAGTAGGTGGGATGAGAAAAGAACCACATGGGGACCACAGGAGGCCGCCTCATCCACCCTTGTGGCTGAGGGAGAATGATTGATGAAGGAGAGAGGGAGAAGCCTCCTGAGCATCGATGCTGCTACATGATGAGGAAAATTTTCCACAACAAAGCAGGAAAGACCCTCCTCTACTCCTTGGGGAGTGGGGGCTCTGATACCCTCGCTGTGAGGAAGAGTCACTGTTAACTGAGGGTGTTCCTTTGGCAGGTTGGAAATGCAATGTCATCTGACTTCACTTTTTTCGTGGAATCTGGAAACACAACAAAGGAAAGCAGCAGCAGCAACAGCCCAAGCTCTAAATTCAGAGAGCGGACTGTAGTGTCAGTGCAGTAGGGGAATGATCTAAGTGTGCAAATTCCTTGTTATAGTCAGTCTTGGGGTGTAATGCACAGCATGGAGACTGTAGTAATAATATTTTATGATATGTTTGAAAGTTGCTAAGAGACTAAACCTTAAAAATTCTCATTGCAAGGAAAAAAATGTATATAACTATGTGGTGTGGATGGTTATGAGACTCGAGGGGATCATTTTGCAGCATATACACATCTCCAAATATTATGCTGAACTTATATGATGCATGTCAATTACACCTCAATCACACAGAACAGACATGTAATGCAGTGTCTCCTCTGGCGGTGAGGTGACAAAATCTATCCCCATGGTTGGAGTGATAAGTAATGCAAGTCACCAGCATGTTTGTCTGTTTGGTGGGGCCCATGCTGAGAGGCTGACGAGCCCACACCAGCTTGAAGGGTGGTGGACCTGTGAGTCCCAAGGTGATACCAGGCTCACACAGGACCTGGGGCACTTGGCAAGGCAGGCCTGCATGAGAAACCAGTATAGGGGAGCTAAATCCCTGACAACTGGAGTCCTTTGGCAGTGACTTGTGGGGCAGGCATCCTCAACAGTCTCTATTTGGAATTGAAAGAAATCTTTGTAGTGTAATTAAGCAAAAGAGCTTATCTTGAAGGCCTAGTGACACTGATTGGATCCTCCTGGGTCCATGGGACTGGACTGTGGGACCTTTAAAGAGCCAGCTGCAGACATGATCCATGCTGTCCACCCTGTACAAGCTGACAATTCCTCCAGCATGGGTTCTTGGGACTGAGTGTGGTGCGCTCACTGGGAGACACTCTCATTGCATCTCAATACTGCCTCCACCTGAGGTGGCTACTCTCCAGAGCACCCTCACCCCTCCCTGGCCAGGGAATCATAGCACACACAGTTGCAATTGCAGGTAGGGTGAGACCCACTTGTACCTTTGCTGGCATCAGGGCTTGCACTTTACGCATAATTACAACATCTAATTGTTATAAGAATGCAGTGAGACAAAGTGCGACTATTATCCCATTTCACAATGTAGGCAACTGAGGACAAGGATGGTCAGGAAATGACCCAGCATCCCACAGAAGCTCAACAGCAAATCCACTTCAGTACTTTTAAAACACTGGTTGCACTTCTGCCCATAACCTGAGGACAGTGCCTAAGTTCCTCTCAGACTCCAGAAACCTTGATCTTGGTGGGAGGTATCAGTGATGGAAAGTGATATGGCACTGAGGTGAGGACCGCTGGCCTGACTGGTTACCACCCAGGTTCCATGGCTTCTCTAGATGTCTTGTAAAGCTGTCTCCTCACAGTGGTTCTCACAATGGTCAATGCTGAAGCGACCAGGAAGGTTAGCCTCTTTGGTTACCTTTTCCCTCAGATGGAAGAAGAAAGCTAAAGAAAATCAGCTACAGAGAATTGCAGGCACCAGGTGGGAAGAATGACATTCACTGTTTTGCAGAACAATTGCAAATGCTTTTCTGCTTTCTTCTCCCAGTTTTTAATAAGGTCATTGCTCTTTCCTCCAATCTTTCTATGCTGCATCCTTCCTTCTGCTTTTAGAGTTTATCTATTCAGGGCTCTCTTACTGTTTCATAAAACAAAGCATGTCTCATTCTCCATTAAAAATTAATATCTGTATAATAGAGCTGAAACAAGAGTTTTTAATCATCTCATTTTCCACCATTATCCCATTTCCATTCATGTATGATGTCAGCAGTTTGAAATACTAAAGGCACATGCGGGGGTTTTAGAAAATTACATTCGGTCATGATTTCATCTTATGATTTCCCTGTATGTTTACCCATGGCAGAGATAAATAGATTTGAATATAAAGTTTCAGACAAAATGCCATTGTTAGAATGTTTGTAAATCCATCGTTGCAGGCTCTGCCCAACTACATGGGTGGGCAATGACTCCTGGAACTAGTCATCACCTATTTCTGTCCATCTGGAGAAATCTCCCTTCATAGAAGGAGTTGAGAAGCTCAAGTCTTCAAATAAGAGTAGCTGTGACACATGGCAATCAAAAGGGAGAGAACAGGAATAAAAATATGTGGTGGAAGATGGAAAAACCCGAAAATCGTCACTGAAAGCCCACAGGGAAGGTTGTTTACACAGTAAGGAAACTGTTCTTGCACAAACTGACCTTGCACAAACTCAGGTCTAACCTAACGTATAAGGAAAACTCTGGGTTTTGGGGGTTCAACAGAACACCTGGGCTTTTTACAGAAAGTCTCACATAGCAAGTAAAGAACAACCCAAATCTTACCCACAGATGACAGCAGAGCTCTTGCTGACCACACTCCCATCCCTTACCCACGAGGACAGACTGCCCTTGGCTCTCCTCCCGCAAGAGTCAGAGTTTGAACACCCTTCAAAATACCACAACTGCTGAGGATCTGGTGACAGGCACTCTAGTTGCTTTCAGGCGTTTCTTCTGGATCGTATAAGGCTTCAAACTCCTTCAAAACCAGATTGCTTCTGTGGGTGTTAATGGGCAGAAAGGAGGGGAAAAGCAAGGGAGCAATTGACTGCCAACTGATTCCAGGTGTTTACTTATTAAAAAACACCTGTCAAAGGGTAAGGAGGCAACAACATCCATAGGGGACAGTTTTAAAGGAAAATCATGTTATTCATCCTGTTAACTCCTTTTCTCCCCTCCTTCTTTCCTCCCTTCCTCTCTCCCTCCCAACTTTCCTTCTTCCCATTCCCTTCCCCTCTTCCCTCCCTTTCTGGAAATATTCACTGAGTGCTAACCACACCCCAGACAGCATGCAAGGCAAGGAGGCTGACATGCTGAATTAGACAATCTCGGTGGCTGTCTCATGCTGCTCATGTTGGAGGGATAGAGCGAGACCAAAGCCAAGAATTTTGAAGATATTTTATTTTCACTTTGACACATGTTTGAGTTTAGCTGTGTCTTATCCAGCTTGGGCTTACAATGTGTTATGGACAAAATAAGGATAAAGAGGCCCCAGTCTATCCTAAGGAATTGACTCAATCACACATACAATGATTCGAAAGTTAAGACAGCTTAATTATTTGTATCTGGTTTATCAAACTCTACTTACCTTCTGCAAGTAACAGAAAGTAGTGCCAACCTTGGAGTGGATGGAGAGCCCAGTGGGCACCACCACTGCTGGGCATTCGGGATTGTGTAAGGTAATGTCCAGTAAAGAAAGGATATTGGCAGATACCAACATGCCCACCACAGTGGATCTGACTTGAAAACTCACATGCAGTAAATATTTTATTAAAACAGAGCCATCGCCCTCATCCCAGTCTAGAATTATGCTGTTCTAAACGATCCGTTCTTATGGCAATAGTGGGGGCCGCGTCATCGCAATTTTTTTTTTTTTTTGCTTGTTTATTTTCAGGCTCTGGAGAACTTGTCTGGCCTGAAGGTCCCCTGGTTCCCTTGCCTTGGGGAACAAAGAGGACCAACTTGGACTGACTGGCCAGATCTAAACTCTTATCAATGTGCTCCCCACATGGCTGTTTGGATTTGGCCTAACTCCAGAGCCAGAGGGCACCTGGCAACTCACAGTGAGGGCGAGGGAGCTGACTTCTGCTGAGTAGCTAGAGGCCCCTGCAGGGCAAGGGCCTGTCTGCTCAGGGACGTGGGTAGTGTCTCCGTCTTTACCCCTGGCCTCCCGCAAGTCTCCCTCGGAGATCCAGCTTCCCCAGATGGACTCTGAGGATGAGAATGACTTTCTCCACCATCCAGAGAGCAGCGGGGGGAGAGTGGTAACCCTTCCCAGTCCAGAGTATAGTGTAATGATGGTGGTGGCCAGCACACTGTGGTGACTGTAGGCACTGCTGTTTTGTAATAAGCTTTGGAACTTAGCAGGAGAGATGGGGCTTTTTGGGAGCCCCTCAGAGCAGGACACAGATGCCTATTCAAATTCTCTCAATCCTTACTTAGACACTTTATGACCCTTCTGTGCGCTTCCTTTCCCTGGCCATCTCTGTCCCACACTGGAAGAGGAGATAATGAGAAGAGGGAGTTCTGCCTCCTTACTTCTGAATCCCTGGTGCCTGGACTTGTTCATTGAATATGCACGTAGCAAAGATGGAAGGCAGAGTGAGCGATTCCTGTTCAAGTGTGGAATGAGGTAATCTAAGGAAGAAATGTGTGCTATCACGCCGAAAATTGAAAATGAAACAGAAAGGTGCGGTTGCAAAGAGGAACACCCTTGTTCATGGCAGCAGTAACCACAGAAGAAAAGGTGGAAGCCTCTCAAGAATGCTTGGACAGGGAATGGATAAGCAAGATATAATTTGCAGTTATGCTCTGCATAATGATGTTTCCATCAACAAAACATCTACAACTGTGGTTCCTATATAAAACCTAGGTGTTTAGTAGGCTGTATCATCTAGGGGTGTAAGTGCGCTCTGATGTTCACACGACAGTGAAATTACCTAATAACACATTTCTCAGAATATATCCCTGTTGATAAGTGACATGACTGTATTCATACAATGGAATATTATTCAGCCTTAAAAGAACAGGAAATGTGATACATCCTGCAACATGTATGGCCCTTTAGAACATGATGCTAAGAAAAAAAGTCTTTTATAGACAGATTCTATATAATTCCACTTACATGAGATACTTAGAGTAATCAAGCTCCTAGAGTCAGAAAACAGAAAGGTGCTTACTGGGACCTGAGGGAGGGGAATGAGGAGTCATTGTTAATGGTTAAAATTTCTTAGCTAGGGGAGATAAATAAGTTCTGGTGTTAGAGATGGTGATGGCTGCACAACAGTGTGAGTGTATTTAATACTAATGAACTGTGTACTTAAAAATGGTTAAGATGATACATTTTATGGTATTCGTGTTTTCCATGCAATAAAAAAATTGGAAAAAAAACACATGGAGAAAGCAAACACATAAATAGAAAGTTGTAATTTATTTGTAGTCCAAAGTATGTGAAGTTGGGGACATAAAAGCTAGATCCATTAATTTTTTAGTGGAGTAGAATGCAACATAGTATTGATTTACAAAATATATATTTATTGAGGTAACTTTTATTGAAAAAAAAACAAACAAAAAACAAAACCCAGAACATATGTGCAGGGTCAGCATTCATCAAATATATGACAATATACCACGCTGACCACTGAATTACCAGACATCCTCTAATACTGTCCATTGTGCCCCCTCCCACTACTTCTGCCCCCACCCCCTTCCCCACTGGTAACCTCAGTTCTACTGTCAGTATTCAGGATCGGTTTTTGTTTTGTCAGTTTGTTTGCTTTGTTTCTTTACAGTACATGTGAATTAGCTCATTCTCCTTCAGATTTATTTCACTTAACATAGTTCCCTCCAGTACCATCCATGTTGCTGTAAATGATAGATTTCATATTTTAAGGCTGTGTACTATTCTGTTATGTTTATATACCACAGCTTCATAGTTTGCAATTCTTGGTTGTTATAAATAATGCTGCAATAGGCACTGGGGTGCATGTATCACTGTGAATTAGTGTCTTTGTGGTCTTTTTTGTTTGTTTGTTTGTTTTGTTGTGGGGAGGTTTTGGGTAAATACCAAGAAGTGGAATGGCAGGATTGCAAGGAATTTCCATTCTTAATTTTTTTTAGGAATTTACATACTGCCTTCCATAGAGGTTGCACCAATTTCACTCCCACCAACAGTTAAAAAAGTTTGCTTTTCTCCACACCATCACCAACATTTATTGTTTCCAGTCTTTTGGATAATGGGCATTCTCAAAAGAATAAGGTGATATCTCACTGGTGTTTTAATTTGCATTTTCCTACTAACAAGAGAAGGACATCTTTTCATTTGTCTGTTGATCATTGCATGTCTTCTTCAGAGAAATGCCTATTCAATTATTCTTCCCATTTTTTTACTAAGTTGTTTGTTTTTCTGTTGTTCAGCTTTACGGGCTCTTTATAGATTTTGGATATTAAGACCTTGTCAGATGTATGATGCGAAAATATCTTATCCCAGTTAGTAGGATGTCTTTGTGTTTTGATAGCTTCTTTTGCTCTCAAGAAGCTTTTTAATTTGATGTAGCCCTATTTGTTTATTTTTATTTTTGTTTCCTTTGCCACTGGAGTTGAATCCCACAGATCTCTCTGAGGTTGATATCATAGAACATTTTGCTTATGTTTTCTTCTATGTATTTCATGTTTGCAGTCTTACATTCGGGTCTCTAATCAATTTTGAATAAACATTTATGTATGCTATTAGTGAATGTTCTAGTTTAATCTTTTTGCATGTGGCTGCCCAATTTTCCCAAAACAATTTGTTGAAAAGACTTTGTTTTCTCTATCATATGCTCTTGTTTCCTTTTTGTAAATTACTGACCATTTTTGAGTGAGTCTTTTTTTGGAGATTCAGTTCTATTCCACAGGTCTGTGTCTCTATTTTAATTCTAATACCATACAGTTTTGATCACTATCAGTGTGTAATATTAGCTCAAGATCTGGGATTGTGATACCTCCACTTTTGTTCATTTTTCTCATGATTGCTTTGGCTTTTTGGGGTCTTTTTTGACCTTATACAAATTATACATTTTTTGTTCTATTTTATTAAAAATTCAAGTGGAATTTTGATGGGAATGCATTGAAGCTGTCTTCTGCTTTTAGTATGATCACTATTTTGATAATTTTAATTCTTCCCAGCCATGAGCATGACTTTGTGCATCTTTACATCTCTATTTCTTTTAATGACATCTGATGGTTTTCATTATACAGTTCTTTTCGCCTCCTTTGTTAAGTATATGTTGGCTTTAAGTGTTCCTTTTTCCCCTAGTTTTTTTAGGTGTAGGGTTTGATTTATTATTCATATTTTTCTTGTTTCTTGAGGTAGACTTGAATTGCTCTCAACTTTCTCCTAGAACTCTATTATTGCATTACATAAGTTCTGGTAGCTCATATCATCACTCTAATTTGTCTCCAAGTACTTTTTAATTTCTCCTTTGATTTCCCCTTTAACCCATAGGCATTCAGAAGCATGTTGTTTAGCTGCTACATATTTTGGAATTTTCCAGCTTTTTTTGTGGTTGATTTCTAGTTTTATGCCATCGTGATAGAGATGATACTTGGTATGATTTAAATCTTTGTAAATATGGTGAGACTGTTTTCTTTCTCAGCATAGGGTGTATCTTTGAGGATATTCCACGAACACTTAAGAAAAATGTGAATACTGCATTTGTCGGATAATGTGTTCAGTAAATGTTTATTAAACCCGTCTTTTCTAATTTGTCACTTAAAGCTATTGTTTCCCTGTTAATATACTGTCTGGTTGATCTGTCTATTATTATGACTGAGGTATTGAAGTCTCCTATTATTATTGAATTGCTGTCAATATCTCTCTTTAGTTCAGTTAATAATTGCTTTATGTATTTTAATACTCCTTAATTAGATACATATATATTAATAAGGTTTTTGTCTTCTTGCATAATTGATTCCATAATCAGTATATATTGTCCATCTTGTCTTTTTTTTAACCTTCTCTAGTTGGAAGTCTATTTTAACTGAAGTAAGCATGTGTGTCACTGTATTTTTTTTAGGTTAATATTTGAGTTTAGGATTGTCTTCTGCATTTGACATTTATATTTAGAACTCAGATGAGTTTCTTCTATGCAGTTAAACTTGGGTTCTGTTTTTTAGTCCATTATGTTATTGTATGCTTTTTGATTGGTGAGTTCAGTCTATTCACACTTAAGGTGATTATTGATAAATAACTATTCATTACTATTTTGAACATTGTTTTCTCAGTTTATTGCCAACAATATTTTGTTCTCTTATCGTTTTCTTAGGGACTTTAAAAGCATGTATGTATTTGGTTTCTCTTTTCATTTTCTTTTTTGTTTTTTATTATGTGTTTATATTTTGAGATTACCCTGGGGTTTACATAAAATTTTTATGCTTATAACTTGCTTTAACTTGAAAGCAAGTTAATCTTAAGTTCATTCTGCCAGTTTATATTGTTACTTTATTCCTCCCCCATATTTTATTGTTTATTTCTTGCTGCTTCTAGGTGGGGCTTCTTTTCATTTTATAGAACTTCATTTAGTATTTCTTTTAAGCTGGTTTAATGGCGACAAATTCTTTTAACTTTTTTGTCTGCAAAGCTCTATAAGTCCTTTAATTCTAAGCATTAATCTAGCATGGTAGGGCGTCTTTGGCATGGTCCACATACAACCCAAAGACCCAGGTTTGCAAACCTGGATCAAGGGAGAACAATCAAGATGAACAACAGAATGAAATAAATTGGATGCTTCTTCCTCCTCTCTTTTCCCTGCTTCCATGCCTGCTCACCTCCATTCCTGGCTATACCTTTTCTATTATTTTAAAAAACTGTTCCTATAAAGTCTTCCTAAGGTAGTTTACTTAATTCTATTGTATTCAGAGTTTCTACAGGGTTTTTGTTGTGGCCTATTTTTTGTGAATATTTCTCTGTTTCTTCATTCTGTTTGACATTCTGTGTTTATTTCTATGGGTTAGGCTTCCCTGGTATCAAGATCTTGTGTTAAGATATCAAGATATAGTCCTGTGTGGGTCTAGAATGCTGGACTTCCTTTAGTTATGTGCTCTCGGTACTCCTTAAAATTGTTGAAGCACTAGAGCCAATCCTGTGTTGGGATCTGAGAGTCTGATATACAGTGATGGAGTTGGGGTAGGGAATGCAGAGTTTTCCTCCAAATTCATAGGCATGAAAAATAAGGTACAAGAGGAGAGACCCAAGAGTTCTGGGCCTAGTCTACAAGTAGGTCACAGTCCTAGCAGAGGCCACTGGAGTGAGAGACAGCTAGGAACTGCTCTTGTTAAAGCACAGTCTCCTGTGAAAATCTCTCAGTCCTCTGGAGGAGAGACAGTCCCAGGGGTGAACAAGTCCCAGTAAACAAGCCCAAGGGTCTGGGGGTATAAACTCAAGGGAGTACCAAGCAGATAGCAAATCTGTTTAGCAGAAGCCTCAGGTGGGTAGAAATTGTTTCACTGGAGCCACTTAAATTATTTTCCCTGAGAGAGTAGGAGATTGAACCATTCAGCTATACGTACTGGAGCTACAGACCTGGTTGGCTGTCTCTGGCAGCCTGGAGGAAGGCAGTTGTGAACACCTACAGCTCAGCACAAGTATGCTAATGGTGGAGAGAATGGGCATTTCCCCCTGGACCTTTAGGCAATGCCAGCCTACAATGCCCACACCAAGTGGAAGGAGCATCTCAGTTCACCAGGAGGCTATCTCTTTTTAGAAACCATGCTAAGATTTTTGGTTCAGTGACAGAAAGCCAGTTCCCAGGTGCAGGAGCATCCACTGTGGGTGCAGGCCTTTCAGCTCTAGGAGAGTATCTGTATCACTGATAGCTCCCTGTGGCCCAGGGTTTCTAATAGGGCAGTGTGATGCTGAGACAGATCTACCTACCAGTTATGGAAATGCTTTTTCTTTATGGAAATACTGGAATCTATTTCCTTCTGAAGGTCATAGTTGCTAGATGGATACAGTTCTCTTGTTCCTTGACTGTCATCTTGGAACTGAATCTAAGAATATTCACAGTATTGAATTTTCAAGTTAAAATTTCAAAGAAAACTCAGGCAATGTTAATCCATGTTGGGTTTGATCTCAGATTCTTTCAAATTTTAGAGTCCCTATATACTTTCTGCTTTGTAAGTTTGGTTTTTATTTTTATCAGGCTTATGTGTGACTGGTTAGTGAGTATAATAGTTCTACAAGATGTGCTATGAAAAGCTTCCATTTCTACTGCTTCCATTTATTTCCCTGCACAGGAAATGATTTCTACCTTTCTTCCAGTTCCTCTAATATCTAGTTACATCTCTCAAAAACAAGTGTATTTGTTGTTTGTTGAATTTTCAATTTTAGGTACCAGTAGCTTCTTACTGTCAAAGGTAAGGTTTTAGGTTCCTTCTCATCCAGACCCATATATATATATATACACAAACACACACACACACACACACACACACAATTTCTATGCTTTGATTTAACCCAAAGTAATGTAATTTTGGTTGGATGAATATTTAGTGCTCTCTCTATTAGGACTTCATAACGATTAAGAACAGGTGAGCTCTCCAGTTATGGGATTGACCTTTCTCAATATTCAATTTCCATTTCTTCTCTCTTATCCCTCAAGTTCTGTTCTTTCTTGATTTAGTCTAAGGGCTAGAAAAGTGTGCCCTCCTGCCTGTTTTTGTAACTAAAGTTGGGTTAAGGCCCAGTCACACTGATTTACTTGCATATTACCTGTGAATACACTTCCAGGCTATAGTTGTAGAGCTGAGTTGTTGAGACAGACAATACAGCACACCAAGCCTAAGATATTTATTCCATAGATATTAGCATAAAAGATTTGTAGACTCTCATCCACTGTCATTTTGTCACAGATATCTTCCTCTGTTTTCTAAAAGGTCACAGGGAAGAATATACAGATTTTGAGATTTTCCAAGTCCACAATATCTTATTTTCTACTTTTAACTGTAATGCTGGGCTAACTAGATAGAGATTCTAAGTTAGAAGATAATTTCTTTCAGACATTTTTAGTAAATATTTCTTTGAAGCAATTAAATAACATATAATAAAGTATACCACATAGTAGGTTATTTATAAAGCATTGACTCATGTCACCATTATCCAAATCAAGATCTAGAATATTACCCATAGCTCAGAAGCCATTCCCTCTAAGTCATTACTCTCCATTCAAGGATGACCTTTACTGTATGTCACCCTAATGCAGTTTGTCTTCCAAAAACTCGTGTTAATGGAATTACGCAGTATATATTTCTTTGTGTCTGTCTTTATTCTCTCAAAACAATTGTGATAACCATCCATCTTGTGTTGTGTTTATTATTTTTTATGTCATCCATCTTTTCACTGTATGAATACAACAGAATATTTCTCCATTCTATTTATATGGCCAGTTGAGTTGCTTCCAATTTGGCACTACATAACTTTTAGTGAATGTTTAGACATTTTTATTCGGTGTGTAACTGATAGAAGACTGTCCAAGTGATAGGGTTTCAGCTGCACAGTTTTAGTGGAAGCTGATCAATTGTCTTCCAAAGTAATTGTTCCAATTTATATTCCATCAGCAATTTATGGGCAGTCCAGTTTACCTACTGTCTTATAATACTTTGCATTCTCTTATGTTTTAAATGGTATTTAGTCTGATGGGTGCACTTTGTAGTTCATTGATTTTATTTTGCATTTTCCTGCTGATCAATAATGCTGAGTTTCTTAATGTCTCCTATTATTGATCCCTTAGGTATCCTTTCTGGTGAAAAATCTAGACAAAACTTTTTCTCATTTTTACTTGGGCTACTTTTATGTTTGTTTGTTTGTTTGTTTTTGTGGTGGGGCATTTTGAGGACATGTTTATCGTCAATGAGGTGGCCATACCGGTATGGATCAATTTCTGGGCTTTATTTACTGACATGCTTTTCCATGTTCTCATCAATATCATTGTATTCTAATTAATGCAGCTTTATACAAGTCCTGTTAGCTACTGATGTAAGGCCTCCAATCCTAGCTCTCTTCTTCAGGGTTGTCTTTGTTTAACCAATCCTTTGCATTCCTGCATGAAGTTTGGAATCAATTTATCATTTTCTGCAAAACAGCCTAGCTGGATGCTGAGTGAGATTTAATTGAATATGTAGAGCAGTTTGGAGGAAAACAGGCTTCCTGTTCTTGTAGTGTTACAGTTAACCTCTTTGTTGTGAAAAATGTATTTCCAAATTCACCTACTTTCTCAAATTTATTTGTAGCCCCTACATCAATTTGTGTAGCCTTTTCAAGGTCTTTGTGGACAAGATAAAAGTGGCAAAAACTTGAGTTACTTGATGGGTATGTTTCAAATGGAAATAGGAAGAGACAGTATTCTGTTTGCCATGTGGTAAAGAAGTGCCCTTTAGTGACTAATGTGGTGTCATGCTTTTTACACTTTTGTGCTTTTGTTGGTAATTTTTCTGTTTACAATGGCACTCAAGTTTAGAGCTGAGGTGATACCTATGGTTTCTAAGTGCAAGATGGCAGTATGTGCCTTAGGGAAAAAAAGCATGTGTTATAAATACGTTGCTCAACCATAAGTTCTAGTGCTATCCACTGTGAGTTCAATATTAATGAATCAACAATATATCGTGTAGCATGAGAGACCCAAGTCTTCAAGATTTTGCAGGTACTGTACTTCCTATTCTGAAGAAAGCCTCTGATGGTCCAGTAGATAGAGACATGAGTTTACTTACAGAGAGCGTGGGGGTGGCTCTCCAGCAGAAGTCTACTCCAATTTGTAGTGCAGCTGTATGTTGCTGAAATACAAAGGTGCAGGTGAACTAACTGCAGCATGAGCCACACAGAAAACCTTGAAGATAAGCAGTGCAAAGTAAAGTATACGGATAATCTTGTCCTGGGGAACAGCATTGCGGGGTGTCAAGGTATGTCTTGTTCACCTCTCCCAGGGGCAGCTGACAAGGTTATTAGTTAGGACGTTATGTACTGAGCAGTAGGTTCAGAGCAAAACACCACAGGGAGTCAGCAATCTTTGATGAGTGCTCTGTAGCTGAGTTTACACACATACAGTCATTATATTGTATTTAAAGAGAAATACACTTAACACAAGGCTATGTATTGATTCCCTGACAAAAATGTGATCAGATGTTTGCAGGAAACTAATCCTACATTTTCTCTGGAATAATGGTCAGTAATCATTAATCCAGTGTTGTGGAGACCTTATATTCACATGGCTACTGTGAATATAGTAGAATTGACTGTATTTAATGAAGTTTTGGAGTCATTACTGAATGTTATATGTATTAATCAAGGTTTCTACTCTGGCTGATGGGAACTGAGCACTGTGTGAGTTTGGGGGAATTGTTTTCCTCCTAGAAATTGTGTTGGTCTGATCTCCTAATGTGCATACACACTTGAATTTGTATTATGCCAAGGAGTTAAGGGAGCTCCTTAATGCCACATTACTGGACTCTTCCTCTCTTTAATCCATTTTCTTTCTTGCATTCATCTCTGATTTGTAACTGCTCTGGCCTTCCTGAATTTCAGCTTGTTTCTTTTACTTAGTGAGACTGACAGACACAGTTTTAGTTCTTTTTGATGCCCTCTGAATGGTCTCTCCACACAGTAGAACAGGATCATCACAGGACTTACCTTCTCCTGCAGAACACAGTTCTATGCTGCTTGTCCAATGTCCAAGAAGTTGATTCATTTTGTCCACTTTTCAGTTGTTCACGATAGAAATAATCAGGTATTCCTTCATGTGATGCAGAGGAAACCAGACTATATATTTATGTCTATACTAGTGTGAATGAATCGAGACAATTTGTTAAAATGATTCAGATCTTGTAAGATAAAAAGAAAACACCAAAAACTACCCTCAGTGAATTCTTAATCAATTGTTCTAGGGCCATGCCCTTCTAAGCTTAAATTTGTGGGAGAGTTAGAATGACTCTTTCACCCAGGATTTCTAGAAGATAGTTCTGAGATTCACTCTGATACTATGGGCTCAGGTTGTGCACATATCTCTGAAGCAGTCACTGTGGCTAAGGGACTGCATACCTGAGACGGGTTTGTTACATGGACCACTCCTGTTAGGACTTCTGTGTTTTTTCTAGTACACAGGGATAGAAGCAGAGCAGAAGAGAACATAAAAGTGGAAAAACATTGTTCGTAGAGAGGATAAACATGCTGAGGTGGCAAACAAAAAATATCCAGTGCCCTTGGTGAGGGATCTCACAGGCCTTTTGACTAGCTAAGTGAGAATTTTCATGGCAAATCTCTTGTCTTTTTGGTCTTAATTTTCTCATCTGCAAAATAATGAGAATAGCATATTGGGTCCCCCAAATGCTTTCATTTTCAAAGTTAGGATCCAGGCTCAGAGCCCTAAAGTATTCCTCAGATTACAGTACGTCCCACAACTCTTACATGGGTTGAACTTTCCTCTAAAACAGCCCTCTAAATCATATTTACTTTTAAAGCAAAACCCTTTCTCTGTGTTTGCTGCTTTTTAATCCTTATGGCAGCTTCAGAGCCTGCAGAGGCACTGTGCCTGCACTTCAGGGTTCTGAATCTTCCCCATCTCAAGACCTTTACATGGCTCACAGGAGTCGGGCTTTAGGATAAGTGCCTTGTATTTTGGAAAATTTCCCTGAAGTCCAGTCTTGGCTATGGGGTCCATTTAGGGAGCTTTAATCACTTCTGGACTGCATCTAATATAATGTTTGCATCTGTAAGGGTTAATGTTGGCACATTTGCTACATCTGTGAGGGAAGGAATCTGTGTGGTGCATTCACCATAATGTAACCAGGACCTAGTAGAGTGTGTTGTTTATCCTGGTTGCTCAGTAGATATTCAATCCAGAATGGATTCCTGAAGCAGCAATCCTGTAGCACGGTCAGTGGCCAAATGTATATATGCTTGTTCAAATCCCAGCAGTACTCTTTAGTAGCTGTGTGACTTGGTATAATTCCTTAGCACCTCTGTGCCTTGGTTTTCTTGGTTAAACTGGGATGATCGGAGCACCTCCCAAGGACTGCAGGGGTGTCTGCAGTATCTGCAGGCTGATATCAGTGCCTGCTTTCCATGAGTGTAATCACCTGGCTTGAGTGACTATGGGTGATCCCCATTGTGGACAATGAGAGCTGGGAGGGACCCTATTGTCTTCTAGTGTCTCACTGCTCTAGCTTCCAATTCATAAACCAGGACCCTGCATCATAACATGCAGATTATTCAACTCAGTGGTGGTCTAAATGAAGCTAGAACCTCAGACTTTCAACATTCATCTTACCCTTATGCTTGCTTTTTCACAACCTGCATGCCTGACACTGAGCTAGGGCCACAAACTGGTGAGGCCCATCTCTGCCATCAGGCTGCAACAGTGGACAGGGAAGTGGGAAGTAAATGGGCCCTTCTTGTGTCTGAGCTGAGCCAAAATCCCCTCATGTACTCAGGGATGCCTGGGCCCTGCCCAGGGACCGCTCCTTTTTGACTTGTGCAAAAAGCCTCTCGACCATTTTTTAAATATTACAAATATTTGAATGTATAGCCTTTCCCAGCATGTTAAGTAGGAAGAATATAATCAGATATTCCCCAGCTACATGCAAACTCTGTAATTTTTACGGCTGTCATCCTTTCATACACACTCAATAACCTGAAAACTTCTGGCTTTCTCATCTCCTTCCTAATTATTGGGAGGATTATCATGATTTGACAGGAATATCTGATTTTATTCACCTTGTCTCTAACTGCCAAAAGTTTCTAGTTCCCATCAATTGCATGCTACGAAGATGGATTTTGATAATACAGTCATTCAATTACATTCACCTTAAGATTCATGGCATAGCTCCGGGCCATGATTTGGTAATGTAGTTAATATAAATCCACTTTGGAGACAGAGGCAAGTACAAATTACGGAACTTCAGGGTGCAGTTTGATTTTGAAGGCCTTTTTCTTTTTACTATTATAAATAATGAAGGATATTGAAGATGGTTCAGCACATTTGATTGACCATAATTAAAATCCCAAAGGTTGTGGTTTTTAAAAGCTGCATCTGCCTGTTGTTTGCTGGGATTTTGAGGTGACTGGAACACTACAGGTTGTGCTTTTTCCTAATCTCTCTCTCCTGTTTCTGCCTTCTCACCCACCTATCTGCCTCCTGTCCACCTGCAGTCAGTGCCTTAGTCCATAAAATTTGACATCAGAGTTCTGGAACTAGCTCCTGTTTCTAGTTTAGGGGGCAAGGACAGAAAATAAATTGACAGAATAAAACCCGATGACTGACAGAGACCAGTACATGAGGCTTCGTATGGAGTAGGGTACCAAACCTGTGGGAGGAACAGGTCTGCATTCTGAGGAATCAGGGGCGGGTTGAGTCTGTCCTCCAGGATTGGCATGCTGCCCACTCACTGACACCAACACCAAGATCTCAGATATTTGCATATTTGCAATATCCCTCCTGGGGCTCCTGTGATTTAAAGAAAATCAAGCATTAGTCCATCATATTCTCTCCTCTCTTTAAATTGCAAAGTGGTAAGCAAATTTTCCTCTGTGATTCCAGCAATGCTCATCAATTTTCTTGTTCTTCTTTAAATATCACCCTGCTTTTCTCTCTCCACAACCCATGTAACCACTTATGTTTTCCCTGGCCCCTGACTAGAAGCATCTATTAGGAATAGCTCAGGTCAGTGAATTCTTACTCATGTGTAAATGGTTGGTAAAAATCAGTCACGGGGTATTTTCACAGGTGTCTAGAATCTGCAAGCCAGATCAAAGCATCTCAATTTGTGTGTGTGGTGTTCAAAAGTTTTGGAGAAAAATAAGGAGAGCATGACCGGTTGAGGCCCAGATCCCCTTCATGATGGAAGAGGACCCCAGGGATCTGCAAATGATAAAGTTGATCTGATTAAATTCCAAGCTTAGAACAATTGGTGTCAAAGCATTTTCAGTTTGTTAGAATGGGTTAGATTTATGGCCCCAAACTGGATCTATCTGAAATGTATGGGGAGCTACTTGTGTTGGAAAATAAGAACTATTTCATCCCTATAAGAGCGAGTACCTGAGAGAGGTCCAGGAAACAACTGTGGTTTCAGGTGTTTCTTATTCCACTTAAATTGTCTTCTTTTTTCAAACAATACAATACATACAAGTATCTGATGACAGATACTATCAATGATTTTGCTAACATCTTTTACCTTTATTCTTACTGGGGGGACATCTTGATTTAAAGACAAAAAAATCAAAACATGAATCTAAAAATGAGTCCCTGGAAGCAAAGTTTATTCTAACTTTTGGAATTGATTTGAACTTCCCCTTAGTCATCTCACCTTGATTTTTTTTCTTCTCATTTAAAATTAAATTAATAACCACTCCATTTCAAATGGTAAATAAATGCACCTCTGTTTTCTATATTATAAAAATAAAAAGGTGAGTTTGAAGACAGAGTTAGTATTGTCTTTGAAAACTGGAAGGAGAAAGTAAAGAGTTTGTCTTCCTGTTTTAGAAAAAAAGCACAAAACAGTTTTTGAAAATGATAAGATTAACTTTTATTAAAACAACAGCAAAAACACTTCTCAGAACTTCAACAATTATGGAAAAAAAGAGACTTTCTAGCATGGCCTCATGCTGTGCAGCCCTCCTTACCACCTAGCTCCACACCCCCACAGTGTCTGCCTGTGACTCCCTTGGACCCGAAGGCGGCTGGGTCTCTTCTGGGTGAGCAGGGGCTGAGACCCACACTTGGAAGGCTCATGCATTTGTGTCATTAGGAATGAGGTGTTTTAAGGCAATAGTGCTGATGTGCAATTGAAAATAGTTTGCCCAGCTGCCCGCCCTCTGGATCCTGCATACCAGCTGTTTCTAGGACCACAGACTTGAAATACGACTCTGCGCAGGGACATGGCAGCCGCCGGGCAGCAGCTGTGGAACATCATGAATCATGAGCATGTCTTGACCTGACCTTGGATGAGGTCAAGACCGAGAGTAGGCCTTGTTTAGAAGACTTGGAGAGAGGTGGTCAGGTCAGGGAGCCTGCATGGGATAGGGTATCTGACCTGGAAGCCGGTGTTGATAGGGACTGCCTGTTAGTCATCTCTTTGTTGAACACTCCTGGAGAGTGAAGTCAGATGGAAGATGTGCCCATTTTATCAGGGATATTTCCAGACAGTTGCATGTAAATCACACCACTATAAAGGAAAGATGTCCAATAATGCTGACGAACTTGCCATTGTTATAGAAACCATTTTTTAAGAGCACCCCGAACTCACCTCCCTGAATTTGGATCTGTTGTAGGATTTTGGTGTCAGAGAACAGACATTAGGGTTGCTGAGCGGGACTCAAAGTTTGAAATCCCCTGTGCACCTGTGGTTCCTGTGCAATTCTGTTTCTGTGTTTCCTGTTGGTAGAGGGAATATGGTTTTCCATGACTCTCTGAGATCCCTCTTTTCTCTTTCCTCCTGGAGTATAACTTCACTGGAGAGCAGGTGGATGCAGAGGAGGTGGGTGAGAAGCAGCATTGGTAAGGGAAGCCTTGCTTGGACCTGGGGACAAAGCCTAGGATCCTCTGCAGCAGCGAGCTTCATCCCATGGGGTTGCCTGTAAAGAAACCTGGGCAGCACATGTCCAGATTTGTGACTATTTGACTATTTCAGGGTCCCAGCTTCCTCTCTGGAGAGAGAGAAGTCCGTAAGCATGTGCAATCTTTGAAATAGCAAAGACACACAAAGCAGCACTGCTATTTTATCTTGGGAGTCAGAAATGTGACCACGTGTTTGGCAGCTGTGAACTTGGGTGTGCACCAGGGAGGGGAGAAGGTTTGGATTGCAGACACCAGCTTCATTCTTCAGGTCTGCAGAAAGAAGTCGTGTGGTTGAGACTTCTGGCTCCCTTGTGCATAGCATCCTCGGTTCTTAGAAATATCAACTTTAGTCATGGACCCTTCACAGCCCTCTTTTAGAAGTAAACATGAGACAGGATGATGAGTCCCAGGAAAGCACAGTGGGCAGCAGGTAAGGGGACCTCAATCTCAGCATCTTTCCCAGGTTTTGGGACTTGACTCAGAGCCTTCTTTTCAGGGAAGGAGAGGGGTGCATGATGAAAACTTCCCTCTGCTGGGGCAGAGCACAGTGTTCGGGGCCCTGATAAGCCATTACCACAGGGGCAAGGTGTTATTATTGCCACATATTAAATAACACATTAAATAAGATCATAAGAGTTGCCAGACTCTAGGTCAGCAACTGGCAAGGAAAGGTGTCAGCTGGCTGTCTTTTTTGCTTATATACATTTCTATATTCAGCAAATATTAAGTAATTATTCTGATTATTCCAGGAATATAAAAAATAAGACAAAGACCTGGGTTTTGTGAAGGAAGATAGACAATAGCCAAACAGGCAAGTGACTGAGACATTTCAGATGGTGTGGTACCTGGGGACACACATAGGCTGATGGACCCAGGGACTGGGCTGGAGTGAGCAGACATCTGGTACATTTATGTGACCTCTGATTCCTGGAGGAGACTGGAGGACTGTTCAGGCTGAGCAGGGCAGGGAGCTCACAGAATGAGTATCCATCTGGGTCCACTGAATATTCCAGTTCATTCCAGGGCCTCCGGGACCCATCTACCTCACCCACAGGCTTCCATATAGCACCAAGATGTATTTCTTTCCATTTACGCCAGTTCCCCTTGACAGTCCACATCTGTGAACTCTGACCTAGCTCAGATTTATTTAAAGAGTGAGGCAGTTTAAGAAGAATTGCAGACGGCCAGGATTCTGGAAAGTTTCCTGCTATGAATGCTTCGAGAAAGAAATTAGTGAGGGTATAATCCAGGAATAAAAAAGAATTCTACACCACCAGCTGGGTGTGGTCATGTGAGTCAGCTACTCTGGTCCTCTGATGGAGATGGAATCCATCAGAGAGGGAGGGACTTGGAAGCAGTCAGGAAACCAGAGCTCCAGCCCACTCTGATCCTTCCTTCCTGTGCACCGCAGGGCAGCTGGCCTGCAGCTGCAACTCAGGCTAGCCAGTTTGTCTGTGTCCTTTAAGTTATGGCCACTCACCTCACTGATTGATAAAAACTTGTTCTGAGGAATGCGGGCGTTAAAATTCTAGACAATTTCAGTTAGACACTAGAGCCCAGTGGAGGGAAAAGGGATGCATGCTAAGCTGCTTCTGTTGCTTGGAGCGCAGAGGAAATAACCTACTATGACTGATTCACAATGTTGATCAGAAAGGAAGGTCTTAAATAGATTGATTACCATTGTTAGAAGTAAGCATAGAACTAGAGACAAGTCCCACAAAATTTGGTTTGAAAAAGTTAATGATCTCTCTTTATAAGAGCCCATATTAAATTGCACTGAAAGGCTGACAATGGAGATGGGCCAAGACAGAAGAACAAATGTGAAAAAACTGAAATTTTAAGAGTCATATAACTCTGAAAAATAGAATTCAGGCAGAAAAAAATCACATGGAATAAAAAATTCTTTTTTACTGATGAAATTGATTCCACAAAATTTATAAAATTTTAACCACCCAGGACTATGGTATTGAAATCTATATAGCATTAAGTGAGATAGAAAAATAAGTGAATATATAGAGTATATTGCATATTATATTTACATTAAATGTATTTCCAAAACATAATATAATAGAAAATGATTACATCCTTGGACTATTTATAAAAGTTTACATTTATAAGCCATAAGGAAAAACCCAACAAAATTTAATGATCAAAACAAAGAAGTTGATGACAGTGCCGTAAAACTGGAAATTAAAAAAAAAAAGGAAAACAAACACAATTTAATGACTTGGAATTTTAAGAGCAATGTTCTGAACATTTCTTGGAATAGAGAAGGACCATAGACCATTTAGCAACAATGAAACAATGACAAAGCATTACTAGTGAAATGTGAAAATGTCAGGGATGGGACCAAGGCCAGGCAGGGAAGGATAAAGACTAAAGCCTTATTTATCAAAAGTCCAAAAGATTGAAACTAGCTAATTAATAAACTCACACAGCTATAAAAAGAACAACAAAATAAAACAAAGTCACCTGTTCACATGTAATTAAACAGAACAGTAAAAATAGACTAGACAAGAAAGTTGTAAGTGGGTTCTTTGAAAAGATCAATAGAAGATCCCTAAAAAACTAAAGAAAAGAGGGAGGGAGGGAGAGACAGAGCGAGAAAGAGAGAGAGACAGAGAGAAAGACTGAGAACACAAGTAATGAGTATTACTTGTAAGAAACAAGTTTTTGTTTTAGGTCAGGGGATGGTAAAGTTTTCTATAAAGTCAAACAATAAATACATTAGACATTGCAGGCCACATACAGTTTCAGTTGCGACTACTCAACTCTGCCGTTTAGTTCAAGACTGTTTCGAAAGACTTTATTTGCAGAAGCAGGTGATTCACTAGACCTGGTACCCAGGCCGTTACTTGCTGATCCTTTCTGGAAGAGGTGAAGGGTGTTCATTCCTGATGGTCCAGTAAGCACACCCTGACACCACGCATTATGTGCAGACATGCAACAATGCTAGATAAATATAAAAAGAGGGAGCTAAGACACTGAAATTGACAAACATTTTCATGAAACAGAAGGAGAAACAGAGCAGCTATACACAGCTGTGCAGAGAGGAGTGGGACTGAAACAGAGGGGAGTTGCTCCCTGAGCTGGAGAGAAGTCTGAAGGTGGTCCCTGCACCAGCAGGGTGGCACTCGTTTTTTTGTGAAAGTCTGACCACTCTCTCCAACTGCCATGCCTCAGTGGACCTTCTTGAAAACTGGGGTTATTGTTTATTATTATTGTCATCAGGAAGCATATAGCCTTTAGGAAGAGAGGGCAGTGACATTAGACCCCCCTGTCACTCAACATCAGTCCAGCACAAGGCAAAATTGTCCTGCTTTGATGTCTTAACAGAATATATACTTTAGAGCTATTAATTCATACAACTTTAGAATATATCATTATTGAAAAGCTTTTTCAAATTATATAAAATATCCTTCAAGTTTGGAGATAATTGTTATGGAAAGATAAGCTTAAATAAAACAAAAACACCATGAATTCTATTATCCTTTTTTAATTCAAAGAAGAAGCTTAATATACACATTATCCCAGTTTCTGTGTGTCCTAGTCAAGGCCTGGGGTCTGGGTGCCCTGCTCAGTGGCTCTCTAGGCAGCACCTAGGGGTGGGCTTCCTTTCTGGAGCCTGTGGTCCTCCCCCACCTCACTATGTTGCTGGCAAAATTCAAACTCATCTTCCCACTGTTGTAGCACTGAGACTTTCTTGCTGCCCCTTAGTCTCTTAGTAGGAAACTCTTTGAAGGCCCGTAAGTTGCTCAGAACTTGACTCTCAGCTCTTCAAGACCAGCAAGAGCATCTCTCCATGAATTACTTGAGAGAAAAGTCCACTCTGTTTATACCCACCCTTGGAAGCACATGTCTCTACGACAGCACCAGCGAGCACATCTGCATGTGCTGAGTGACTGAACAAAAATTCTGTGAAATGTCACTCCTACCTTCCGTCACCACTTAGAGAATGCTTTTGACACTGTTTTTATATAAGATCCAGCTTATTCATGAGAATCCCCTATTTCCTCTTGTTCTATTTGGCCCTCTGAGTTTGCCTACATGTATTGTCGCTGCTACAGCAAGTCATTATCTCCTCTTCTACTCGTTACAAATAAATGTGATCTGTTTTTGATCTTGCCAGTCATTTATGTTTTATGTGGACCAGATCTTGATATTTTTTTCAGTAAAATTAATTTAAAGGGAATTAAAAGAACAGCATAATCTGACAAAGACTTTAAAGCATGTTTTTGGATATTGCTTAGAGTTATACATGTAGAAATAACATCCATAAGAGTCCAAACTGAATGACATGAAGTAGAAATGATCAATTTCACATGCCAAGAAGCAATGTAAATAAATAGCATATGCAAAGAAACATTACTTAGATATTATCTTGTCTCTCTGTCTATTTGGTCATTGGTGTGTCCATACTGACAAAAGACACGGGTCTTGAAGTATCTTTGAACCATCTGCACAGCTTCTCTCCTTCCAGAAGATTCCACCTGGAGAGATGAGGTGGGGGTTGAGAGAACACCTCCTCCTCCAAGGACTCTCTTATTCAATGTTTTTAGAAAAGTCACTAAAAAGAGAATCTAGGAAAGCGGGTTCTATGCCGCAAACATTTTCTTTCCAGTTAGGAAATCAGTTCTAATGACAAATTGTCCTTTTCTGAAGGTAATCTTAGTCTATGGCAGAGAGTACAATTTCCATATGGTGTCCATAAATAAGAGCACAGGCTTGGGGCTGGGTGGGCTGGGGATGCTTTTCCTCCATGTATGGTGGTGGCAGTCTCTTATGTCCCCTGCGTGTCCTTGTCTATAAAATGCAGACAGAACCACCTGACATTTGTCGTGGAGAGGCACTAAGAAGCAAGAAGCCTTTTCACTGAGTTTCCCTTAGTGCAGGACCACCCTGGGGTTGATGGGATGCCTTGGCCATCACTACATGTTCGAGCCTTTTTAGGGACGGAAGTGAAAACCAGCACTGGTGTCTGTCTCTTCTCTTTGTTACTTAACCAGTCCTGCCAAGGTCTCTCTGCACTCATACAGCCAAAGCTCCTGAGAAGATACCAGCTGAACAAAGCTTACACATTCCTGGACCATTTCTTATTGTTTGTACTTTGATAATCTCACCAGCTCACTGTGTGTGGCCTTTCACTATTTAAAAATTGCTCTATGAAGCAATAAGAAGCCATACACCCTTGCATTTCTCTGGTGGGGCTCTGGCATTGATTGTGCTGATGGAGATACAGGCACCTGCCAGGTGAAGCCAGGCTGTGCCTGCTCCTGCTCAAGGAAGCAAAATTCTTCCCCAGGTATGAGGACTTCTTTGTGATGGTACTGTCACATTTAAAGTACCCTGAGCTTGCTTGGCATCACATCCTTTCTAGACAACATGTGAAAAAAATTTTTTTTTGCAAGTAGGTAGGCAGCTAGGAGGCTTGATTCTTGTAAAAAAGAATACTCTGTGGCCAGAGGGACAGCATTTCAGACTTCCAAGGTGCTCCATACTGCAAAAGACAGATACCTCTTGCCAGTGAATTGGACTCTGGATTGGGAAGTAAGGCACTTGGAGATCAAAGAGTTTCTGTAAATAGAGTTAAGAGAATGTCAAGAGAAGAAATAGTCTAAGGTTAGCTCTTTGGGCAGGATTTTACCTCTTGAGAAGACCTGCCAGGACTCCTTGCTGACCACAGGGAAAGGGCTTATATTCCTCCCTCTCCCCCTTCACCTGGCATGCATGGGTTGGCCTTACCTCCTCATCCGCCCAGGCTGTCTGGGCTCCTGGCATGTGCAAGAGCTTTGCCACAAGCTTTGTGCAGAAAACATAAATAGAAAGCTGTCCAAGACACTTGGGCAATTCTTCTGGAACATTTAGTTCATGTTGTCCCAGTAAATCGTTGCATCAGTAGGGAAGAACGGTGCACGACACTGGAGAGCAGGCAATGCAAAAAGCGGACCGGGTAAGTCCAGTAGATGAGCAAAGGGCAGAACAGCCCAGCCTGCAGCAGACAGCTCTAAACATTGTCTGCAGCCTGGAGGGGACAGCACTGGTCAGAAGGTCTGCCCTGCGCTCCACGCCCCTTATCATATGAAGTTGAGGATAACTGATCATGTTTACCACTCCAGGCGGTAGACAAGTGATAGATAGCTGGACGACCCAATTTCTCAAGGGCTAGAGAAAAGGGTGAGGTATCGGATGAGATGCTTTTGCAGAAGTCAGGATTGAACCCGAATTCCTGCCCTTCAGTCCTAGCCAGGGGCCCAGTGTGGGGTGGAGGGTGTGGGTGGCAGGGAAGGTGGCGCTTGGCAGAGGCTCTCTGAACATTCCTATGAGTCACAATGTGTTGCAGTTAGACCAAAATGATGCCAGAAAGAGAGAGGTGACCGCTGTGGTCAGGAAACAGGTTTCAGTGGCTCTCATGGACTGCGGAGGTCCTGTGAATGAGAGAGGAGCTGGGATGTGACCCTAGGCCATAGCCTTCTACCCCACAGGTGTGTCCGGCAGCAAAATTCGAAAGATCACTTGACTCTCGTGCATTTCCTGTCCCTGCAATAGAGACAGCACCTCCTGGAGGGCACAGAAGGTCTCCCAGATCCTTTTCCAGTAGATTTTTTATTTTTTTTGCTTAGTTAAAGGAGAGTATTTGGGCCATCCTTAGGTCATGAGTTTTATTTTGACATTAGGTAGAAAATAATTTCTTGTTCTCCATGGAAATAGCAGGTGAATGAGGACAGAACAGTCTGTATCTCAACAACTAAGGAATTCTTTTGTGAGCCCTGACAGTCATAGTGGTCCCATTTGGGGACTGGCACAGGCAGCCTGCCAGATTCAAGTACATTGTTGCTGAACGTGGGCCTTGGGTCAGGCCTAACCCATGGCCCAGGCCCTTGCTGGCCGAGCAATGGGAGGCATGGCCCCTGATCTGAGTCTCCCTGTGCTCCTTTATAAAGAGTGACTCTATGGAACACCCAGGGCTGGTATTTTCCTAGCCTTCCTTCAGTGTCCAAGAGTCCTATCTTATTACTACTGGTGACGTGGGAGCCTTCACATTTGCACCACTGAGGTTTTCCACTGCAGAAAACCCCCAATTCTGAAATCAGGCCAGCCTGGAAGCCTCTCTGGGGCCCCATCTAATAAGACAATAGGATGAAGGTCTGATGACAGTGAAGACGAATGTTTGTTTGCATTGGATCTGCTGAGGCTGTCTTTCCGGGCTCTTCCTCAATGCCCTAAATCTTGTGAGATCTTTAGAGGGCCAGGCCAACTAGAAAATTCAGTGCAGTCTGAAGGTGCTAGCAGGTGGACAGAGAAAGTTCACCCTTTATTCTCTGAGAAGATGGACATTTAAATTCAGGACATTGCTGATGATGTTGAGGAAGTCGCTCTTCCCACACCTGCAGTATTTGGGACCACATATTTGTGTCCTTTCAACACGCTCGCTTGTCCAAGAACTCAGAAACTCCACCTTTTTGGAGTTTCTGGGTCCTAGTATTTGCAAACTCTGAGGATGCAGCAATGTTCTGCCTGAAAAATTAAGGTAAATTCTGATGTTAACCAGCTTGAGGGATGAGAAAAGAAAAACTCTTTTCAGTAAGAGGCAGCGAGAGTTCAGAATTGAGGGTGGGTGAAGTGGCTTCAGGCACATGGCTGTGGGTGCTGGTTCTTATTCTGAGATGGAGTTTCATGCACATTCATTCTGAGTGCTGGCTGAGGGGATGTGTTATCTGTAGAAACTAGAGATGAATACCTTACCGACTGCACTAGTATGGAAT
Organism: Solenodon paradoxus; assembly: GCA_004363575.1. Classification (NCBI taxonomy): domain Eukaryota; kingdom Metazoa; phylum Chordata; class Mammalia; order Eulipotyphla; family Solenodontidae; genus Solenodon; species Solenodon paradoxus. Next base: position 2,902,193 of record RJWH01000006.1, on the reverse strand, counting down.
TTAGTAGGAGGTTGACTAAGTGGGAATTTGTGCCCAAAGGGTCTGTTAGCATTGCAGTGGTGCCTCCTGCTGGGCACTGGGCCTGAGTTTGCAGGAAGCATGTTTTCTGGGTGAGGATTCTTGGTTGTGAGCCACTCTGACAGATCTCAGGGCAAACGTGGATCAGGTATGAAGAACCTGGGAACCCAGACTCCAAGTAGGAGGTTATGAGTCTGTGGACCTAAGAGCAAGGATAATCATCTTTGAAAAAGGACAAAGCTCAGAGGAGGGGAAGTTTGGGTGGCTGCATAGCTGCTGGATAATAGTCTAGGCAGAGGTGGTCTCAGGAAGTGGTTCCACTGGCAGCAAATGGGCTGGGGCTGGGTGACTGTCCCAGTGGCTGCAGGAAGGAAGAAGGGCAGTTTTGCCTTGGTCTTCAGAGCACAAAGATGCCTGTAGGTCAATCCTCCATGAGGAGAATAGAGGGGAGTAGAGGAGAGAGAGAGAGAGAGAGAGAGAGAGAGAGAGAGAGAGAGAGAGAGAGAGAGAGAGAGAGAGAGAGAGAGAGAGAGAGAGAGAGAGAGAGAGAGA